>NC_069401.1:4392135-4522135 GCF_026875155.1 Cherax quadricarinatus
GATACAAGATGCAAAACAACCATGGGGGGTGGGGGGAGTTGAATGATAGCTCTAGGCCTTTTGTGTTGCAATCAACACATCATCAGGAACTTGCAATGTTGCCAACAGTATGCAAGTCTCCATACTGTTACTTGTTTTTCACATTGTTTCAGACTATGACCTGTATAATCCTCCAGGTTTAGCGCTTCTTCCTTGATTATAATAATAATAATAATAATAATTCAGACTATGACACAGAATTCTTGTCCAGGCCGAGGGACTGACAACCTCAAAATCTACATCTTCAAGGGTGATGGACTGATCACATCGTCTTCACATCTCTACTGCTCCTGCCTATTTTCTGTACTTGACTGAAGAAGCCTACTGTGTAGGCGAAACATTTTGGAATAACGTTGCCTAAATGTTGCCTATGTGTCTTACCAAACGAAATATTACAGAGGCGATGAAAAGTTCTGAAGCAAGAACAGGGACTCATTGGGAACACCATAAAATACACAGTCAGATAAATCAATGTTTAAGGCTCATGAACAGTCATCCATCTGATTGCCTTGGCAATAATATTTTTTTTTTTTACACACCAACCATCTCCTACTAAAGTAGGGTGGAAAAAAAAAAAACCCTGTCATTCAACTTCTTTCTTCCCATAAGCTGCTGCCATCACATGCCAGATAGCTCTTTGAACTGCAGATCTTACTCCTCCTCTAGAATGCAGGTATACTGTACTTCCCACCTTCAGTATTCAAAGTCTGGCTAACTGGTTTTCCCTAAATCCATTCATGCTATCTTGTTCACACTGCAACAGCATGTTAGGTCATAAAAACAACTTGCCTTCACTCACTCTCATCTAATGCACTTGAACAAGCCTGTTGGACATTCATGCCCCTCGCAACAGTGAAATACCGACTAACCTTACTAACCCTAACCTGAGTGTCACCCTCCTCACAAAAACTTTTTATTTGTCTTAATTCAATTGTTCCCTTCCAACATCTAAACAGATTCCTTACATATGATTTGCAGTACATTTCCTGTTAGGTTAGGTTAATCTTCTGCCCATTAAAAGTAACCAATTTTAACATAAAACAGTGTAAAAATATAAATATAAGTTAAAAGGTGGTAAAAAAAGTTCTGCGGTGTGAACAGAAAACAAACACCCACTGAATGCAGTCTCAGTGAATCAGTGAGAATTTGACTATTTAAAGGTGCCTTCAGCATTCTCATATTTGAGTGTCTTTACAACAGTAAAATGATAATCTGTGAAAATAACAGGCTGTTTAACAGCCTATCACTATTCCAAACATTTGTACTGCCTGCCACACCGTACTGTGTATTTATATATAATCTGGTAAATCTGTCAATAAATCTATAACTCTACACAGTTCAAAGCTTATGACTACACTATATTACAGGAATAAATAAAATTTATTACTCACCAGGATAAAGTGCTATTTTAAAACCATTGTATGCAAATCTGAGATCCTTAACTATGTACATGTTGCGATCAGGCACCATTTCTCGATGAAGCTTTAGCAGAAGCTTCCAGCTCTCTATTCCAAGGGTGCTGTAGAAAATAACCAACTGCAGGTAATATTCATGTAGGAAAAATATAAGAATTTATACAGTACAGTGGACCCCCGGTTAACGATATTTTTTCACTCCAGAAGTATGTTCAGGTGCCAGTACTGACCGAATTTGTTCCCATAAGGAATATTGTGAAGTAGATTAGTCCATTTCAGAGCCCCAAACATACACGTACAAACGCACTTACATAAATACACTTACATAATTGGTCGCATTCGGAGGTGATCGTTATGCGGGGGTCCACTGTACTAAGAAACCAACTGCAAGAAACAGGTGTAAGCTATGCAGGATGTAATTAGTTACAAGCAATAATATCCTTGCTGAGTATGGCTAATAACCAGAACAGTAGAACCTCTGTATCTGCAGATTCAGTTACTGCGGTTTACCACAGCCCGAAACTATTAAGTGGAATATTCCAGAAATAAACGATTCATAAGTTTCAAACTGTGAGTCATTCTGAGTAACATGGTGAAACCTTTACTCACATCCAGTTAGCCTCTAGCGTTCTCACCAACCGCATTCATTAAAGCATTATCACAGTGCTGTTGGGAAAATAACCCTTAATTTCTTTAATAATGACTCCAAAGTGCAAAAGTAGTAACCCTGGCAGTTCTTCAAAGCCTATGAGAAGCTGTGAAGTGCTTCCCATTAGAACCTCTCCAGCAAATGTTTGTTCAGCTGAAAATAAACAAACAATTTCCTATCATGATGTTTTTCCAAAAGGTTGAAAAACAAACCATGTCCACTATTGACGATCCCCAACCATCACATCGTAATGTCTTACTGTGCAAAATTTATCAATTAAACTTTATCATAGGTATGTATATATGTAAACGAAAAATTATTTATATATAGGGTTCACTATTATCTGTGGTTACGGGCATCTGCTGTAAGTCTTGGAACATATCCACAGATACAGGGACTTCTGGTCAGTAATACAGAGTATGATACACTTCTGTATACTGTATCTAAGCTACATCTTGATTTTTTTATATCGCAGGTGTTTTCTAGTCACACACAACACAAACGAAGCTCAAAGAAGTTCAAAGATTGTAGCTGATTTTATAATGAGCAAACACTGGGTTATCTCTCAGAATTGCACTGAGTACACCACTTCAAAAGTTTGCTGTTGATTAGCTCTGCTAAAATGACTAACTACACTTCCTCACTATCAAAATGTTTTTTCGAAATGCTCTCGCTTTGCCAGGTGCACTCCTGCCTTACTTTCAGGTGATCACAAAACAGTTGGTATGTGCACCAGTTATCTGTGAATTCAACATGCCTCTAGCCAATATACAAATCAGCCATTTTTCCAACAACAGCACATGAGATTCCTAGTAAATCTTCTGTATTAGTTTCCTTTAATTTTAGATATTTTTATTTTGCTTTGATTCCTAACTCTTCTTTATATCCTAGGTAATAGGTTGGTAAACAGCAGCTCCCCAGGGAAGTATACTACCGTCCTGCCAAGCAAGTGTAAAATGGAAGCCGGTAATTGTTGTATGTGATGGTAGGATTGCTGGTGTTTTTTTTTTTGTCTCAAAAACATGCAAGATTTCAGGTATGTCTTGCTACTTCTACTTACACTTAGGTCACACTACACATACATGTAGAAGCATATGCATATATACACACACCCCTCTGGGTTTTCTTCTATTTTCTTACTAGTTCTTGTTCTTGTTTATTTCCTCTTATCTCCATAAGGAAGTAGAACAGAATTCTTCCTCCATAAGTCATGCGTGTTGTAATAGGCAACTAAAATGCCAGGGGCAAGGGGCTAGTAACCCCTTCTCCTATATACATTACTAAAGTTAAAGAGAAACTTTTCTTTTTCTTTTTGGGCCACCATGCCTTGGTGGGATACAGCTGGTTTGTTGAAAGAAATATACATAAATATTATGAATTAGTACTATACTGACACAAAGTGTTCAACCAGTATGGGTCATTCAATATACAAAACTATGGATTAAACTCTATCTTATTTGTTTGATAGCTTTCCATTCTAGTCCTACCATCTTTTAAGCATATTCATGTCACTCTTTATATTATGGAAATTTCTCATTTTCACTATATTTTTAAACAATATTAGATGTATACAAAAAACTTCTTGAAACCTACCTTGCATTAAATGGTATAAAATCAGTGAGGTCTTTCACAGGAAGACAAAAAGTTTTCATAAGACTGTTGACAAGAACAGTTTCATGTAGTCTAAATGTGTTGAGTCCTATGATATTTCTTTCTCTCAAGCACAGCCAACCTCCACAGGAAGTCAAGGGACCAAGCAATGTTGTTAAGCTGCCTGAGTTAATATCAGGAGGATTGCTCTTCAGTACCTCCTTGATTTTATCTATAGTTATGTGTATCTCCAAACTGCGTTCACGCCAAGATCTTATCGATACAAGTGGTTGCTTCTGGACGTACTTTCCACCATTTTTGCTCAACTGAGGAGTCATGGGAGCAATGTACCTAAAAAAAAAAAAGTAGGTACATGGCTTTATAATCACACCATAAGCTGTAAATGTTGCAGCTAGGAAAAAGCTAGAGGCAATGCCTGCACTCTAAAGGAGGTGTTTGAGATACTGTATTTGCTGTTTAGAGAGACATTTAAACCATCATATCTGCATGTCTCTGGCAAGACAGTGATAGTGTGAGTGATGGTGAAAGTGTTTCTTTTTTGGGTCACCCTGCCTCAGTGGGAGATGGCCAGCATGTTAAAAAAAAAATTGTAATGTTTATATTATGCAGAGAATTCAAATCAATGACAATGAGGGGTTTACCCAAGATATAATCCAGAGGGCTGAGAAGGGGTTGTTGAGGTGGTTTAAATATTTGGAGAGGATGGAGCAGAATGTGATGGACAAAAGGGTGTATAAATCTGGAGTGGAAGGCAGGAGGGGTAGGGGGAGTAAAGGAAGTTTTGAGTGTTTGAGTATCCAGCAGGCTTGTGTCTTAGATAGGAGTGAGTGGAGACTAAGTGGTTTTTGTGGCTTGAAGTGTTGCTCAAGTGTGAGCAACAAAGGGATTCAAGAAAAATGGTTTGCTGGGCTTGAGTTCTTGAGGTGGGAAGTATGGTGCCTGCACTCTGAAGAAGGGGTGGGGATGTTGCAGTTGAAGGGTAATCTGAACTGTGATGTCAGCACATATCAGGAAGACAGCAGTTGAATGAATGATGGTAAATATGATTTTTTCTTCAGGTTACCCTGCCTAGGTAGGAGAAAGCCATTAAGGTAAACAAATACAGCCTCTCCTCACTTAACGATGGAGTTCCACTCCTAAGACCTCGTTGGTAAATGAATTCGTTGCTAAGTGAGGAAAATACAGTGGACCCCCGCATAACGATCACCTCCGAATGCGACCAATTATGTAAGTGTATTTATGTAAGTGCGTTTGTACGTGTATGTTTGGGGGTCTGAAATGGACTAATCTACTTCACAATATTCCTTATGGGAACAAATTCGGTCAGTACTGGCACCTGAACATACTTCTGGAGTGAAAAAATATCATTAACCGGGGGTCCACTGTACTATAATGGTAGTGGGTTTGTGTCAGTCATCTTGAATATTGTTTTAATGTTACCTTTGCACCATTTATAACATCTCTGGTATATTTTAAAATGTTTATACAGTAGTATACTGTATAATGTAAAAAACAGAAAAGAGGAAATCAGCTTGGTATGCATACTGGTCAGACAGCCCGTCATAAATCTGAGTCATCAGTAAACGAGTACGTCGCCAAGTGAGGAGAGGCTGTATATCATAATAACAATAATAATAATGAGCCTTTCAGGGTCCGTGCGATAGTCCTACGGCTATGAAGCCAATGCCAGTGCCGTAATTCTACGCCATGTGCTCAGCTTACTCAGATAAGCTGTGAGCTGTAAATTTAGGCCTAAATATGAGAGAATTGGTCTATGTGGTAAGTTTGCACCATATAAAAAATCCTGCAGCATGCAGTGCATATGAAAAAAAAACTGCAACAGTGTTTTTGGTTTAAACCAGTGACAGTGGTTTATTTTCATGTGGTTTTTTATGGTGTATTCACAGTTTCTTGATCTCATTTGATAGAATGGAAGATATATTACAGAAATATAGAAGATTTTGATTGGTTTTAGGACTGAAAATAGCTTAAAATTGAGCTCAAAATAGCAGAAATGTTCAATTTTTGCTGATGTTCAAGAGTAAACAAATCACATATTGCGTCCAATACACATACACATCAACTGGTGGATCTAATATGCATTCACAAATGCGCTGATATTTTTTATACAATTATTATAATATTGTATAACAGTAAATCTTCTATTTTTTTGTATAAAAAAAATGCTTTGTGTGAATAAAAAATCAAAATGGAATTCATGTGTAAATGTGAATAAAAAATCAAAATGGAATTCACATGTAAAGCCTGGAAATGTAACTAATGAACAGAGAAAATGTTATTTTAGTGCCAGGATTATTATGCAATGATTATTCTGGACACTATTTTGAAATTTGTGTGAAACTGGCCAAATTACCAATTTCTGATCACTTTATTGGGTAGTTGAAATAGTTGACCGGTTGGTTTCTTTTACTCAATTCATAGAATGGAAGGCGTGCTAGCGAAATAACTAAGAGTTTGACTGACTGGAACAATGGAATTGGCCTAAAATAGGACTCAAAGCGGGTGAAAGTGCCAATGTGTAAATATCGCTGAGGTTGTTAACTTTGCAAAAGTGCAAGTTTTCCATCAAATTTTGTACTTTTGGTGTCATTACCTTCAGAAAAAGTCTCCATCATTTCATAAGATTTTTTTTTTTTTTTTTTAAATTCATGGATCCTGAGAGCAATTTTCAAATTAGGGGTCTGGATCCTGAAAGGGTTAAAAAAAATATTAATTTTAAGTGAAAATTCTGCATGAATCTGATAAAAGAGCAAAGGTAACATGAAGAAGTAGCAATTCAAAGTAATGTAAGTCATATTATTAAACAGGCTGTATTAGATGTACAGTGGACCCCCGCTTTACGATCACCTCCCAATGCGACCAATTATGTAAGTGTATTTATGTAAGTGCGTTTGTACGTGTATGTTTGGGGGCCTGAAATGGACTAATCTAAATCACAATATTCCTTATGGGAACAAATTCGTTCAGTACTGGCACCTGAACATACTTCTGGAATGAAATAATATCGTAAACCGGGGGTCCACTGTACTGTGTAAGGTTTAATTAATTAATTATTGATGGTAGTGTGATTGTGAAAGGAGACGGAAATTTGCATTGACTGCACTGTTACAAACTGCTTACCTGTCCAGTGATGCCTTAGTCATTCTAATTTTTTTCGATGGGGAATTAAATGAAGTGTTCAAGCCTCTATTTTCTCGGATTTTCCTGAAAACATGAACATAAGAACATAAGAAAGAAAGAACACTGCAACAGGCCTACTGACTCATGCGGAGCAGGTCCATGCACCCCCCCGGATTAACCCAATGATCCCCCCCTCCCCCCCGGATTAGCCCAATGACCCACCCAGTCTGGTCACCTCCACTCAAGGAAGGAGCATGGCACCAGACCAAGCAGCACAAGTTAGTCAGGTCCAACTCACACCCACTCATGTATTTATCTAACCTATTTTTAAAACTACACAACGTTTTAGCCTGAATAACTTTACTCGGGAGTTTGTTCCACTCATCCACAACTCTATTACCAAACCAGTGGTTTCCTATGTCCTTCCTGAATCTAAATTTTTCCAACTTGAAACCACTGCTGCGAGTCCTGTCACGGCTGGAAATTTTCAGCACGCTATTTACATCCCCTTTATTTATTAATGTTTTCCATTTATACACCTCGATCATATCCCCCCTAATTCTACGCCTTTCGAGAGAGTGCAGATTCAGGGCCCTCAGTCTATCCTCATAGGGAAGGTTTCTGATACATGGGATCATCTTTGTCATCCTCCTTTGTACGTTTTCCAGAGCATTTATATCCATTCTGTAATACGGTGACCAGAACTGAGCAGCATAGTCTAAATAAGGCCTAACCAAGGATATATAGACTTGAAGAACAACCTGAGGACTTCTATTATTTATACTTCTAGATATGAAGCCAAGAATTCTGTTAGCTTTATTGCAAACACTAATGCACTGTTGTCTTGGTTTTAGATTACCGCTAACCAGAACTCCTAAATCCTTTTCGCAATCAGTAGTATTAAGATCTACATTATTTAGTTTATATGTGGCATGGTTATTTACCTGTCCAACATTTAGAACTTTGCATATGTCAATATTAAACTGCATCTGCCACTTCTCCGACCATTGCATCAGTCTATTCAAATCATCCTGGAGTGCTCTAGTGTCTTCATTAGAATGAATTGGACGGCCTATTTTGGTGTCATCAGCAAATTTGTTTATGTTGCTATTTATTCCCTCATCTATGTCGTTTATGTAAATAGTGAACAACAACGGGCCCAACACTGACCCCTGAGGAACACCGCTTGTGACGTGCCCCCATTCTGATTTCTCCCCATTTATGCAAACTCTCTGCTGCCTATTTGTCAGCCATGCCTCTACCCAGGAAAGAATTTCTCCTCCTATTCTGTGTGCCTTAAGTTTCCTCAATAGCCTCTGGTGTGGAACTCTATCGAAAGCCTTACTGAAGTCCATATACACAATATCATATTCATTACCATGATCTGCCTCCTCAAACACCTTAGTGAAAAAAGTTAGTAAATTCGTAAGACAGGAACATCCTTTTGTAAAACTGTGTTGATATTCATTAATCAATCTGTGCCTATCAAGATGGCTACGAATTGCTTCGGCAATTATTGATTCCATAAATTTTCCCACTATGGAGGTAAGGCTTATTGGTCTATAATTTGAAGCCAAGGACCTGTCACCTGCCTTGTAAATAGGTATTACATTTGCCATTTTCCACTTATCAGGCACTATGCCAGTGTGTAGTGATATGTTAAAAAGATTAGCCAAAGGTATGCTAAGTTCCTCTTTACATTCCTTTAACACCCTTGCAAACAGTTCATCAGGACCTGGGGATTTGTTAGGTTTTAGTTTCTCTATTTGTCTGAGGACTATGTCACTAGTTACCACAATTGTGCATAGTTTATTATCATCCTGTTCTACGTAATCTATTATAGTATTTCAGGAATATCGCTAGTATTTTCCTGGGTGAAAACTGAGAAGAAGTAGGTATTGAGAATTTCACATAAATCCTTATCACTGTCAGTGATCTGACCAGAGTTACTCTTAAGTGGGACAATCTTGTCCCTAATCTTACTTCTGTATACCTGAAAGAACCCTTTTGGGTTAGTCTTTGAATCCCTTGCGACCTTAGCCTCATAATCCCTTTTTGCTTTTCTTATTCCTTTCTTTATTTCTCTCTTTAATTGAATATACTGATTTCTTGGTTTAGAAAGACATGTAAGCAAACACTATGACATATTTATTAGAAAACGTTTCAGTCCTGGGACCTTGATCACTTCTAACATACAGAGGTAGAAAGACATTATATATATAGGCGGAGAGTGAGGTGTGACGCACGTGATTTGAGGAATGTCATAAGAACATAAGAATGGAGGAACACTGTATAAGGCCTACTGGCCCATGTGAGGCAGGTCCTTATCAAAACAACCTCTACCTATGATGAGGACGGGTAGACGATGAAATCATGTGACTCCTGTGTTGTTGGGTTGGTGGTGCTTAAGTATCATGTATGCCAATGTTTTTGAAATTTTGTAGTTTCCAGTGTTGTGTTCTATAGTGTCAGTGATGGCGATTAGTGAGGCTTCTAGGCACCATCGGCGTTTGAGGTCTGGTTCGGTGAGAACGAGTTGTGCCTCATTTCAGTTCATCAAATGTCCCGTGGAGTCTCTGTGGAGGACACAGGCGTACCTTACATCATCTCTGTTAGAGGCATTTAGATGCTCATTCAGGCGGACTGCAAGATCTCTGCCTGTCTCGCCTAGATATTTCTTGGGACAGAACCCACAGGGGATAGTGTAGACGCCTGCTGTAGAAGTTAGAGGTGTGGGGCTGCGTTTTGTAGTGAGGTCTTTGATAGATGATGTGTTTATGGTGGAAACGTTGATATTACCCATAGCAAGTGCCCGGCGAGTATTCGTGGCAACATCACCACATGGGAGTACTATAAACTGCTTAGGGGGCTGTTCCATGGGTGGTTTGTTGAGGATAGCTTGTGCCTTGAGTCTGCAATCTCGGATGAAGAAAGATGGGAACTGAAGACGTGTAAAGGCTTGTGTTATGTAAGTGCATTCTTCTTCTAGAAAACAAGGGCTGGAGATGCGAAGAGCTCTCAAGAAGCCAATGAGGACTCCACTCTTAGTGCGGGTGTCTTGGTGTGAATAAAAGTATATAAGATCGTCCTTGTTGGTAGGTTTTCTATACACTTTGAAGAGAAGTTTGTCACTGTCGGGAGATCTGCACAGTGGAACATCGAGGAAAGGAAGTTTGCCATCTAACAGAGATGATGTAAGGTATGCCTGTGTCCTCCACAGAGACTCCACGGGACATTTGATGAACTAGAATGAGGCACAACTCGTTCTCACCGAACCAGACCTCAGACGCCGACAGTGCCTAGAAGCCTCACTAATCGCCATCACCGACACTATAGAACGCAACACTGGAAACTACAAAATTTCAAAAACATTGGCATACATGATACTTAAGCACCACCAACCCAACAACACAGGAGTCACATGATTTCATCGTCTACCCGTCCTCATCATAGGTAGAGGTTGTTTTGATAAGGACCTGCCTCGCATGGGCCAGTAGGCCTTATACAGTGTTCCTCCATTCTTATGTTCTTATGACATTCCTCAGGTCACATGCGTCACACCTCACTCTCCGCCTATATATATACAGTGGACCCCCGCATAACGATCACCTCCGAATGCGACCAATTATGTAAGTGTATTTATGTAAGTGCGTTTGTACGTGTATGTTTGGGGGTCTGAAATGGACTAATCTACTTCACAATATTCCTTATGGGAACAAATTCGGTCAGTACTGGCACCTGAACATACTTCTGGAGTGAAAAAATATCGTTAACCGGGGGTCCACTGTAATGTCTTTCTACCTCTGTATGTTAGAAGTGATCAAGGTCCCAGGACCGAAACGTTTTCTAATAAATATGTCATAGTGTTTGCTTATGTGTCTTTCTAAACCAACTTGTCGGTATTTATTACCAAGGTTTATACCATACTGATTTCTTAACTGCCCATCCCCTCTTTTGATACTCCTATATATGCTTCTCTTTTGACCAATGAGATGTTTTAATCTATTGTTCATACATTTGGGATAATTTTTATTAGATCTAATTTCCCTACTCGGAACAAAAGTAGTCTGGGCAGCTAGAACTATGCTCTGAAAAATGTCATATTGGCAACTAAGATCACCTACCTGACCCATAGTCAGGACATCCCAATTTAGCCCACCCAGGTAATTTTTCAGTCCCATGAAGTCGGCAAAGCGAAAATAGTCTGGGACAGAGATTTGATTGCAGTTATCTGGGTAATTCCATGATATATTGAAACTAAGTGATTTATGATCACTTTCCCCAAGCTCATCATTAACCTCAAGATTATTAATTAGTGAATCTTTGATGGCAAGAACCAAGTCAAGCAGATTGTTTCCTGTAGTTGGTTCTGTCACAACCTGTTTTAAAAAGCAATCCTGAACCATATCAAGAAAGTCACTAGACTCAAGATTTCCTGTCATATTGTTCCAATCAATTTGTCTAAAGTTAAAATCTCTCATTATCACAACATTTTCATATCTAGATGCCTTATGAATTTTGCCCCATAACAGCTTACTGCACTCCCTATCAAGGTTTGGGGGGTCTATAAATCATACCCAAAATTAATTTCTCACGTCCCTCGAGAAACTGTAGCCAAACAGATTCTGTGTTCAATGTTTCTAATCTTATATCATATCTAAGACAACAATTTAAATTATCTCTGACATACATCGCCACCCCACCACCCTTCCTGTTGACCCTGTCAGTGTGGAATAGTTTATAACCCTGTATGTTGCATTCAGAAGGCATTTCTCTATCTTTCAAGTTGAACTAGGTCACTGTTATGCCAATAATATCTATATTACCTACACTTGCAAGTATCTTAGCTCATCTATCTTATTTCTTAGACTCCTACTATTTGTATAGTAAACCTTAAGGGAGCTAGTCACTCGTTGCCCTCTACTATCCCTCTTTGTTTATTGATCAATTGATTTGCCATTACTAGCAACTTTATTTTGAATATTGTCTTTTAAACATATCCCTGAGGTATCCCGGTAATAAGAAACTTACTATTCAATGGTACTTCAAAACAAGAGGCATAATTAACATTATTATTGTTTTTTTTTTTTCAACAAACCAGCCATATTCCACCAAGGCAGGGTGGCCCAAAAAGAAAAACGAAAGTTTCTCTTTTTAAATTTAGTAATTTGTACAGAAGAAGGGGTTACTAGCCCTTTGCTCCTGGCATTTTAGTTGCCTCTTACAACATGCATAGCTTACGGAGGAAGAATTCTGTTCCACTTCCCCATGGAGATGAGAGGAAATAAAAAAGAACAAGAACTAGAAAGAAAATAGAAGAAAACCCAGAGGGGTGTGTATATATATGCTTGTACATGCATGTGTAGTGTGACCTAAGTGTAAGCAATAGTAGCAAGATGTACCTGAAATCTTGCATGTTTATGAGACAGAAAAAAGACACCAGCAATCCTACCATCATGTAAAACAATTAAGGTTTCCGTTTTGCACTAACTTGGCAGGACGGTAGTACCTCCCTGGGAGGTTCTGTCTACCAACCTATTACCTAGATCACTATAAATATGTTAAACATATTTATAGATAAACTTATTTATAGATGAGATTGTAAAAGAAGTAAATGCTAGGGTGTTGGGGAGAGGGGTGGGATTAAATTATGGAGAATCAAATACAAAATGGAAGTTGACACAGTTACTTTTTGCTAATGATACGGTTCTTTTGGGGGATTCTAAAGAAAAAGTTGCAAAGGTTAGTGGACAAGTTTGGGAGGGTGTGTAAAGGTAGAAAGTTGAAAGTGAACACAGATAAGAGTAAGGTGATGAGGGACTATGAAAGAAGTGATTTTTTTTTTTTTTAACAAGTCGGCCGTCTCCCACCGAGGCAGGGTGACCCAAAAAGAAAATACTTTCATCATCATTCAACACTTTCACCACACTCGCACATTATCACTGTTTTTGCAGAGGTGAATGTTTTCAGATATTTGGGAGCTGACTTGTCGGTGGATGGGTTTATGAAGCATGAGGTTACCCATTGAATTGATGAAGGAAAAAAGGTGACTGGTGTATTGAAGTATCTGTGGAGACAAAAAACATTATCCATGAAGGCAAAGAAGGGAATGTATGAAAGTATAGTGGTACCAACATGCTTATATGGGTGTGAAGCATGGGCTGTTAATGCTGCAGCGAGGAGACGACTGGAGGCAGTGGAGATGTCCTGTCTAAGGGTAACGTGTGGTATAAATATTATGCAGAGAATTTGTAGTGTGGAAATTAGGAGGAGGTGTGGAGTTACTAAAGGTATTAGTAAGAGGGCTGAAGAGGGGCTGCTGAGGTAGTTTGGTCATTTAGAGAGAATAGAACAAAGTAGAATGACTTGAAGAGCGTATAAATCTGTAGGGGAAGGAAGGCAGGATAGGGGTCATCCCTGATAAGGTTGGAGGGAGGGGGTAAAGGAGGTTTTATGGTGAGGGACTTGGACTTCCAGAAAGCGTATGTGAGCGTGTTAGATAGGAGTGAATGGAGACGAATGGCTTTTGGGACCTGACGGACTATTGGTGTGTGAGCAGGGTACTATTTTGTGAAGGGATTCAGGGAAACCAGTTAGCTGGGCTTGAGTCCTGGAAATGGGAAGTACAGTGCCTGCACTTTAAAGAAGGGGGTTTGGGATATTGTCAGTTTGGAGAGACATCTAAACTGTCGTACCTGAGCGCCTCTGCAAAGACAGTGATTATGTATGAATGATGGTGAAAGTGTTGAATGATGATGAAAGTTTTTTTGTTTCTTTTTGGGTCACCCTGCCTTGGTGGGGAATGGCTGATGGGTTAAAAAAAAAAATTATTATCACATTCATGGGGAAAGTGTTAAACCCATAGGAGTCATACTGTACCTAACAAGAGGCATGGGATGTTTTCACTACTAATAAAAAATCACATTCATACAACCTGTAATTGTATATGAAATGTAAAAGTTGTTTTGTGAATTCTCAACATGTTTTCTGAGCTACAGTATTATTGAAAACATGCAAATACAAAACTATATAAAGGGTAAGCTAATGAAAGTAGCTAAGGGTTTTTATACAGATTTAGTGAGGTTAGGGTATACAGGAGAGCAGGAGGGAACTATTTCCCAGTAAAAGTAGCACAGGGATGTATGATATTACCATGGCTGTTTAAAACTAAATAACCTATTGTACTGATTCCAACATTACTTAATTCCTTCTACACTATAGCCTCCACCTCCACTACCCCCTTTATGTGTGGTGAGCCACACTGAGTGCTACATGACCCATAATGGTTTAGTGCTTCTTGCTAATGTACAATACATATAATAATATTTACTCATGAAAGAGCTTCATAAAGTCTTGATAAAACTCTATGTGAGGGCAAACATTGTCCTAATTAAAGCTTGTTCTGCATATTGTGTCTTCACACATATACCTACCAGCATTACACCTGTACATTCCTACGAGAGAAATTGATTTACCATTCAAAACCAAAATTACTTTTGATTTACAGTACATTATACAGGTATCACTCACCTGACTTCCTCCTGGTATTTAACCATCTCCAGCTTAGCCTGATCGTTATAACAACATTTTGTTTCATGGTCTAAAGCTTTCCATCTTTCTGCCAACTCCTTTGCAATGAAAGCAAAGTCTGCACCAGGATTTTCAGATAACACTGGAACAAAAATATAAATCATGAAGTCGGAGGGTGATCTGAATTGCAATGACAGTGCATTTCTGGAAAGACAACAAAAGAATGATGGCAAATGTTTTTTCATCAGTGTTTGGTTTGGCTTTGGAGGTAATAACATGTTGAATTCCTGGTGAGATTATCGGCTATTGAGGTAAAATAAAACACAAGATAATAAATAGAATTTTCAATGGGGAAAGTGAAACATGAATTTTCTTCCATCCTGTAAGCCATGCTGTGTTGATAAGAGGCGACTAAAAATGTAACGGGACAAGGGGCTAGTAAACCTTCATCACAAAGGAATACTAAAATTTATAAAAGAAAACTTTGTCTGTTTCTATTTTGTGGGCCACCTGCCTTGGTGGAACAGCCGTGTTAGTTGAAAGAAAGCATTAAAAAATGTTAAACTGGCCATCAATGGAAAGGGATACCTTATGTATAATTAACTTCAGCAAAGGGAACAAAAGTTTCATATTTAAAAAGAAGTTATGATCATGTAATAATATCTGAATGTGAATGTTTGAACCCCTTCATTGTCCAAAGCCTCTAAATTAAATGGTTGAACCCCTTCATTGTCCAAAGCCTCTAAATTAAATGGTTGAACCCCTTCATTGTCCAAAGCCTCTAAATTAAATGGTTGAACCCCTTCATTGTCCAAAGCCTCTAAATTAAATGGTTGAACCCCTTCATTGTCCAAAACCTCTAAATTAAAAGTGCTCAGTGTCCACATTTAAAGAAAAAATATTTTTTTTCTTCTGAAATAATAGAGAATTTTTTTTTTGAAGGTAATGATACCAAAAGTATTAAATTTAGTAGAATCAGACAAGTGAAAGTTAGTGGTCTGGGCGCAATTTACACATTGGCAATTTCATCCAATTTCAGTAATATTTTAAACTAATTCCATTGCTCAGTTAGACCAAATTCTTAGCTATTTCACTGACCTATCTTCCATTCTATTGATTCAGCACAAGAAACCACCCATTCAAGCCTCAAAACAACACTATGATGTGCACAAAAGGCAGTAATTTTGTCAATTCTACACAAAATTAAAAAAAATTCCAGTTTAAAAAACAAGTCCAAAATAAACACTATAGACATTCTAGGCACTAAAACAACATTTTTTATGTTCATTAATCATGTTCCTAGGCCTCCCCTATATTACATTTGCCTTCCATTTTGAATTCACAATCACACAAAGCATCGAAGATTTACCCTATTTCTTAGATAATAAAATATAACCAGGAATGATTGGGCATGGTTCACAGCATTCCAATAATTGAATCAGACCTATTAAAAACCCATTAAACAGACTGAGGGTGCAGGGAGGCCTTGCCCATCCTCAGCAAAATTGGCAAAAACCAATCAAAATCATCTCTATTTCAGTAGTGTGTCTTCCATTCTATCAAAAGATACCAAGAAACAGCCAATAAAACCATAAAAACAATCCAAGAAACTACCTCAAATCTGCTGCAGTGTTTTAACCCTTTATCGTGTTTGGCCGACAAAATTCGGTATTAATTACGTGTTTTGGGGGCGTGTCATACTCTGTGGCCCGCGCGGCCAGCTTCCCGTTCTTTAGTTCCAACCAATCACAAGCCTCTTCCCATCTTGCACCACATAGGGTAGGATTCTTTTCTGAACTATGTACACTCACTGCACAAACCCATTCTCTTATATCTAGGCCAAAATTTACTGCTCTCAGCTTATCTGAGTGAGCAGAGCTCCAGACAGATCTACATGAGGACCATGGCGTTAATAATGTAGATTTACATGAAGGACAGTAAAATGATAAGACAAAACAAACTTGAATAAAGAAACTAAAGGTCTGGCTAAATAACACTAAGAATAAAGTGCTCAAAAAGAATCTCAAAGCATTACCTTGAGACCTTACATCCCTTGAAAAAAGAATGAAGGGACTTGATGGTTTCTTTACTTGTTTGCCATGGATATATTCACTGCCAGATGGTTTTAATGAATCAAGTTTAGGTTTCTTTGATAGCACAGCTTCTGCTCCTTGAAGCTCAACTGGTGCTCTCTTTCTTACATCACTCCCAAGAGAAAGTTTCCTGTTGGGAACTCTTCCTTCAGCACTTGCAGAATTAACAAGCTGTACAGTCTGCATAAAAGAAGCACTATATATTAATGATACACAAAATTGATAAGTAAATGAATACATATGCACACATTGCACTGAATCTTGCATGATGTATGATGCCACAAAAAATTAAATTGCAATTCCTGACAAAGATTATACCCTAACAATAATTATTTAATTCTTGACATTCTAATAGTAAGAATTTAATAGAATTTTTACAAGCATGTACATTATTTCAGACAAGAACATGCAGATATCCATGTCTGACACAACTGTGCACATACATTCACACATAACCAATAAAAAAGGCACAATACTGTTAATGGTCCAAGTTGGACAAAAATGTCGGCGTAAGTTTTAGTCTCCTATGTGCAGGTTATTTGTGTATATATTCACACATGCACAACCTCATCTGAGGCATCACTTGCCTTTCAGCTACTTATCCTTGTCTACAGTGTACAGTTTGTAAGCAGAAAAAGATGAATGTTTACCCATTTCAAGGTTGGTTCTGTTATATCATGGCTTTGAAGCCACTGTCGATCCCGTAAGTAAGTAAGTTTATTCCAGTATACACAAATACAGTTATAAAGATTATCATACATAGCAGCATATGTGTAGGGAACCTAGAATAACCAAAAAAAGTCAGGCAAAGTGACTTATTTCCAATGCCATGAGCTCAACTCATTCAGATAAGCCATAAGTGGCAAATTTGTGCCTAGATATTAGAGTATGGGTCTATGCGGTAAGTGTACACCATATAAAAAAAAACCTGCAGCAAGCAGAGCATAATGAGAAAAAACTGTGACTTCTTTTTGGTTTAAAACAGTGACTTTGCCATGTATTTTTGTATAGTTATTATAGTTGTATTATGGTATCATTTGATAGAATGGAAGACGTACAGTGGAACCTTGGTTTTCGTATGCTCTAGTTTGTGCGTAAAACTATAGTTATCCTCTATAAAATGTATTTTTTGTTAATATTTTTGGGTGTCTAGAATGGATTAATTGGATTTGCATTATTTCTTATGGGAAATATTAACAAAAAATACATTTTATAGAGAATAACTATGGTTTCTTTTTACATTTAGTAATTTATACAGGAGAAGGGATTACTGGCCCCTTGCTCCTGGCAATTTAGTCACTGCTTTATGACACACATGGCTTATGGAGGAAGAATTCTTTTCCACTTCCCCATAGAGAAAGTTATTATTTATAAATAAAATAAAAATGGGCCACAATAAGCATAGCTCTATTTTCACATTCATGCATAAATAATTACAATGTGTACTGAAAAATATGCAGTCACATTTAACATCAACTGAAATAAATTACCTGAATATTTGCACCAGTTGTTGTAAGACCTCTGCTCCAGTATCCTCCGGTGGATTTCTCTGTACTTGAAGCTATGGAAGGATTTAGAGACTCCTCTTCACAAGATGACTTTTTCAATGCAGTAAAACTTTCTCGTGAGTTTGTCTTTTGTTCTCTATCTTTTTCATCATAACAAATATTTAAATGTGTCAATTTTACATTTTCTTTCTCTGTTCCTGAAACTTGACAAGGCTGGTCATTCATGAAGCTTGCCTGTAGCTCCTCAGATGGAAGTGCAGCAATTCTGAAGACAGGAATACCATCTGATCCTAGGAGAGATTCATGTAGGAGATTGCTCTCAGGTTCTGACCCACATGAAGCTACACTGATTCCAATAGGCTTTATTAATTCATTAGACTGTTTAGATTTAGGTATATCTTTCTCATTAACATCACATGAACTTGAAATAGACAAAGGTTCAATACATGACATATTTTGCTTGTTAGAGCTCAAATTATGAGTGCCGTTATGTTTCATTGGCTTGTCTAGAGACTGTTCACTAGTTTTTGGTTTAGAAATGTTAATGGCATTATTACACAAATTTGAGTTAGACAAGGGTTCAATACCTGAAATATTTTGTTCATCAGAGCTCAAAATATGGGCATCTTTAGAAGAGAATATATCGAGGTCAGTATCTGTTTCTTCCACACAATGTCTTAATTCTCCATCATGGGTAATAATACTTTCAGATACAGAAGGACAAAATTCCTGGTCTTCACTATGAGGGGTGCTTGTAATCACAGTTTGCTTTACATTAGTAATGTTTTGTTTACAGAAATATTGATCCACTTTTTCCACTACTTCATCTCTAACAAATAATTGTGGTGACTTAGGCTTAAGATTTCCAACTTTCTGTCCATTCAGTCTAAGACTATCTTCCATAACTTCATCCTTCAACAAAAGATTCTCTACTCCCATATGTGAAGAACTGAATCTTTCTTGAGAATGATGGCTCTTTTTAAATGTGTATGAATGTTTATTTTTTGGGGGTTGTGAAATACAAGACAGAGTACAAGTAACTTGAGTGTTCACTGCAGAACAAGCCTTAGGTTCTTTCTTCCCGTCAGATTTTTGCTTATTCTCAACAGGACCATAAAGTTCTGTCAGCATTTCCTTGAGAGACTCAAGAACTATTTCCTGGAAAGAGTATTAGTAGTTATTTTTAGCTTTTACGTCAGAAAAAAAAAAAAAATCCAGTTAAATGTTAACACTTCAGTAAAGTACTGCATAAAATGAACCTCAGCTTCAAAACAAATTTCATATTATGGAAGAAATTACAATGTAATCTGAGGAAGATTGTTAAGATCTAAGTCTGAAGTTACATGCAATTTCCAATCTTCAACTGACAATGATTTATTCTCAATGAATAGTATAATGAGTTTAACTCAAGTTAAGAATATAAAGTTGAGTGAAGCTCTGAAACTTGGAAAGTGTTGCCTACCCTCTACACACTCATTTAGTTACAAATAGGAACACAATCCTTGAATGCCATTAACAGGGTAAGACTTAAAGGTGAGGTTGTATGGGTTGTCTGCTTTATTTATTCATTACTAACAAAGGCATAACTGACAGTGACATACCTCATGCCTAATATAATTATTAGTGTTATTATTTTTTTAACACTGGTCATCCTCCACCAAGGTGGGGAAACCCTACCTCCCAATATCAAAAAGGAAACAAATCCACCATGATTCATTCAAGTGCTGTCTTATCAGAAGTGTGTTGGCATCACAATTCAGTTAACTCACAAACTGCAACATTTTCACCTCTCCTTTAGAGTGTAGACACTGTACATTCTACCTCCAGGACTCTGACTAGCCTATTTCTTTTAAACTCACACTCCAACAGCACATCAAGCCATAAAAACCTCTTGACTCACGAAATCGTAATGACACGATTGCAAACAAACTCTCTGACCGCGGGTTCAATCCTGGTCGGGGTATGGTTTGATAAAAACCTCTTGCTTCCATTCACTAGATCTACCATGTTCACTACCACTCAAAACCTCCTTTACCCCTCTCCTTCCAACCCTTTCTACAATGATCCTTATCCCTCCTTCCCAGATTTATATACTTTCTTAAGTCATCCTATTTTGCCCCACCCTCTCTTAAATGCCTCTGCTTCTTTTTCCTGGTCTATTCTATGGTTCATTTCTTCTTTTATAGACCCATCTGTTGATATATCCACTCCCAAATATCTGAATATATTCACTTCCTCCATATTCCCTCCTTCCAATCTGTTATTCAATCTTTCACTGCACTGGCTTTTTGTTACACTCATTATGTTGCACTCCTCTATGTTCACTTTTAATTTCTTTCACACACCCTCCCATATTCCTGTATCAACCTATGTGAGCATATTAGATCAAAGTGTATGGAGATGAATGTTTTTTATGGCTTGACGTGTTGTTGGAGTATGAGCAGTGTAAAATTTATGAAGCATACAGGGACACCAGTTAGATGGATGCAAGTCCTGGAAGTGAAAGCACAGTTACTACATTCTTAAGGCAAGGTGTAGATATTGCAGTTCAGAGGATTGTTTGAGTTGAGATATCTACACACATCTCTGGCAATAAAGGTACTGAATGACCGATTATGAACGTATTTCTCTCTTCTGGGTCACCTCTACCTTGGTGGGTGATAGCTGGTGTGTTAAAAAATATTCATAAATTACTAAACTCTATATCGAAGGTACACTGTAGCAAGGGGTAATTTTCTTGAAACTGGCAATCATACAATGTATTGTGGTAAGTTGGGCTCCAATAAAACAATGCACTCTATGGCGGTAGTGGAAATGTCAAATCAGGATAGTGTGCTTTCTAATTCCTTTGTAAATAAAATAAAATAAAATTGAGAGATGCCGAACACAACTGGAGGTTGAACATGCAAATGGAAGGGCTGATGAAATAACTGTGTGCACAAGTACAATTAGAATGAGATGAGCAGCAAAGTATAATCTATTTAATTTTTTTTAACTAAACATGTTAATTATATTGCATATGTAATATTAATAATAACCCCTTCTCCTGTATAAGTTATTAAATTTAAAACGAGAAACTTTTGCTTTTCTTTTTAGGCCACCCTGCCTCAGTGGGATGCAGCTGCTTTATTGAAAGAAGAATACTAATAATGCAGAGAGAAGGAATCAAGACCAAGTTGTTGCCTACCTCATCCTTGAGTAGAACCTTAGTCTTGTTAGGCTCCAAGTTGACGTCTACAGCATCGAGAGGTAGAGTCAAGACAACAATACCAATGGGATAACGACCATGACACCCTTCCATCTTTTGGCTATAATGAGCTTTCACCAACTGAGAAAGACAGTGAGTTGCATCATTATGGTCAATGTTTTCCTCACAAATAAAGATAACAAATAACATTTTAAGGGCATAATTATCTCAGAATCATACTAAGCGTTTATTTTGTAGCACGTTATACTAACACAGCTAATAGAAGATGTAATGGTAGACATGTAGATCTTACAAGTGAAAACAGTTAAGTCAGATGGTTATATAAAGGTAAACCAAAATATAATTACACAGTACAGCACATGCCTGACCCAAATTGGAATATTCTTCTGAAATGTTAGAAAATCTTTATATGCAAGCAATGATACCAAAAGTACAATAATTTGATGGCAATTTCATTGTTCAATTCGACCAAATTCTTGGCAATTTCACTAGTATGTCTTCAGTTCTATCAACCGAGCACAAGAAACTATTATACAGTACACAGAAGTCAGTAATTTGGCCAATTTTGTGTAAAATTAAAAAGAAATCCAATTTAAAATAGAGTCCAAAATAAAGACTGTAGATGTTCTAGGTACTAAAACAACATTTCCTCTGTTCATTAATCATGTCCCCAAGCCTCTCCTATACAGTGGACCCCCGCATACCGATGGCATCACATAGCGATTAATCCGCATACCGCTTGCTTTAATCGCCAAAATTTTGCCTCACATACCACTTAAAAACCCGCTCACCGATTTTCGTCCGAGACGCGTCCAATGTGCGGCCTGAGCCACGCTCACATGTTCCGCCGGTGGCATTGTTTACCAGCCAGCCTCCGCGGTAACATCCAAGCATACAATCGGAATATTTCGTATTATTACAGTGTTTTCGGTGCTTTTTTCTGGAAAATAAGTGACCATGGGCCCCAAGAAAGCTTCTAGTGCCAACCCTACAGCAATAAGGGTGAGAATTAAAATAGAGATGAAGAAAAAGATCATTGATAAGTATGAAAGTGGAGTGCGTGTCTCCGAGCTGGCCAGGTTGTATAATAAACCCCAATCAACCATCGCTACTATTGGTGGTACAGCTGCTGCTGCTGCTGCACTGTCAGCTGCTGCTGCTGCTGTAGCATCGTCTGCTGCTGCTGTAACATCGTCTGTTGCTGCTGTAGCGTCATCTGTTGCTGCTGTACCACCGTCAGCTGCTGCTGCTGCTGTAGCATCGTCTGCTGCTGCTGTAACATCGTCTGTTGCTGCTGTAGCGTCGTCTGTTGCTGCTGTACCACCGTCAGCTGCTGCTGCTGCTGTAGCATCGTCTGCTGCTGCTGTAACATCGTCTGTTGCTGCTGTAGCATCGTCTGTTGCTGCTGTACCACCGTCAGCTGCTGCTGCTGCTGTAGCATCGTCTGCTGCTGCTGTAACATCGTCTGTTGCTGCTGTAGCATCGTCTGCTGCTGCTGTAGCATGTCTGTTGCTGCTGTACCACCGTCAGCTGCTGCTGCTGCTGTAGCACCGTTGTTGGTGTGGCTTATTGAGAATACCAAGAAACAATTAACCCAGAGGATTTGCCACCCAGGATAACCCAAAAAAGTCAGTGTCATCGAAGATGTCTAACTTATTTCCATTGGGGTCCTTAATCTTGTCTCCCAGAATGCAACCCACACAAGTCGACTAACACCCAGGTGAAACAGGGAAAAATGCCTGGAACTAGTGCTCATATTGGTGAATTTAAAGCCAGCAAAGGTTGGTTTGAGAGATTTAAGATCGTAGTGGCATACACAGTGTGATAGGCCTGTTCTGGAAGAAAATGCCAAACAGGACCTACAGTACTCAGGAGGAAAAGGCACTCCCAGGACACAGTGTCTCATCAGTCATTGCTGCATCTTCAATAAAGGTAAGTGTCATTTATTCTTCATTTAGTAGACTAGTACATGCACAATATATACTGTGCATGTACTACCTACTATTGTGCATGTACCCTTCCTTTGTGGTGGGAAATGTATATTTCATGTGGTAAAAAATTTTTTTTTTCATCTTTTTCATACGGATTAATTTTATTCCCCATTATTCTTATGGGGAAAATTCCATTCACATACCGAAATTTGCATAACAATACCCCTCTTCACGGATAAAAGTTATCCCGGGGGTCCACTGTATTACACTTGCCTCCATTTTGAATCATTGTAGTCAAAAAATCCAAGATTTAACCTATTTCGTAATAAAATATAAAAGGAAATAATTGGTCATGGTTTATGACATCCCAGTAATTGAATCAGAACTAGTAAAAACCTATAAAACGGGCCTGAGTGTCAGAAAAAAATTGACTATTTCTAATAATATGAAGCTGATTTCAAGTTACTTTTGGGGCTCGAACCCCTAAATCATTTCTATTTCAGTAGTATGTTTCCATTCATAATAAAAGGGAAACACCAATAAACCATAAAAAGTATCCTAAAAAACACCTCATAGTCACTATTTTAAATCAAACGCAAGGTCAGGGTTTTGCTCTCCCCGTCACACACTGCATGAGGCAGGATTTTTGTATTCTGTACAAACTCACTGCACAGATCCATTCTGGGTCAAATTTTCACTGATGGACAGGAAAAGTAACATAAAAAGGTTCAAATTTCAATACCTTCCATGAAAACAGGGTAAAATATGGATATAATAACCATACATACAAATACAGCCACTAAAGCAACCTATCCTCTGTTTATTAGTCATGTTCCCAGACATCTCCTACATAACACTTTCCCGCCATTTCGAATCCACTATCACAAAAAATTGAAGTTTTACTCTATTTCTCAGATAATATAACCAAGAGAGATTAGTTATGGTTTCAGCCATTCCAATAACTGAAGCACACCTAGTAAAAACCACGAAACAAACTGGCGGTGTAAGGGGTCCTACCTTTCCTCTGGAAAAATCCCAAAATCGAATATTTCCACTACTTTGGGCTCTATTTCAAGCTACTTCTGGTCCTAAAACTGACTCAAAGCATCTGACTTCATTGGTATGTCTTCCATTCTATCAATTGATACCAAGAAACAGCCAATAAAATCATAAAAACCATCTAGAAAATGCCTCCAAGTCACAATTTTAAACTAAACACAAGGTCAGAGATTTGCTTTTTCCCATCATGCACTTTATAGGGCAGGATTTTTTTATGCAGTGCACACTCGCCACAAAAGATCCATTTGCTCATGTCTAAGCCAACATTTACCAATCACAGTACACTGAAGGCGATGTGCTTAAAATGCAGATCAACATGAGTGATGCCGGCATCAGTAATATAGATCTACATGAGACACAGTGAAAGGGTTAATACTGTAGTCAAGAAGTATGGTCCAGAAGCTGGAGCTCATCTCTCACAAACACAGGTACACGAGTTCACACAATAATCACAAGTAAATTGATGCACAACTTGTGCTCTGTAAAACTGAAAATACACGAACTTGTCTTTAACTCTGATGTGATGTACAATATAAGATGAATCTTAAAAATATTTATTATATTGTTAAAATACCCCAATGCAATACATTCATTTAAAAGCATAGATGTATTTACACAAAGCAGAAAGTGCTAGATCCCTAGAATGTATAATTTTTTTTAGAAACTTAAGAAAAACAGAAAATACAGTAGTTATAAGTTCAAAACTGGTTCCTACCTTTTCAATAGTCTTGTGCATAACTGGCCGCTGGTTGACCATAACGAAGAGACGGTCAGCAGTTACTCGACTGAAGTTTTGGTTGGAAAGACACCTGGCACTTGGAAGATGTACCTCTAACTTGATCTGCCAAAAAGCATTAAGACTTAAAAATGATGATATTACTAATTGGTCTGCATTTAAGGTAAAATTTTGTTTATATTTCATTCTCTAAAATGAAAAGGCCCTTAGAACATGAGATCATATTGCAGTATTACATGACTATGTACAGTATAACAATTCTTTCAATACAAAAATATACATTTAAAACAAGACAAGTGCCTTTGATACATTATTATATATAACATCATCTATCTCAGAAGGAATAAATACCTGACAGCTGGAAAGCAAGTCAAGCATATATTTTTATTTTTGAAGGAAAAATGAGATATACATAACAAATTTAAGTAACTGCATCATACTGTACTGAATACATAATATAAAACAAACACTAAAATGGAATATAAATTATATTTTTTTTTTTTTGTAAAATTACTCCAGTAATGTGGTACTGTTATTCTCTGATATAAGCTCTGTAAGATAAGTCACACAAAATCAACAGTTTTGTCACCATGGAAGAAGCATCTAACACTTGTTTTGACAGCACTTAATGTAACCAGCACGGGATCAGAGATGGTAAATCTTGTCTTACCTACCCACTAGAATTCTATGACAGAGTAACAGAAATGAGACAGGAGAGAGAGGGCTGGGTGGATTGCATTTTCTTAGGTGGCAAGAAAGAATTTGATACAGTGCCCCACAAAAGACTGAGACAAAAACTTGAGGTGCAGGAAGGAATAACAGGGAATGTACTCTGGTGGATCAAATAGTACCTCAGAGGAAGGAGGCAAAAAGTGATTGTCTGGGAACAGATATCAGAATGGAGAAATGTAACAAGCGAAGTGCTGTATCTGGTTTATGTGTATGATATTTGAGATGGCATTGAGTCAGATGTAACTCTGTTCACTGATGCTGCAAAACTAATGAGAAGAATAATAAGATTAGGATGGGAAAGGATGCCAACAGATCTGGACAAAGTACAGGACTTCTCAGATAAGTGGTTACTTGAATTCAACCCTAGCAAATTCAAGATCATAAATATAGGGGAATGGGACAGAAGATTGGACACAGAGTATAGTCTCAGGGTACAGAGGCTGTAGAACTCACTAGCATTTTGCCAGAAGCTCACATCAAGTGAATAATTTCTGCAGCCAATGCTTATCTGGCAAACCTAAGAGTGGCCTTCAGGGATCTCAACAGTCATTCTGGGCACTTTACACAACTTATAGAAGGCCCATCTTGGTGTATGCAGCACTAGTATGTAACCCACACCTAAGGAAGCATGCCAAGAAATTGGAGAAAATGCAGAAGTATGCAACAAAGCTTGTTCCTGAGTTATAAGTAAGTAAGTAAGTAAGTTTATCCAGGTATACACAAATACAGTTACATAGAATTATCATACATAGCAGCATATGTGTAGAGAACCTAGGATAACCCAAAAAAGTCAGACAGAGTGACTTATTTCCATTGGGGTCCTTTTACCTTATTATTATAATATAAAGGTTATAATATTTTCTTATTATTCTATAATGAAGATAACATCTTATTATCATACTAAAAAGACTATCTACTACACGAGGGTCATTAAGACTATCTACAATACGAGGGTCATTACTAGGAATAAGGTAAAATTTACACGTATGTTAGCTAAAAAATAGAAAATCATTCCCCTCCCTTTCTGTAGCTACATTCATCAGACACCTTTTGGCACTCTTCTTGAACTGGTTCATGCTATGACTGGCTTTGACATGTGCAGGCAGTCTGTTCCATTCCTTTATTGCTGTACAATAAAAGGTGTTTGAAGCCTGGCCAATGACTGTGGATACTACAAAGTTGTGCTCTCCCCCCCTAGTACTATGATTGCTTTGGTTCCCAACCTTGACAAAATTGACAGCAAGATATTCTGGACACTGTTTGTGAGCAATTTTATAAACATGATTTAGCTTCAGTTGTTTTACTCTGTCTTCAACATTTAGCATACCCAACTGCTGTAATTCATCCTGGCCTACATGTTCTCTTGGTCCCAGCCCCAGGATGAATCTTACGATTTTGTTTTGGGTGATTTGCAGTCTATCTTTCAGTTTTTTTGTCAAGGCAGAGTACCATGAAGAGCAAGGGTAGTCCATATGGCATTGTATAAGGGCTAGACATAGGGTCCTGCGAGCCTCAGTAGGTAGACACTGTGCTTGTCTATACAGGAACTTCAGTCTGGCATTCGCTTTCTTTACTACACTGTTCCCTATCAATTCTCCTGACATGCATGGGTCAAAGGAGATTCCCAGATATTTTACTGATGAAACCAAAGTGATGGGCTCCCCATTACACTGGACATTAAAGTTATTTACCCTTCTCAGTTTATGTTTCGTGCCAAAGAGAATGGCTTCAGTTTTCCCGAGGTGTAATGATAGTTTGTTGTCTACTAACCATTTGCTGCAGGACTCCAGTTCCAGTGTTAAAACATTAGCTATATCTTGTGGGTCTTTACCTGACACTAACAGGGCACTGTCATCTGCATACAGTAGGAGTTTGCACTTGACACTGATAGGCATGTCATTGACATAACATAGAATAATAAGGGACCCAGAATACTACCTTGGGGAACTCCACATGCTATCGGCAGGGGTTCTGATTCCATTTTATTGATTTTGACAATTTGTCTCCTGTTGCTAAGGTAGGGCTTAAACCAGTCTACAGAACCTATACCGATAGCTTGAAGTTTCTTACATAATATATTGTGGTTGACAGTATCGAAGGCCTTTTGCAGGTCTAAGGTTACCATACCTATAAGGTTCCCCTTTGACATTTCAGTTCTCAGGTGATCCATCAGATTAATTAGGGAGGTGTCGGTTGAGTAAGATCTTCTAAAGCCCGATTGATAGCTATGGAGAATGTTGTTGTCATTAAGGTACTTAATTACTTGAGAGTACACCACCCTCTCTAGAATTTTGGATATTATACCGAGTATACTAACAGGCCTATAGTTGCTGACATCAGATCTACTATTTTTCTTGAAGATAGGAGTAACTCTGGCCTTCTTGAACCCCTCAGGTACGGTATTAGTGGTGATTGATAGATTTATTATGTGAGCAATAGGGATTGACAGTTCAGAAGCACCATCTTTTAGGAACTTAGACGGGATGTTATCAGGGCCTGTGCTCTTAGTTGGGTTTAACCTGCTTAGTTCTTTTTGAATAAAGTCATGAGATACACTTACTAGTTGACAACTGTTTGGGGTTACCCCTTTATTGGTATAGTATGTTTGAAACTTATCAGAGTCTGTGTTAAAGGTATTTGATGCAGCTGGTAGTTTACTTACTAGTGTTGATGCAACAGATGTGTAGCAGGAATTAAAGCAATTTGCCACCTTAGATGTTTCGTGGCATACCTCATTATCGATAGTGAGTACTATGTTAGACCTATCTACTGGGTTATGGCTATACCCCAACTGTTTTAGTTGTTGCCAGTGCTTTCTGGGGTTATGCTTACACTCTTCAATTTTTGAGCAACAGTGCTTTGCCTTTGCTCCTTTTATAAGTCTCTGTACTCTGTTCCTCACCCTTTGGAATTCATTTAGTGCTGCAATATCCTGTCTGTTTGCTTTAAATCTTTTTAGCAGCTGGTCTCTGAATTTCATATTATCTAATATCTCAGTAGTCATACAGGGATCAGTTCTTTGTTTAATCCTAACCTCTTTAACTGGTGCAATATTATCAAGGATGGTAGTGAACATTGTTTTGAATTTTTCCCAGGCATCGTTTGCATCCATGCAACTTGTTATCTCTGTCCAATCACAATTGTGCAGCCTATTTACCAGTGTTTCTTTACTGTAATTTCTAGTTGACCTCATTTTTATTGTCCTGTGTAGGCCTATCCTATCCCTAGTGATTTTCCTGGTGCAGTAAATGATGAAATGATCACTAAGACCTGTGGTAATGACACCTGACTGACTAATGTTCTCAGCGCGGTTACAAAGTATGTGGTCAATTAGGGTGGCTGAGAACTGCGTGATCCGGGTTGGTGTATTAATTAGTTGAGTGTAACTATTTCAACCTAGAATTTGTTTATACCTTTTGCATAGCCCGTTATTTTGTTGCTGAAAACAGATATTGAAGTCGCCCAGTATTATTGTCTCGCAATTGTTTTCAAGTCCGGACAATACTCTGGAAAAGTCTTCCAAGAACTGGTCCTGGGTAGGAGGGCGGTAACTAGTTCCTACTAAGATGGGTTTGGTCTTGGGAAGCAGCACTTCAAATCATAGAATCTCCAGTTTATTGTTATTTAAATCAGGTCTTGGGTTGTAAGCTAAGTCATTTCTAATGTAGGCACATACTCCACCACCCTTTCTGTTCCTATCTAAGCGTTTTATATTGTAACCTTCTATTTTGACCTCGTCGTCAGTCACAGTATCATCCAACTAGGATTCAGAGATGGTTATAACTGCCACCCTAATTTTGTTAGCTAGAATCTTAATCTCTGCCAATTTAGGAAGAAGTGATCTTGCGTTGACATGAATCAAGTGAAGGCCTGTTTTCATAAAACAATTAATCATCAATATATGGCAATGGGTCATTTGTATTAAAATTAGGTAAATCAATGTCATCATTGCTAAAAGGTAACTGTGCCGAAGTGCATTTGTTACACACAAAATGAATTCTGGCATCGTTGCTATAATTGTACATACATCCATCGCGCACCCACCCCTTCCACATTTTACATAAGGTGCCTTTTCTGTTTTCATGCGTACTTTAGTACAGTGTATGCACCTGTTTGGTAGTGTTTGAGATAATAATGGCTGAATTGTCTCACATTGACGTATGTATGCATTACATATGGAGTTAAGGTCATCATTCCTAGCTACTAGACCGTCATTATCACCGTCATTTATCTGTCTGTTTTGCCTCTGCATAATAGTTTGAGGTCCTGGATTAATTTGGATATCACCACTTAAGAGCGCTACAATAAGAGCTGTGTGCCACTGTTTTTGTTTGGGTATGCGGTGTTGCCATACCTTGCGGCGATAGTGACATTTACTTTTCTGGTAGGATAGCAACTGTTGGGCTTTTACTGTCCAAGGCACTGTTACTCCATTCATCTTTTCCAGCCCCCATGACTGATTTCTTTCTTCATGGAATTGAAGAAGAAAGATAAATATAATTATGGCAGCTTGTACCCCCCTAATGCCTGCCATTTTCACTCTTCGCTCTTTTACTCATATACAATAATATTTATTCCTCTTTTCCAGTCACCTAGTACACTTAGTATCTGCTTTAGCAATCACCACTGAATTACTAGTAAATTTTCTTCTTCAAAACCCTCTTCACTGCTCACTTTTCCCTTAACTTCACAAACCCCTTTCAGTTAACCCCTTATTACACACTCCCCTTCCCGCCTCACTTCACAGTCCAGCTTCACCTTTTAACTTCTAACTCCTTTCCATTCTGGTAGACCAGAAAGGTTTAATCAATGGTTTTATCCTTCCAAATCCCCCTCAATTCCATTTATCGGGGGTTGTGTGGTGTTGTTGACTGCCTGACCTGGTCTGCTGACTCGGCCATTTTTAAAACACTGAGGGAAGTAAACGCCACCTACAACCTGACTTTATAATATATTTGGCGTTTTCTGCTATGATTCTTTCACTGTACACTGGTCAGCTGAATATAGGTCAGCTACTAAAACATTAACCTTGACTGTTTACCTATTCACTTCTTTCCCACGACTGGCACTGAGGGATAACCTTGGAGTTTTGTACAGTTGATCTGACGATGTCTCCTATGTTTCCCTCTTGTTAGCACTGGTACAGGTGATATGATGGTGGTACAGATATGATGCTACTGTCAACAGATGAATGTCAGTAAAGATGAGAATTTCACTTCGCTAGTTGTACGTCTGGCAGTAGCTGGTGTTTGGATGCCGGTCAGCCATGATTAAATGCTCAATTCTTTCCCTCATTTGGCACTGAGGAAAAAAGTCCTACAGACCTGCCATTTCCTTGGAGTTTTGTTGATCATTTTTTCTGCCATGTTGTCTTCCCGTTGAACACTGGTGCAGTTGATATGGAGGTCAGTTATTTCATTGTAGTGGAAAACGTCTCATGTTTGGTTCACGTCTGGCAACAGGTCTGGTACTTGAATGCCGGTCCCTCTTTTGTCATATTTAGTCCATTTTGTTGTCGTCACCGTCAGTTTTTATGTCACTATAGGTTCCTTGCATGTTGTTGCAGCAGTACTTGCAATTTGGCCATCACTGGAGTTCGGATAGGCCCAGGGGACGGCAAGATTTAGCAGCAGCCTTGTTGCTGCTTGCTGCGGCTGCAGCGTAGGATAACTCAGGGGCATGAGCTATGAGAAGAGGCTAATAGAACTGAATCTAATGACAGAAGAGCCAGGGAGGACATAATAACATGCAAAATACTCGAAGGTAACAAAAGAACTGCAATGGTCACAGGGCAAACTGAAGGGCTGCAATCTTCCTAGAGCTAAAGAACAAAAAGGTACAACACCATGGCTGGAACAATAAACAAATAACCTACACACATGGGAGAATGAAACTTATTACAAATGTTTTGGCCCAACTTGGACCATTAACTAGTCACACTAGTTAATGGTCAAGTTGGACCAAAATGTCCTCATAAGTTCCATTCTCCTATGTATGGGTTATTTATGTATTCCTAGGGTTAACTGAAGGGTTGTAATGATCCCAAGGCTTTACCTTAGCTGAAAATGATCAGTGTGTTACAGTTTGTGTTTTATAATGAGAAAGAATTTTTACTTCAGTATGTCATATAAGGCCAAACACAGAAGTAGAGCATTACAGTTCTTCTTTTTATATCCTAAAACCTAAGAAAAATTTTCAGTTATTCATAAGAGCCTATATGATAAAATGTGAACATTAGTTTTTTATATGGTAGAGAGAAACCCAGCAGAAGGTCTTGGCTCTGTGACCAAGAAATCTCCAGTTAGTGGGTCATCTTATGATTAACATGCATATCAGGAAACCCCCGTCGTGTTCCCTGACGAATAAATACCACAACCACCAATGATTCATTTTTCAAATATATTCATTTTGAGAAAAAATAAAAAAATTCTAGAGCTTTCAACAAGTATCATGTTCATCCCTGTATACATTATGTATAAAATACAGCCTCTCCTCATTTAACCCTTTCAGGGTTTCTGACGTACTAGTATGGCTTACGCACCAGGGTTATTGACGTACGTACTAGAACGCCTAAATTCTAGCGCCTTCAAATCTAGTGAGAGAAAGCTGGTAGGCCTACATATGAAAGAATGGGTCTATGTGGTCAGTGTGCACAGTATAAAAAAAATCCTGCAGCACACAGTGTATAATGAGAGAAAAAAACTCCGACCATGTTTTTGGTTTAAAACAGCGACTTTGCAGTGTATTTTCGTATGGTATTTATGGTTGTATTCTAGTTTTCCTGGTCTCATTTTATAGAATAGAAGATGTATTACAGAAATTGAGATGATTTTGATTGGTTTAATAATGAAAAGTACCTTGAAATTGAGCTCAAAGTAGCAGAAATGTTCGATTTTTACCAAATTTCAAAAGTAAACGAATCATTCCAAGCGTCCAATACACGTCAACTGGTGAATCTAATATTCTTTCACAAGTGCACTGATATTATTTATACCATTTCTACACCATTTCTACACTAATGTAGTAGTCTGCATAACAGTAAATCTTCTATTTTTTGTGAGAATAAAAATTCAAAGTGGAAAGCAAAAGAGATGTAAGACGGGCCTGGGGACGTGACTAATGAACAGAGAAAATGTTATTTTAGTGCCAGGAATGTCTGTCTTGCTTGTTCTGGACCCTATTTGGAAATTGGCATCTCCTGAAATTTGTGTGAAATTGGCAAAATTGCCAATTTCTGACTACTTTATTGGATACTTGAAATTGGTATATGGGTGGTTTCTTGTACTCATTCAATAGGAAAAATGGAGTTCTAGTGAAATACATATGATTTTTGTCGACTAGTGCACTAAAATTGGCCGAAAATAGGGATCAAAGTGGACGAAATCGCCGATGAGTAAACATCGTCGAGACCGCTAACCTCGCGAGAGCCTAATTCCCTGAGTTTTCCATCAAATTTCATACTTTTGGTGACATTATGATCGGGAAAAGATTCTCTATCATTTCATAAGAAAAAATAATTTTTTTTTTCCGAAAAATTTTCAACCCTGAGAATGAGTTTAGGAGAGGGCCTCTTGACCCTGAAAGGGTTAAGGACGGAGTTCCGTTCCTAAGACCACACCGGTAAACGAATTTGTCACTAAGTGAGGAGCATACTATAATGATAGCAGGTTTGTGTCAACCATCTTAGATATTGTTTTAATGTCCCCTTTGCACCATTTATAACATTTCTAGTATATTCTTAAATGTTGATAGTGTACTGTGATAAACAGAATAGAGAAAATCAGCTCTAATATACATTATTTAGGTATGCATACTGGTCAGAGAGTCTGTTGTAAGTCTGAGTCGTCGGTAAATGAGTATGTCACTAAGTGAGGAGAGGCTGTATTAATGTATGTCCAGTAGTGAATAAATTATAAGTTTAATTATTCAATAAATACTGTACTGTATTCTGTATACTACACTATTGTGAAAAACCTAAAACATATCTGCTCTTAAATACACTGAATGTATTAGAGATGCAATAAGTTTAACAAGACATTCCTCTAGCCTCATCCATCAACCCAGCTGTACTTTGCACACTAACAAAAGTTACTTAAAATGCATTAATTCTAGAAGTCACATTTAAAACTAATAAGATAAAAAATGTATCATAAATTTATACTTACATCATCAATTAATTTAATTTTTGAGACAAAATCTTTAAACACAGCTGGAAAAGTATTCATGAGAGCAGTGCGGAGATCCCGAGCTGAATTCTTCTGGATGATAATGGACCTGTTACCAAGACGTGTATCAGAAGATATTCTTAAGTCATTACAGTATAAACACAAGAAAATCTACATTTGTTTTTTGTGAGGGGAGGAAAGGAGAAGGGCAGGTGAGGAGAGATACCAAATGCTGAAAACTATTTCTCTGTCCCCATCGCTAAAGCAAGTGGCAGCAGTAATATGCGTTCTCCATGCATTATACTCTTATAAATAATACTGCCTAATGCATTACAGCACCTTTTTTTTTAAAGACATACCATTCCTAATCATTTTATACATCAGGTGTTTTTGACATTTATGAGTTACTTACCTTCATCTAGTCAATGGATTTTTTTTTTGTTTGCTCCTTGTCAAGAAGAAATGCATTTATTTTTTAACACATTGGTCATTTTCCACCAAGTCAGGGTGACCCAAAAAAGAAGAACCACTTTCATCATCCCTCATCTATCACTTTCTTGCCAGAGGCACATTGATACTACAGTTTAAAAATTGAAACATACGTATCTCCCCCCTCCCTCAGAATACAGGCACTGTACCTCCCACCTCCAGGAATCAAGTCCAACTAACTGGTTTCCCTGAATCCCTTCATAAATGTTACCTTGCTCACACTCCAACAGCACATCAAGTCATAAAAACCATTTGCCTCCATTCACTCCTATCTAACATGTTCACACACACTTGCTGGAAGTCTAAGCCCTTTGCATACAAAACCTCCTTTACACCCTCCCTCCAACCTTTCCTAGGATGACCCCTACCTCACCTTCCTTCCATTACAGATTAATATACCCTCCAGGTCATTCTATTTTGTTTCATCCTCTCTAAATGCCCAAACCACCTCAACAACCCTTCTTCAGCTCTCTGGATAATGCTTTTAGTAACCCCCCACACCTTCTAATCTCCCAGCTATGGATTCTCTGCATAATATTCACACCACACATTGCCCTCAGACATGACATTTCCACTGCCTCCAGCCTTCTCCTTGTTGAAACATTCACAACTCATGATTCACACCCATATAAGAGTGATGGTATCACTATACTCTCATACATTCCCCTCTTTGCTTCCATGGATAATGTTCTTTGTCTCCACAGACTCCTCAGTGCACCACTCACCTTTTTACCATCATCAATTCAATGGTTCACTTTGTCTTTCACAGACCCATCTGCTGAGTAGTCCACTTCCAAATACAGTGGAACCTCAAACTTCGAAAAACAACCTCTTTTTTTGAACCAACTTTGTCCCTATTATCAAACTCGCCCCTATTTTCGAACCACTGGGTACCGGACCTGTCCGCCAGCTCGCTCTGTCTGCGTCCCCACGCAGGCGCTGTAAGCCGTGATGCTTAAGTGAACACTAACCTGCGGTCTCATTCAAACATTTTACAATTAATTCGTTGTTGTTAGTGGTTGTGGGACTGTGAAATAAGTTACCATGGGCCCAAAGAAACTTGCTAGTGGTATCCCTGTGGTAAAGAAAGTGAGATTCACCATAGATGTGAAGAAGGAAATAATATAGAAGTGGAATGATGTCCAAATGTTTGTGCAGAAGTACCACCATGAGCAAGCTGAAACAAGCCATCTTTGCAACAAGTTCAGTGACAGAACCATGTCCCATTTTAGGGAAATCTTAAAGAGGCACCAGAAACAGAGGATTGTGGACAGTTATTTTGTGAGACAGGGGTCCAGTGACTCTCAAGCTGGTCCTAGTGGCATTAAAAGACAGAGAAGGGAAGCAACCCCAGAGAGGGCTTTGATACCTAAAGTCCTTATGGAAGGGGATTCCCTTTCCAAACACTAATCCCAACTCCCTCTCTCCTCCTCCCTATCTTCCAGATGCCATCATCAATCTTCAATAAAGGTAAGTAAAAATGTTATTTTATATGCTTATTTAAATTTATTAATAATTGTGCACTATATTTGTTGTGTGTATGTAAAACTATAGTGTAATACTATCTATACAATGTATTTTTTGTGAATATTTTTGGGTTTCTGGAATGGATTAATTGTATTTCCATTATTTCTTATGAGAAATGTTGCTTCGCCTTTCAAACTTTTCGAATTTAGAACTAGCTCCTGGAATGGATTAAGTTCGAAATTTGAGGTTCCACTGTATATGAACACATTCACTTCCTCCACACTCCCTCCCTCCAATCTGATATCCTTATCACTCTTTCCTACATTCACTGCTAATTTCCTTCTTTTACATCTTCTTTCTTTCAACAAACCGGCCACATCCCACTGAAACAGGGTGGCCCAAAAAGAAAAATGAAAGTTTCTCTTTTTAACTTTAGTAATGTATACAGGAGAAGGGGTTACTAGCTCCCTTGCTCCCGGCATTTTAGTCACCTCTTACAACACGCATGGCTTACAGAGAAAGAATTCTATTCCATTTTCCCATGGACATAAACAAGTACAAGAACTAGAAAGAAAATAGAAGAAAGCCCATCTTTTACATACCCTCCCAAATTCATCCACCAGCCTCTGCAAAATCTCTCCAGAATCTCCCAAATGCACAGTGTCATCAGCAAAAAGCAACTGTGACAACTCCCACTTTGTGTTTAATTCTTCATCTTTAATCCTACACCTCTTTCCAACACCCAAGTATTCACTTCTCTTACAAACCCATCAATAAATGTACTGAATAACCATGGTGCCATCACACATCTCTGTCAAAGGCCTACTTTACTGGGAAATAATCTCTCTCTCCTACATACTCTAATCTGAGCCTAACTAACCTCATAAATACTCTTAACTTATTCAGTAACCTTCCACCTACTCGACATGCTTGAACATCTGCTTCATTGCTTCCCTATCCACTCTATCATATGCCTTTTCCAAATCCATAAATGCCACAAAAAACTCTTTGCCCTTTTCTAAATACTGTTCATTAATATGCTTCACTGTAAGCACTTGATCTCTACAGTAGGGCCCCACTTTTATGACAGGTTAGCTTCCAGGTTACCACCAGAAAGCAGAACGCCATTTTTTCCACTTATAAATTACATAAATGCCAGATAAGTTTACACTTCTAGGTACTAGGTTGGTAAACAGCAACTGCCCAAGGAGGTACTACCATCCTGCCAAGTGAGTATAAAATGAAAGCCTGTAATTGTTTTATGTGATGGTAGGAGTCCTGGTGTCTTTTGTCTGTCTCATAAACATGCAAGATTTCAGGTACATCTTACCACTTCTACTTACACTTAGTTCACACTACACATACATGTTTTTTTTTTTTTTTAACAAGTCGGCCGTCTTCAACCGAGGCAGGGTGACCCAAAAAAGAAAGAAAATCCCCAAAGAAAATACTTTCATCATCATTCAACACTTTCACCTCACTCACACATAATCAGTGTTTTTGCAGAGGTGCTCAGAACACAACAGCTTAGAAGCATATACATGTACATACATGTACAAGCTTATATATACACACACCCCTCTGGGTTTTCTTCTATTTTCTCTCTAGTTCTTCTTTCTTGTTTATTTCCTCTTATCTCCATGGGTAAGTGGAACAGAATTCTTCCTCCCTAAGCCATGTGTGTTGTAAGAGGCAACTAAAATGCCGGGAGCGAGGGGCTAGTAACCCCTTCTCCTGTATAAATTACTAAATTTAAAAAGAGAAACTTTGGTTTTTCTTTTTGGGCCACCCTGCTTTAGTGGGATACGGCCGGTTTGTTGAGAAAAAAAAAAGTTTACATTAACATGTATTAGGTTAACAATAAAACTTGGCATTAAAAACAATAAAAAGTAAAATACACACAGTACACTCCTTACTTACCTTAAAATATTTGTAGTCCTAATGTAGGGTGAGAGGTGAGTAGTATTCATTGTAAGAGGTCAGGTGTGGTAGGTATGGCCACCCCACCCACAGATAATATACATTTAAAGTGCCCTAGAGCAATAGAATGCATGTACAGTACACTCATTACTTACCTTAAAATATCTGTAGTCTTAATGTAGGGTGAGAGTGACTCATGAAATCGTAATGACACGACTGCAAACAAACCATACCACAGGCAGGGATAGAACCCGCGACCAGATCTCTGATCGCTGGTTCTATCTTCACCCATAGTATGGTCAGGGTGAGAGGTGAGTAAATGAGATAAAATGAATAAATGAGAGAGGGAGAGAGAGAATGAGTAAATGAGAGAAGACAGAGATGTAGAGTATGTAAACAAGCAGACAAAGGTGTCGGGTTATGGTTGATACATGTTCATTTCCATGTTTGTGAAGCTTATATCATAAAACAAACACCTTACATTGTGTACAAGTTGTCTCCACATTGGTACTGTAGGATAAATAAAGAGCAACACTCCCATTCTCATGTAACACACTATTTTTAGAAGGAATGATGCTCTGAGTGAAGGCATACGAAAGGAATAATTTTCTCCAGTTACCCCCAGCAATACTATTGTGTACACATTTTCTCGAGTGTTGAACTAGAGAAAACGTTATTTTTTCTGACACTCCGACAAAATGACTGGAAAAACATCTCATATTTATTTTAATTTATTGTACTGTGGGGTGTGTTTATCATGTTTATATGCTATTTAGTGTATTTATTATAGTATAATTTTGAAAAAATATCATAGATGGATTAAGTATATTATTATCTTCCTTACAACTGGCATTATCTAAAATTAAAAAAAGACAATAGAAAAATAGATTTGAGCTCATGCAGAGGAACTGCAAGTTCCCACAGCACTACTATGCTTTTTTTACAGAAGTATTAATTATACTGGGCATGGTAATTTCTAGGCTGTGGGCCAGAGCCACACTCAGTATGTTTTGAGCCAGCCCTAATGCAGACATTTTCTACAGAATTTTACAATGCTATTTTGCAGGAATATTACAAGACACAAAATTCACTTCCTTTTAACTTACAACACTTCTTAAGTAATAAATTTTATTCCCCATGTCCCGTTTAAATACTTCAAGAGAAGATTTAATTTATTTGCTTTTAATTATTATATATTTTGTAATGTATAACCAATATAACATAGTTGAAGTAAAAGGTAAAACATGAACATTGCTGCAACTAGCCTGTTGTAATAACATGTCAAAAAGCTTAATTTGGTTATGTGTATAACTTACTTGTCATGATATAATGTAAGATGTACATTAGGAACAGCTAGTGAGAATGCTAGTACAAGATCCTCTAATTTTTTAAACTCTTCTCTACAACGTTTTGGGTTGCTGAAGAACTGCCGTCGTACTGGGACATTCTTGAACAGGTTGCTGACCACAACTGTCGTTCCTGGTAATATAAATTAGTGTAAGCTTATTTTGTTATTTAATTCAATAGTGACTGAAACAGCTTGGTGTTTTCACATGTACATAAATTTTGAAAGAAATGTACAGTACAGGAGGGGCCCACTTTACAGTGCTTCACTTTACAGTGTTTACCTAATGCAGTGGTTTTCAATTATACCCCATTCGTTATTTTTTCATGCCCACAATAAAATATTCATGCCACTTACTATAATGCTAAGGGAATTTTTTGGTAAGTATTAGTCCATTTATACACTTACCTAGCTCTATTGCTTATACTGCATTGAAATGAAAAAAAAACTGGTTCACTTAGAGGTGGGCCTAGGCACCTAACCTCTGTATTTTGAGGGCCCCAATAAATTCACCCTTACATAAGTAGGATGATTAAAAAGTACGGTGACTGTAATACATTTTTAGGCTAGCCTAGCTTATATATTTGAATTGAAAAAAGGCTGTGTTTCACCTTAAGCAGGCTGAATATGCTGATATTGTCCCGATTTAAAAATCTACTAACTAATAATTAGGGATGTCCTAAAATATTGGTATTGGTATCAGTGGAAATTGACTATATTTATGTATCAGTATCAGTAAAATACAGTGGACCCCCGGTTAACGATATTTTTTCACTCCAGAAGTATGATCAGGTGCCAGTACTGACCGAATTTGTTCCCATAAGGAATATTGTGAAGTAGATTAGTCCATTTCAGACCCTCAAACATACACGTACAAACGCACTTACATAAATACACTTACATAATTGGTCACATTTGGAGGTAATCGTTATGCGGGGGTCCACTGTAATGAGAGATACCACCCAATACTTTTAAAATATTAATATTACATGTATGCTCAAAAATATCAAAATAAGCATACACTTACACACACATAGGTGAGCGGGCATGCAAACATGCAACCCCCCGCACTTACACACACAAAATTGGCAAGTGCCTTTGACAACTAGTTATTAACACAACAGGCCAAGTAATAAGTAATGATATTGTCATTTTAGAGAACTAAAGTAATTTAATATTTAACCTTCCTGTGTTATTTAATATATTTCCATATAGTATAATGAACATAGTCATTATAATTTTAAAATAAAAAAATAAAGTAAAAGTATTGGTATCAGAATTGGCTGAAAATTGGCTATCAGTATCAGTAAAAAATTTTGGTACTGTCCCATACTACTAATAATATACAGCACTACTAATAATATACAGCACTACTAATAATATGCAGCATTACTAATAATATACAGCACTACTAATAATATACAGCACTACTAATAATATGCAGCATTACTAATAATATACAGCACTACTAATAATATACAGCACTACTAATAATATACAGCACTACTAATAATATACAGCACTACTAATAATATGCAGCATTACTAATAATATACAGCACTACTAATAATATGCAGCAATACTATAATACAGCATTACTAATAATATACAGCACTACTAAAATGTAGCATTACTAATATATACAGCATACTAATAATATCAGCATTACTAATAATCAGCACTACTAATAATATGCAGCATTACTAATAATATACAGCACTACTAATAATATACAGCACTACTAATAATATAGCATTACTAATCATACACATTATATATATCAGCATACTAATAATATCAGCACTACTAATAATATCAGCACTACTAAAAATACGCATATAAAATAGCAGCACTAATAATATCAGCATTACTAATAATATCAGCATACTAATAATATACAGCACTACTAATAATATACAGCACTACTAATAATATGTAAGCATTACTAATAATATACAGCATTACTAATAATATGCAGCATACTAATAATATCAGCACTACTAATATAATCAAGCACTACAATCAAAGAGCATTACTCAATATTCATAACACATAACTAATAATACTGCACACTAACTGAACTATAATACAGATACTAATAATATGTAGCATACTAATAATATCACAAGCATGTACTAATAATATACAGCACTACTTATATATATACAGCACTACTAAAAATATAGCATTACTAATAATATTAGCATTACTATAATTAGCAAATAAGCAACTACTAATAATTAGTAGCATTACTAATAAATACCATACTAATAATATGCAGCATTATATATGAATAATATAGTTATTTCAGCATTACTAATAATTATCAGCATATATAATACACATTAATTTACAGCACACTAATAATATGCAGCATTATAATATATGCAGCATTACTAATAATATACAGCACTACTATAATATGCAGCATTTCTAATAATATGCAGCATTACTAATAATATGAGCATTACAATAATATACAGCATACTAATAATATACACTAAATAATAATATCAGCACTACTATATATATAAGCTGCATTACTAATAATATGCAGCATTACTAATAATATACAGCACTACTAATAATATACAGCACTACTAATAATATGCAGCATTACTAATAATATGCAGCATTACTAATAATATACAGCACTACTAATAATATACAGCACTACTAATAATATGCAGCATTACTAATAATATGCAGCACTACTAATAATATACAGCACTACTAATAATATGCAGCATTACTAATAATATGCAGCACTACTAATAATATACAGCACTACTAATAATATGTAGCATTACTAATAATATACAGCATTACTAATAATATACAGCATTACTAATAATATACAGCACTACTAATAATATGCAGCATTACTAATAATATGCAGCATTACTAATAATATACAGCACTACTAATAATATACGCATCTAATATAGCAATTACTAATAATATGCAGCACTACTAATAATATACAGCACTACTAATAATATGCAGCACTACTAATAATATGCAGCACTACTAATAATATGCAGCATTACTAATAATATGCAGCATTACTAATAATATGCAGCATTACTAATAATATGCAGCACTACTAATAATATGCAGCACTACTAATAATATGCAGCACTACTAATAATATGCAGCACTACTAATAATATGCAGCACTACTAATAATATGCAGCTCAGGCTCACCTTCAAAGCCTTCAAAATCCCTGATTGCCACAAAGTCAGGCCACAATTCCTTCCATGCTGATTGCATGGTCCTGGAAAACACATTTCCCAGGCTTTGTCTATAAGCCTCAAGGAAGTGAGGATATTGAAATGGTCTTTCCAGAACTCCCTAAGGGTTAAATTTGTTTCTGAAGTGATTTCCAGTGTGCATTCTGTGAACATGTGACCTGAACCGTTCGTATTGTTGGTCAACAACCAAGAGAGCGCACAAAAACCAGGACATTTTTTCTCAAATTCCTTGTTCGAAAACAGCTTTGTTCGATAAGTAATGCAGTTGACAACCGAGGATCCACTGTACAACATATAAATCCCACTTATTTTTACACCTTTAATTTATAAGACTCACATTACTATTATACACATGCAAATAGGTTGCATTTTAACTAATATAAAAAAATAGCTTTTCTTTTTGTGATCCTGGTTATTTGAAAACAAGATACAGTAGTATATAGGTACAGGAGGGCCTCGCTCTACAGTGCTTCACTTTAAGGCATTTTGCTAATGCAGTGGTTTTTCAATTATACTCATTCTTCATTTATTCAGATTTCCTACAATAAATATACAGTGGACCCTCGACTAATGCTATTAATCCGTTCCTGAGAGCTCATCGTTAGTTAAGTTAATTTTCCCCATAAGAAATAATGGAAATCAAATTAATCCGTGTAGGACACCCCAAAGTACGAAAAAAAAATTGTTTTTACCACATGAAATATTAATTTTAATACACACAAACTGAAGAAGACATGCAGTTACATGACACTTACCTTTTTTGAAGATCTGGTGATGATTGATGGGATGGGAGGAGGGGAGAGTGTTGATGGTCTTAGTGTTTAGAAGGGGAAGCCCCTTCCATTAGGACTTGAGATGGCAAGTCCTTTTCTGGGGTTACTTCCCTTCCCTTTAAATCTCTCAAACCAACCTTTGCTGGCCTTAAATTCACTCACATCACCACTAGTTGCTGGCATTTTTTAATTAAATCGTCATGCAAATTCCTAGCCTTTTTACATATGATTGCTTGAGAGATGCTATCTCCTGCTATCTGTTTTTCGTTTATCCACACCAATAACAGTCTCTCAGCATCTTCGAGTACTTGCGATCTCAGTTTCAAAAACATAGTTGCACCTTTGGCAAGAACAGCTTCCTTGATTGCCGTTTTCTTGGCCACAATAGTAGCGATGGTTGATTGGGGTTTTGTGTACAACCTGGCCAGCTCGGAGACACACACTCCACTTTCATACTTAGCAATGATCTCTTTCTTCATATCCATAGCAATTCTCACCCTTTTTGCTGTAGGGTTGGCACTAGAAGCTTTCTTGGGGCCCATGGTGACTTATTTTGCAGGTGCAATCACTAAAAAGGCTGTGATAATATGAAATGTTCCGATTGTATGCTTGGAAGCGACCGCGGTGGCTGGCTGGTTTGTAAACACTGGCCAGAAGTGGACGCGTCTCAGATGGAACAAATAGTGTTGGTCGAGTTTTTTAGTGCTAGTCGAGGCAAAAATTTTGCGTTAAAATGTATCGCTAGTCGGATTTATCGTTAATCGATGCCATCGTTGGTCGAGGGTCCACTGTATTCACCACTCACTATAAGCTAAGGATGAAAATATTTTAAAGGTAATTAAAGTGTGTATTGTACATGCATTTATTAGGCCTAACTCTATTGCTTACTTAATATATGATGGTGTAAACATGTTATCAGGCTTTTATATACATTTGAAAGTGAAAAAAAGGCTATGATTCACTTTACAGTGATTTTCGCTTTACAGCGGTAGCCCAGAACCTAACCTGCCACATAAGTGGGGGGCCCTCCTGTATAAGGACACAATACATAAAACAAGTTTTTATTGGGTCTATGTTTTGCCCAGGGCTGAGCTTCAACAAGTGAGCAGCTACATTTTAAGAACATAAGAACATAAGAACGAAGGAAACACTGCAGAAGGCCTACTGGCCCATGCGAGGCAGGTCCAAGTCTCCTACCGGCTTAAGCCAATGCACCCAACCTTGTCAGGTCAGGTCACATTGACTTAAGGGAGGAACACGGCAACCGACCTGGTAGCACAAGCTATCAGGTCCAACTCACACCCACCCACATCCACTCATGTATTTATCCAACCTATTTTTAAAGCTACACAACGTTGTGCCTCTATAACTGTACTCGGGAGTTTGTTCCACTCATCCACAACTCTATTACCAAACCAGTACTTTCCTATATCCTTCCTGAATCTGAATTTTTCCAACTTAAAACCATTGCTGCGAGTCCTGTCTAGGCTAGATATTTTCAGCACACTATTTACATCCCCTTTATTTATTCCTGTCTTCCATTTATACACCTCAATCATATCCCCCCTAATTCTACGTCTTTCTAGAGAGTGCAGATTCAGGGCCCTTAGTCTATCCTCATGGGGAAGGTTTCTGATACATGGGATCAACTTTGTCATCCTCCTTTGTACATTTTCCAGAGAATTTATATCCATCCTGTAATACGGTGACCAAAACTGTGCAGCATAATCTAAATGAGGCCTAACCAAGGATGTATAGAGTTGAAGAACAACCTGACTTTATAATCATGGAGAGTAAGGTAAGACCAATAAAGAAATGTATGTTTGGTGCTGATGATGCAGATAGAGGAACACTGCAGTCAACCTACTATTCCATTATTTAGGTTCGAACTATTTGCTTATGAGACAAGTATTTTCCATATAAGACGATGTGTGTCAAGGGTTTTTGATTTGCTGAAAGCACCCAGATTCTGTACAGTTGTGCTTGGTGTGCTGGTGATCACTAATTTCAGGCACCATTGTCTCAATTTGTTCAGTTCCTTGTCATCTTTCCACATCATAAGGTGTGCAGGCTTGTCCTAATGAATAATGCATGCACTGTTTATGTTACAAATCTTACAAGGGTACTGGAATTCCTGAATTTTGGCATCTGAGTTCCTTGATGTTTCCCCTATGTATTGCTTATCACAGCCCCAACAGCTTGTGCCAGAACCCTCCCACTGTACCAACAGCTTGTACCAGAACTCTCCCACTGTACCAACAGCTTGTGCCAGACCTCTTCCACTGTACCAACAACAGCTTGTGCCAGAACTCTCCCACTGTACCAACAACAACTTGTGCCAGAACTCTCCCACTGTACCAACAGCTTATGACAGAACTCTCCCCCTGTACTAACAACAGCTTGTGCCAGAACTCTTGCACTGTACCAACAGCTCATGCCAGAACTTTCTCACTGTACCAACAATAGCTTGTGCCAGAACTTTTCCAATGTACTAACAACGACTTGTGCCAGAACTCTTCCACTGTACCAACAACAGCTTGTGCCAAAAACTCTCTCACTGTACCAACAATGGCTTGTGCCAGAACTCTCCTACTGTATTAACAACAGCTTGTACCAGATCTCTCCCATTGTACTAACAGCTTGTGTCAGAACTTTCCCACTGTACTAACAGCTTGTGCACATAAAATGGTACAGACACACAAGTACTGCTGCTTTCTGGTACTACATATCCAGGTCTGGTAATGACATGGTTTGTATACACCATTCCACGTGCAGGCTGCAATAAACAATGACAAATAGAGAGATTTTGGGAGGTGTTAAGGGAATGTATAGGAACCTTTGAACCAAGTGAGAGAGTAATTGTGGTAGGGGACCTAAATGCTAAAGTAGGAGAAACATTTTGAGAGGGTGTGGTGGTAGGTAAGTTTGGGGTGCCAGGTGTAAATGATAATGGGAGCCCTTTGATTGAACTTTGTATAGAAAGGGGTTTAGTTATAGGTAATACGTATTTTAAGAAAAAGAGGATAAATAAGTATACAAGATATGATGTAGGGCATAATGACAGTAATTTGTTGGACTATGTATTGGTAGATAAAAGACTGTTGAGTAGACTTCATGATGTACATATTTACAGAGGGGCCATAGATATATCAGATCACTTTCTAGTTGTAGCTACAGTGAGAATAAAAGGTAAATGGGATACAAGGAAAATAGAAGCAGCAAATAAGAGAGAGATGAAGGTGCATAAACTAAAAGAGGAGGCAGTTAGGGTAAGATATAAATCACTACTGGAGGATAGATGGGCTAGTGAGAGTATAGGCAATGGGGTCGATGATGTATGGGGTAGGTTAAGAATGTAGTGTTAGAGTGTTCAGCAGAAGTTTGTGGTTACAGGAAAGTGGGTGCGGGAGGGAAGACGAGCGATTGGTGGAATGATGGTGTAAAGAGGGTAGTAAGGGAGAAAAAGTTAGCATATGAGAGATTTTTACAAAGTAGAAGTGATGCAAGGAAGGAAGAGTATATGGAGAGAAAAAGAGAGGTTAAGAGAGTGGTGAAGCACTGTAAAAAGAGAGCAAATGAGAGAGTGGGTGAGATGTTATCAAAAAATTTTGTTGAAAATAAGAAAAAGTTTTGGAGTGAGATTAATAAGTTGAGGAAGCCTAGGAAACAAATGGATTTGACAGTTAAAAATAGGAGAGGGAAAATGGCAGGCTGTACTTGAGTCCTGGAGATGGGAAGTGCAGTGTCTACACTCTGAAGTAGGGGTGTTAATATTGCAGTTTTATAACTGTAGTGTAAAGCACCCCTCTGGCAAGACAGTGATGGAATGAATGATGATGAAAGTTTTTCTTTTTTGGGCCACCCTGCCTTAGTGGGAATTGGCCGATGTGTTAATAAAATAAAAAAAATAAAAATATTTTGTTTTTAATTACAAATCTACATACAGCAATTCATTGTACAAGAATGTTTAAAATAAATCTAGTAAGAAGTGTTTCTCATTTACTCACCATTGGGTGTGGCTGCAGGCTTCTTTTCCTTTACATTTCCTTCATTGTCAAATAAATACATATGGCCCATTGGACTCTCCTTGGTTTTGGTTGTTATAATAACTTCTGCTACAGTACACAGTGATGCTAATGCCTCACCCCGGAACCCATAAGTAGTTAAACATGCTGCAAAACAATGAGGAATCTTATGTGAGTACATTACATTGTACAAGATTTACAAGTTCTCAATTTTGTAAGGCATCTGAATTAGAGATATGTTGCCTACTTCAGTTATGACAAATGCTGACATATTTATTAACACTGGAAACATTGGTCATATTTTTAGCTATAAGTTTAAATAGACTTGAAAATTCATCACCAGAAATTTTACTCTTCCTTCAAACCTTAATTTCAAATGTCAACAATATCACTGCTGATTTTGGCACATTAATTTTGTCATAATTTATTTGCACATTAGCATACTGTATTAATGCTAGAGAAACACAAGATTAATTGTACATAAAGGGGAAAGTTAAAGTTAAGTTAAAGTCAGAGAGAGAAGGAACTTGTAAGGGATGACAAAGGTCTTGCCTATTTCACAGTTTAACTACCATACCTAACAAGTGCAGCAAGTGGCAATGTTTCTTAAGTTTCTTTGATTGCATTTATTGGTGCTGCAGTGCTCAGTGACAGCAGCATCTATATACATACATCTAACATATATTCCATGATGAGTTTAGCATCCTTCCAGCTCAGCATTTCTCATATTGTTAATGCAACATGAACTTTCATTCAAGCTAAAAAAATTTACATCAAAGATTCTAGATGAATTACTGTATTTTGGTGGAATTGTTGAAAGGTTTTGTGCATACTCGGGATTTGGTGATGATCTTGTTTGCTAGTGCTGCTTTTTAGCAGGTGAGTGATTGCTCTACTAGAAGTGTATTGCAAGCAACTCCAATGTTGATTTTATTGCAGGTGCTAATGATATATGCTGTATGTCTTGTTGGAAAAATGAGCTACTGTTTTGGCTTGTTTTATTTTCCTTTATTTATAAAGCACTAGAACCATTTGGTTATACAGAGCTTTAAATATATTCTGATTATAACATCATCAACTTTACACCATCATTGTCAACTTTATGGTGTCATGACTGATTTACTCTCATATTATGTATACTGTAATCATAATAAAATAAACTATTCAAAATCAATTTTACACATTCCACAATTCATATGTACAAGTCATTCCATGTGATTGGGGATGGGGTGTGTCACTGCCAGGAAGATGTCTTATATATTCCAAATTGATTACAATTTCATGATACTCTACTGTTCGTGGCATTCAGCCAAAAAGCACACCATATAGATTTAGCCTAGGATAACCCAATATAGTACAACTATGTGACTTACTTGCATATTTTGATAAGAAATTACATTTGCAACAATTGTATTTACAGATTTCCTTGTACTGTAAATATATGCCTTTACAATGATCTTGATACATGGAAAATATATTATATTTATAGAATTCCCACCAAGGCCACCCTGCCTTGGTGGGAATCGGCCAGTGTGATAATAAAAAAAAATAAAATAAAAAAATATTTATAGAACCCAAGATATGCCCTTGAACCTAAATATAACATCATAATACATAATTAACTTAGGATAACACAATATGTATAGTTAAACACCTTTAAGAAAAACAATTACAGTATTTGCACCAGTTTATAATGTACAGTATATTCTAAGTGGAGCAATGTCAGTCTTGGCATTTCCCCATGCCTGAAATACTAAAATGCCTTGAACACAACTTATATCATAAGGAACTAGTATATACAGCCTCTCCTCTCCTCACTAAACGACAGAGTTCCGTTCCTAAGACCAAGTCGGTAAACGAATTCATCACTAAGCAAGGAGCATGCTATAATGGTAGTGGGTTTGTGTCAAACACTTTTGATATTGTTTTAATGTCATCTTTGCACCATTTATAACATTTTTTAGTATATTTTTAAATGTTTATACAGTAGTGTTCACTGTATTTTTACCACTGAATATATTATTGCTTAGTTAATCTTAAGTTAGTTTTAAGCTGCCCATAATGCTCGGCATACAAGGGGCTTTTGGCATGTACACTAAACCACTGTATTTCTTTTGTACAACTATGTATCATGTTCAAATAATAATAAATAAATAAATAAATATATTGCAATAAACAGAATAGAGGAAATCAGCTCTAATATACATTATTTAGGGATGCATACTGGTTAGAGAGCTCATCGCAAGTCTGAGTCGTTGGTAAATGAGTACGTCATTAAGAGAGGAGAGGCTGTATAGTGTTACACAATAAAAATATGACAACAATCATAATCTAACATCAATAAATTGTTGGTGCATTTATGCCACTGTTGCCAACTTCAACAAACCTTAAAAATCATAAGTTTTATCCACTTTTTTTCCTTGTTGTTTTATTCTACTTGGAAGAATAGATTCTTTTAAGCTGTAAAATAAAAGAAATTTGTATTTACAAAATTCTGCCTTACACTCACAAGAAATTTAACCCTTTGAGGGTCACCAGGCCCTCTCAGAGACTTGTTCTCTGGGTTGCCAAAATTTAAAAAAAAAAAAAATTATGAAAAGACAGAGAATCATTTCCCGATCATAATGACACCAAAAGTATGAAATTTGATGGAAAACTTACGGAATTATGCTTTCACGAAGTTAGCGGTCTTGACAATGTTTACGCATCGGTGATTTTGCCCACTTTGAGCCCTATTTTCGGCCAATTCCAGTGTACTAGTCAAAAAAATCATAACTATTTTGCTAGAACTCTGTTTTTCTATCAAATGAGTACAAGAAACCACCCATTTACCAATTTCAACTATCCAACAAAGTGGTCAGAATTTAGCAATTTTGCCAATTTCACACAATTTCAAAAGATGCCAGTTTCCAAATAGTGACCAGAATAAACAAGAAAAACATTCCTGGCCCTAAAATAACATTTCCTCTGTTCATCAGTGATGTCCCCAGGCCCCTCTTACATTTCTTTTGCTTTCCACTTTGATTTTTTATTCTCACAAAAATAATAAGATTTACTGTTGTGCGGACTACTGCATTAGTGTAGAAGTGGTATAAATAATATCGGCGCACTTGTGAAAGAGTATTAGACTCGCCAGTTGACACGTATTGGACGCTTGGCATGATTTGTTTACTTTTGAACTTCGGTAAAAATCGAACATTTCTGCTACTTTGAGCTCAATTTCAAGGTACATGTACTTTTCATTGTAAAACCAGTCAAAATCATCTCAATTTCTGTAATATGTCTTCCATTCTATACAATGAGACCAGGAAAACTAGAATACAACAATAAATACTATACGAAAATACACTGCAAAGTCGCTGTTTTAAACCAAAAACTCGGTCAAAGTTTTTTTTTTTCTCATTACGCACTGTGTGCTGCAGGATTTTTTTTATACTGCGCACACTGACCACATAGAACCATTCCTTCATATGTAGGCCTACCAGCTTTCTCTTGCTAGATTTGAGGGCACTAGAATTTATGCATACTAGTACGTCAAAATCCCTGGCACGTAAGCCGTACTAGTACGGCTGACACCCCGAAAGGGTTAATTTCTGGGTATGCCATAATTAAGGGTTAAATGGGCTTTCTGGCAACTTCAATTTGATGCTAATGAATGGCACTTAATCTAAGAAATTGGAGCTACCCTCCCCTTTCTTAAATTAAACCCTGTTACCCTCCACTGCTCCCATTCCCTAGATGCTGTATGACCCACGTGGGTCTTAGTGCTTCCCCATGAATATAATAAGCATGTACATGGTCAGCTCTCTTTAAAACCTCCTCTATATATAGCAATTTTTTGTACATGTAGTTGAAAAAGTGCATAAAAAAAATTGAATGGCATGTACACCGAAGGCCTTCCCATGCACTATTCAGCTTTGAATATACTTAGTCACATTTATGAAAACTTGCACTGTACAGAGAAGCTTTATAAGAGAGCTTACTGTACTTCAAATGAGGGTTTAAAACCCTACATATGTATGTTGCATCTGCAAAAATTATACTACCAAAGCTCTTCCTATATCTACAAGGAATAATATACATCAATAATCAGAGAAATTACAGAATAACATAGTACAACATGTAACTGCTTGTTAAAATTAAAACTTAATGAACTTAAACTGTACCCAAGTCAGAAAAGGATGAAATTTTAGAAGTATAATGTGGCTTAGCAATGAACTTGACATCATCTTCATGAACACCAGTTCCATTGTCTCGGACTTCAAGACGAGAAAATCCATGGTTTTCCTGCAACATAAACAACTCACTATAAATATACTTTTACATACATACTGTAATAATAATAATAATAATAATAATAATAATAATAATAATAATAATATAATACAGTAATGTATATTCCCAAAAATTATACACAAGAGTGTGTTTTCATGATAAAAACAATCATTTTGCCCAGAAAACCATAACACTGGACAATTCAGGAAAAAACAAACTTCATTCATTAAATCAGTGGACTTGGGCTGTTGTCTCCAAGATTTGCTCAGGCAACAGATTTTACCTGTTAAATCTGGAATCCACCGAATTGAGATTTTTTCCTGCATTATCATCAAAGGTTTTGATAACTTCTGCATAGTTGCTTTACCTACCACTTTAATGGAAACTGTTGTAGATTCTGCATCAAATGAATTCTCCACAAGTTCCTTAACAATAGAAGCTGGTGTAGTGATAACCTGTGTACTTTTAATGAGCCGAACTGTATCTTGAGGGAGAGCATGCAAAGTCATCCTCAAATAATGTCCTAAAAACTTCTCGTATTCTGTGCTTTATCAGTCTCCACTCTAATCACGGCTGTAACAAGAAATAAAACAGAATATAAAATTCTTATCCGAATACAGTAATAAAAAATCGTGACCGAGTTATACATCAGTGTTAAGCCGAAATAGTAAATGGAGAAAGTGTGTTTCTAGAGAAAGGGAGATAATCGCAAGTTACAATCAAATATACTGTATCAAGAAAATTGTGGAGAAATAAGGTATATGAGATAACTAATTGTGGAGCACAATACATAGTTTACCCATCAGAACTAGATACAGTTGTCCCAGTTTACTATATAATGTATCTAGATCAATACTAGTTTAGGTGATGGCACTAACAAAACCAGGGTGGATGATGAAGACTATTCAGATTATCATCATCAAAAGATTAATACTGTTTCTCAGAATAATTCATGAAAACTAAAGTGCTATATTTTTGTTTTTGTCCTTGTTCTCTCACAGGATAAGCAAAACTTTTACTCACATTAGTAACCACAAAAAATTAATAACCCAGGATAATATATAAGAAAGGTAATCACAGTGTGGCTTATTTCATAAGAGCCACTTTCAGGTCCTTTTCCAGAATCTGACCCATAACAGTCAACCAACTGCTAGGTACTGATTGTATCTATTTACTGGTAGTGAAACTGGGCAGGTGTTAAGAGACTTGCCCATACACCTCACCCCATTCCTATAAGGTACTCTACAGATGAGGATACACTGCTATAGTGTTTCAGAGTACTTTAGGTACTGGTAATTAGAAAGTTTCAAGTGCAGTATCCCAGACAAGCAAGTCTGAAGTCTCTGAGGCTTGGAATCCACATGGATCATGTTATGATGACAGTCTAAAGAGGATATCCTTACAATCTCTAATAAGTATTTACACCATTTCCGCAGAGGTCTTTATGTTGTGCATCCTATTTAGATATATGTCTATTTTTTGAACATTAAATAATACATTTAAGTTAAAAGTCAGATAAAGGTAGAGAAGTTTTTGTTGCATTTATGGATTGAGAAAAGGCAAATGACAGAGTCGATAGAGAAGCAAAGTGACAGATGTTGCAAGTGTATGGAACAGGTGGTAGGTTACTTAAAGCAGTTAAAAATTTTTTGTGAATAAACAGTTTACAAAACCAACAAGATAATAAATAAGACACTTGTGCAACATTTGGGTATCTTTATTCTGAAAGCCTTTCACCATACAGTGGCTTCTCCAGTCCAATGTAGAGAAAGGTGGAAGATGAGGAGGAGTTTGAGGTAATCAGTCCCTAAGCCTGGAGTTAATAATAATAATAATAATAATAATAATAATAATAATTCTAGGTAGTAGGTTGGTAGACAGCAACCACCCAGGGAGGTACTACCGTCCTGCCAAGTGAGTGTAAACGAAAGCCTGTAATTGTTTTACATGATGGAAGGATTGCTGGTGTCCTTTTTTCTGTCTCATAAACATGCAAGATTTCAGGTACGTCTTGCTACTTCTACTTACACTTAGGTTACACTACACATGCATGTACAAGCATATATATGTATATATGCACATCCCTCTGGGTTTTCGTCTATTTTCTTTCTAGTTCTTGTTGTTGTTTATTTCCTCTTATCTCCATGGGGAAGTGGAACAGAATTCTTCCTCCGTAAGCCATGCGTGTTGTAAGAGGCAACTAAAATGCCGGGAGCAAGGGACTAGTAACCCCTTCTCCCGTATAAATTACTAAATTTAAAAAGAGAAACTTTCGTTTTTCTTTTTGGGCCACCCTGCCTTGGTGGGATACAGCTGGTTTGTTGAAAAAAAAAAATAATAATACGTATCTTTATTTCTACAAGTACATGTATGAGGTATACAGACCATAGCTGACATCACTGACATTCTACTGTGTTGAAAGCCCCTTGTTGTGCTGAGCATTTCGGGCAAATTAGGTAAATTTTATCCCAGGATGCAACCCACACCAGTCGACTAACACCCAGGTACCTATTTTACTGATAGGTGAACATGGACAGCAGGTGTCTTAAGGAAATGTCATAATGTTTCTAGCTGTACCTACTATCCATGTTCACCTATCAGTAAAATAGGTACCTGGGTGTTAGTGGACTGGTGTGGGTCGCATCCTGGGAACAAAATTTACCTAATTTGCAGGAAATGCTCGGCATAACAAGCAGCGTTCTATATAGTAGTATGTTACTGATGTCAGCTATGGTCTGTATACCTTGTACATGTACTTGTAGAAATAAAGATATTGTTATTAACTTCAAGCTGAGGGACTGATCACCTCAAACTCCTCGTCTTCCACTCTTCCCTGCACTGGACTGAAAAAGCCACTGTTTCAAAACGTTTTCATAAAAAAAAGATACCCAAATGTTGTACGAGTGAGTCATTTATCAAAAGTTTTTATGAGAATAGCGAGGCTCAGGTTAGGGTATGTAGGAGAAAGATTATTTTCCAATAAAGGTAAGCCATAGACAGGGATACATGATAGCACCAAGGTTGTTTAACAAACAGTATACATATTTATATATGGGGTTTTAAGAGAAGTAAATGCAAGCTCCTCTGTATGTATTAAGATAAGATTTGTTCAGATTTTTAACCAGGAGGGTTAGCTGCCTAGGGTAACCCCAGAAAGTCAACGAGTCATCAAGATCCCAGACCCCAGTAAGATAGACGTCTTACTGGGGTCCTTTAATCTTATCCCTCAAGCTGCGAACCACAACAGTCGACTAACACCCAGATACCTACTTACTGCTAGGTGAACAGGGACAGCAGGTGTAAGGTAACATGCCCAACATTTCCACCTGTGCGTGGGTTGAACCACTAATACTCGGTGGGTGAGGCGAGTGCGCTACCAAGAAAGCACAGGACATACACATGCCATCAGAATGAAAGTACATATGTCATATTGTATTAATCTACTGGGCTCTAGGCTAAATCTACATAATACATTTAAGAGTATTAATATCATCTGTGTGCTCTCATGACCATTTTAAAAATACGTATGTATATTATGGAAATAAGTTACATTATTTTGACTTCACTGGGTTATCTTACGTTAATATACATATTAGGTACAATGGGTAAGACACTTAGATATCTTCAGTGGAAAAACCTATCGCCTGCACGGCAGGCTTCTTGTAAGATATAAGTGATATTATTATTACTACATTGATGGGGAAGTCATATAACACCCAGGGAATAGAAAGTATTCAGACTCAATTCAAGGAATTTGAGGACAAGTCTAATTCCTTGGATGAAAAGCCTTCACCAGCATGAAGGAACCTTTTTTGAAGTGACTTTGGTAACTGACACCCACAAACTGGTTTAAAAAGACTTGTGTAAGTAAGTTTATTCAGGTATACACAAATACAGTTACATAGATTATCATACATATCAGCAGATGTGTAGAGAACCTGTGATAACCCCCCCCTAAAAAAAAGGTCAAAGCGACTTATTTCCATTGGGGTCGTTAAACACGAGGACATATTTATCAAAAAAAGTATTTCAGGCCTGAGAGCTTGATCAAGGTCCCAGGACCGAAACATTTTTTAATAAGTATGTCCTGGTGTGACAGGTGATGTGACACTGGTGGCATTATTATTATTATAAAATTCTCGTTGGCACTGGACAAGCACCTAAAGTCGGTTCCTGACCAGCCGGGCTGTGGCTCGTACGTTGGTTTGCGTGCAGCCAGCAGCAACAGCCTGGTTGATCAGGCTCTGATCCACCAGGAGGCCTGGTCACAGACCGGGCCGCGGGGGCGTTGACCCCCGGAACTCTCTCCAGGTAAACTCCAGGTAATTCAGTCTACAAATTAAAGATATTACACACCTGTCTAATTCATCATTTTTCTGGAGTACTTTATAACATTCATTTATATTACTTAGCTACGTTTTCTACTGTTTCATGTGTTACAAAGTGCCTTTATCTGACTGAAGAAGCCTGCCACGCAGGCGAAACATTGCACGTGTCTAATTTATCAGGCGAAACGTTGCTTCACTACAAAACCTACATATTACACATATAACACTTAAAACATAACAAGTTACTATACAACACAACTACAAGAATCTATAACTGTGTAAAGAACCTGAATAAAACTTACTCATTACCCAAATGAAATATATAAAAAAACTCAGAACAAAGAAAAGTTGAACACATAATTTGCCTTTCCCGCACAATGTTGTTATTGTGGTTGTTAAGGGCGGGTCGAGTTGCTACCTTAGTCGCCGCCTTCTCTCCTTAAGTAAACTAAGTAATGTAAGTATGTAAGTAAAGTAAGTAAAGTAAGTAAGTAAATAAGTAAGTAAGTAAGTAAGTAAGTAAGTAAATTTATTCAGGTATACACAATACAGTTACATAGAATTATCATAATAGCAGCATATGTGTAGAGAACCTAGATAGCCAAAAAAGTCAGACAGAGTGACTTATTTCATTGGGGTCTTTACCTATTATTATAAATAAAGTTATAATATTTTCTTATTATTCTATAATGAAGATAAATCTTATTATCATACTAAAAAGACTATCTACTATCCGATGGGTCATTACGACTATCTACAATAAAATAAAATGTAATAAGTAAGTAATAAGTAAGTAAAGTATGTAATTAAGTAAGTAAAGTAAGTATGTAAATAAGTTAGTAAGTAAGTAAGTAAGTAAAAGTAAGTAAAGTACTACAAGTAAGTGAGTAAAAGTATTAAGTAAGTTATTCAGGTATACACAAATACTGTTACATAGATTATCTTACAAAACAGCATGTGTGTAGAGAACCTGGATAACTAACCAAAAAAAAGTCAGATGACTTATTTCCATGGGATTCTTTATATAATAAAAAAAAAAAAAAAAAAAATAATAATAATAATAATAAATACATAATTAAAATAATAATAATAATAATAATATAATAAACCTTTTGTTAACATACATGTACAAGGTATACAGACCTAGCGACATCAATAACATACACTGTATAGAAAGCCCAACCCAAAATCTTCCATAATATCAACCTTCCTATAAAAACCATATTCATTACAATGATCTAAACTTCGAACATGAAAAGTCTGCGCAGACTAGGCCAAGCTTAGAAACCATCGTCCCCGAGAATGCTGAGCTCTTCCAAACTGCCCATGCTGCTGCCAGAGAGCGTATGACAGAACTGTGGCAAACACACTGGGAACAATTTGTCAATGGTCTCATTGTACAGAGAACCTTCACGGCGCGCATAACGGAGATAAAACACCTCAATTACTGGGAGCGCTTAAGGTTCCTAAACCTGTATTCCCTGGAACGCAGGCGGGAGAACATGATTATATACACCTGGAAAATCCTAGAGGGACTAGTACCGAACTTGCACACGAAAATCACTCACTACGAAAGCAAAAGACTTGGCAGACGATGCACCATCCCCCCAATGAAAAGCAGGGGTGTCACTAGCACGTTAAGAGACCATACAATAAGTGTCAGGGGCCCGAGACTGTTCAACTGCCTCCCAGCACACATAAGGGGGATTACCAACAGACCCCTGGCAGTCTTCAAGCTGGCACTGGACAAGCACCTAAAGTCAGTTCCTGATCAGCCGGGCTGTGGCTCGTACGTTGGTTTGCGTGCACCCAGCAGCAACAGCCTGGTTGATCAGGCTCTGATCCACCAGGAGGCCTGGTCACAGACCGGGCCGCGGGGGCGTTGACCCCCGGAACTCTCTCCAGGTAAACTCCAGGTTGCTCATACCCCACTTAGCCGGGCATGGAGGGACATAAATATAAATAAGGGCACCAGAGCTGGTCAGATCGCGCACTCTCATCCTTTACATAAGGCGAAAGAGTCATTGCTTGGGCTGCTACATCTAGCTATGACAGTCTTCCCAGTAAAATACAAGTGAAATTAATGGACAAATATGATGATGCAAGGGAGAGACTGATTTGTTTTATGCTCAGCAAGGAAGATGACTGTAACATTCCTTCCACTAACTTTGAACTTGATGCACCACTAAGGGCAACTCCACGTCGCCTGGGAAAAATGACATTGCAACATACTCAGATTGCTATGTCGAGTACCATGTAATCCTTTACTTGAATTATATAACATTAGGTATGTAACTGGGGAGCTCCCTAAATCTTGGACCAACAGCCTCATCATTACAATTCCTAAGCCCAATCAACAAAATGCATTTCGCCCAATATCTCTTACTAGCTGCTTGTGTAAAACATTTGAGGATGATTCTTAATCGTCTCATGCACAGAATCAAACAATTTTTGCTTCCCCGCTTGCATGGTTTAATGCATGGAAGGAGCGTGCATCATTGCATTACCACCTTTCTCACTCTGCACACTGACAGCTCAAACACTACCTTCCTTGACCTTAAATCTGCTTTCGATGTAGCCAACCGACATGTAATCATTAGTGAACTTGCCAGAATGGATGTTGGAGGATGGCTTCTCCGCTGGATTTTAAAGGTTACCTGTCCAACAGAAAGTCGTCTGTGTTGTTCCAGGGACATAGAAGTGTAACTAAAGACTTTGAATTAGGAACCCCACAGGGAGGTGTGCTCAGTCCCTCCCTATTCAATATTCTAATTAATGCCTTATTAATGCTATGTCTAGTAAGCCCCATCATTATATGATTAGTTTTGCTGATGATATAATGATCCGCACCACCGGATTCTCCAACACCCACAACATTCTTAACCATGTACTAGCCTTGTATCAGAACCTTGGATTGATAATCTCTACTGATAAAACAAAGATACTCAATAGGCGTCCTCTTCGACAGAGAGGCACAGTTCGCCAGATCCAGTTGCATGATGGGTCTCTTCTAGAATATGTAACCAGATAAAGGTATCTAGGCTTCGAGGTCCCGCTACTTAGAACTGTTGTTACGAGACTGTCGCCAATACAAAGACAGGCTGAAAACACTTAGAATTGTGGCAGGTTTTCACCCTAGGTATGGTGCTAATGTTAAAATTGTGAAAATGATGTATCTTGCTTATATTAGATCGTTGGTTGATTATGCTGCACCACTACTTGCTCTTGTGTCTGACTGGAAGCTTGGAGGGCTGGAAAAACTGCAAAACGAAGCAATGAGGATCATACTAGGATACCCTCGTACTGCCAAAATTTTAAATATGCGGAAAACACTTGATATTCCAAGCATCAGAGATCGTGTTACTGAAAAAAAAATATAATAATTGGAGCCAATATGCTCAGGCAAGCTCATTCAAACCCATGCACAGAAGCCCTCCAAATTTTCCTCAGCACTGGTGAACACCCCTTGAGATGGATCGAAAAAGCTGGAACCGACCTCCGCATGAACCAGATACATGATCTATATCAAGCAAGGCAACAGCGGCACTTCTCTGGTCCATGGAATATTACCCCATTCCAAACTACCATCCCTCCATTTCCTCCGAAACTACTTCTTAAATCACAAACAAAGCTTCGCCTTGAAGCCAAACATGATGCCTTAAGCTGTATTGATAACTTAGTCACACAGCACACTCTCTCACAAATTATTTACGTTGATGGTTCTGTTCACCAATCTACTGGTGCAGCTGGTAGTGTTGCTGTTGTCATACAGTGATGGCTCCATTAAATAAATTGGAGCACGCATCAATAACTGGGCCTCTACCCTTCAAACAGAACTGTTTGCCATACTCCTTGCACTCAAATGCGTCTATGTATCTAAGGTTGACACTTTAATTGTAACTGATTCTCTGGCATCCATAAATGCTCTCAACTCATTAAATATAAATTGTGGCATGCTTGTGTCAGAAGCCAGACACAGGTATGGTAAGATTATGGACAGTGGAGTCAGAGTGCACATGCTGTGGATTCCATCTCACATTGGTCTTCAGATGCATGATAGAACTGATGGATTGGCTAAGTTGTATGCTTTCAAAGAGTTAGTTAGCAGTTTGATAATAATAATACGAAAAGAACTGCAGTTGAATTTTATTGATTTAAGAGTCAGGGAGACTGACGCCAGTCAGTCCATCTTATCATCATTCTATCATGCAGGAGGAGCCAACAAAATAAGCAGACTCTTGGATGTCACAACTGCCCGGCTCCTGCTGGGTTACAAGTATCTTTGGTAGGTTAAAATCACCATCACCAGATGTAGACCAAACGAAATGTAAACTTTGCCAGATGGACTATTGTCACACCCTGCGTCATTATGTACTGGAGTGCGATAAAATTAATGAATTCAGAGATAACTCACTCAGAAATGTTCAAGATATGTCAAAGTATTTTATCCACAGAGGTATATTACAAAACATTCTGGAGAAATACCCTGACTTTGTTCACTATCAATAAAGCATTACTACGTGTGTGTGTGTGTGTGTGTGTGTGTGTGTGTGTGTGTGTACTCACCTAGTTGTATTCACCTAATTGTGGTTGCAGGGGGCGAGACTCAGCTCCTGGCCCCGCCTCTTCACTGAGTGCTACTAGGTCCTCTCTCTCCCTGCTCCATGAGCTTTATCATACCTCATCTTAAAGCTACGTATGTTTCCTGCCTCCACTACCTCACTTGCTTGGCTATTCCACTTACTGCCTACTCTATGAGTGTGTGTGTGTTTGTGTGCAGATTTATACACTCTCGAAATCATTCTACTTTGTCCCATCCTCTCTACATGTCCAAACCACTTCAACAAACCCTTCTCAGCCCTCTGAATAATAGTTTGGGTAATCCTGTATCTCCTCCTAATTTCCCAACTACGAATTCTCTGCATTATATTCACACCACACATTGCCCTCAGACATGACATCTCCACTGCCTCCAGCCTTCTCCTTGTTGCAACATTCACCACCCATGCTTCACACCCACATAAAAGTGTTGCTTCCATGGACAAAGTTTGCTTCCATGGACAAAGTTCTTTGTCTCCACAGACTCCTCAGTGCACAACTCACCCTTTTCCCCTCATCAATTCTATGATTCACCTCATCTTTCATAGACCTTGGCAGTACCTGGTTTACCTGATGAGTGTCTCCTCAACCCCCCGCGGCCCTGTTTCCTAACCCAGCCTTCCTTCTGTATCACAGATTGCCTATCATACCAGGCTGTTGCATCACTCTGCACTGCAAACCAAAACGCACAGTGCCATCAGCTAGGCTACTGTACAACTCGACTTTTTAGGTGCTTTCAGTGCCATGCGAACCGATGTGATAAATATGAATACAGTGCACTCCTTCATAGACTCTCGCCCGTACAGTTTTTATAAATCCAAAATGTTTCATCCCCTATTTTTTTTATTATCCTCATCACCTTACTCTTTCCTGTATTCACTTTTAATTTTCTTCTTTTACATACCCTACCAAATTCATCCATCAACCTCTGCAACTTCTCTTCAGAATCTCCCAAAAGCACAGTGTCATCAGCTAAAGAGCAACTGTGACAACTCCCACTTTGTGTTAGATTCTTTATCTTTTGTAGGTGAATGGTTCAGATAACCGACATGTTGATAAATTAGACACATGTGCAACTCTTGGGTATCTTTATTGAGGAAACGTCTCGCCACACAGTGGCTTCATCAGTCCATACAAAGGAGAATCTTGAAGAACAGGAGGAGAATGAGGTAATCAGTCCCTCAACCTTGAGTCGATGTGGTCAGTCCATCAATCTTGAATAGAATACAGCATATGAGCAGAGAAGTGGCTTATGTACCGTAACACCACCTACGACTGCTGCACCTCTCCTGCCTCCTGCTACTTCTCCGCACATATGCCGTATTCTATTCAAGATTGATGGACTGACTACATCGACTCAAGATTGAGGGACTGATTACCTCATTCTCCTCCTGTTCTTCACGATTCTCCTTTGTATGGATTGATGAAGCCACTGTGTGGCGAAACGTTTCCTCAATAAAGATACCCAAGAGTTGCACATGTGTCTATTATCTTATCTTTAAACCCTCACACTCTCTGCTCCTCTGACATTCCTTCCTACATAGCCGTTATTCATATTAACAAATGGTGACTACATCACTCTAAGATTGAGGGAAATGATCTCCCTCTTCCTCTTCTTACCGAGCCTCCTTCCTCGTATATAAATTCTCATGCTGTGCAGTAACTACGTTTCTCCATAAGTACCAGATTGCACATGTGTCCTATCACTTATCATTCACCCTTTTACCCACAACACTTACTGTCCAAAACAAAAGCATTCACTATTCTAAACCACAAACTATATTAACAACCATAGGTACCAACTCCCATAATTTTAAATACTTTAACTAAATAATATCCCTGCCTTCCTGACTACGTTACTAGTGGCTACATCTCGTAAATCTACATTTTACTCATGTAAACCCCTATCCATAATTTTGTAACATCTCACATTGATCCTTATCAATATACACTTTTATTCACATAATAAAAGCACAAATGATGCTATCATACACATGCTAGAACTAATATATACCGCTCTCGAAGACAAAGAAGTCCCGCTGGGAATTTTCATTGATTTACGTAAAGTTTTTGATACAGTCGACCATGAAATGATGTACACTAAATTAACACACTATGGTATAAGAGGCCACTCCCTCAACTACCTAAAGTCATACCTTAGCAACAGAAACCAATATGTGCACATAAATGGTGCAAACTCTTCCACTCAACCAATCACAGTAGGAGTCCCACAGGGAAGTGTCCTTGGACCACTGCTCTTTCTCATCTACATCAACGACCTACCGAATGCATCACAGCTTCTCAAACCCATATTATTTGCAGATGACACTACATAAGTCTTCTCTCACCCAAACCCAGTCATATCTCGCCAACACAGTCAATGCCTAAATGATGACTAATAAACTTATACTGAACACTGACAAAACCTACTTCGTTCAATTTGGAAACAAAGCTGTAAATGTTCCACTTAACATAACGCTAAACGGATCACGCGTCACAAAACTCACGGAGGGAAAATTCCTAGGAATCCACCTTGACAGTAGCCTTAAGTTCCAGATACATATGCAACAGATAACCAAGAAAATCTCTAAGACTGTAGGCATACTATAAAAGATAGGATACTATGTTCCACAATCAGCTGGTGGCCAAGTGAAGAGAATTGCAACTCTCACCGCATGGGTCGCTGGTTCGAATCCCGGCAAGGCTAGTCTTCTGTAAGCAAAATTACAGAGCGTTCAGTCAGGCCAGCTTCTCTAGCCTGAGCTGCGAAACTGGAAAGTTCGCCTACCAGGGCAGCTATTGCAGCCAGCCAGGTAGGGCATGATATCCTAAGAGGCAAGCCAGTGCAGAAAGCAATGCCAGACAGGACACAACGATAGCCGGAAAGGCTCTGTAAACAAAATAACAGAGCTCAAAGTCAGGCCAGCTTCGCTAGCCAGAGCTGCCAGTCAGGAGTGTTCCGCCAGCCAGCAAGGCAGGCCATGACAACCTTAGAGGCAAGCCAGTGCAGAAAGCAATGCCAGACAGGACAGCAACGACAGCCAGAAAAAAAGAGAGAAGGCCTGAGCTTGCTATCACCTGCAGCTCTTAAGACTGCCATCCCCACGAGCCCCTTTGGGGCGGGGCAGATGGCAGACCAAGGCCTAGCTTCTCCCTACGAGCCCCGTGAGGGCGGGGACTGTGGCTAGGCCTGGGGACACTTGGTCCCAAAGATGAGGGGGTACTTGTACCTCCTCCCATGGCAGACTTAGGTCTCGAGAGAGTACCGGCGAATAAGAAGAAGAAAAAAAGCTCTCCTGGCACTATCATTCACTCATCTTCCCTTATCTCACATACGGAATTTGTGCATGAGGATCAACAACATTAAAACATCTAAGACCACTAATAACCCAGCAAAAGGCAGCAGTCAGAATGATAAATTCCCACTCCTGACAGCATACTCCACCAATATTCAAAAGTCTAAATCTGCTCACCATTAAGAACATCCATACTTATTTATGTGTCTACTACATACACAGAACAATACACGCAGACATTAGCCCTCCACTCAAACTTTTCCTCACCAATCTTAATAGGACACACGACCATAACACAAGACACAGATCTCATTTTAATATGCGGAAATGTGAGTCTGTTCTTGACCGAGGACGCAAACTACTCTTGGTTCACATTAGAGGTGTCTCTGTTGGATTAGACTTGGGGACCCTGGATAAGGGCAATTTGAGGATTTCTTAATAAGTTGCTTGAGGTTCACCGTAGGGCCAAATACATGGCGTTATTCTGTTTGGGCCATCTTGGGGACAAGCCCAAGAGGACCCATGAAATATGTAGAGTCCGTGACGCAATTGCTTTCTGGGTAATCCTGGTGATAACCCGGTTAAATCAGAAACGATCATCTGTATTCTTATTGCCATGTGGCCTCTTTAATTCAGGATTAAGCTCTCCCTAGGATGCATCTACACCTTCAGTGGAACTTGCTGTGGGTTGAGGCAGGGGACTGGCGTCCTGTAAGGGAAACATGTATCGTGGATGGAATTTCGGATTCCTGAGGTTATAAGTGGGTCATAAATTGTTATTAGGTAATCAAGGTAACCGAAGCAGCTAAACCCGAGGTTTTATTACGGCGTCCTTTGATCTCCGGGGGGGGATGCTGAAGCATTCAGCTTAAATTCGGGAACTGGAGTACTGATCTAGGCTCCTTAAGGAAAAGCCCTCACCAATTCAAGGAATTCCTTGATGGGGGTGTAAAGTGAGGCACGAATCTAACTACCAAGTAGCCACGAACTAACTACCCACCGTTACTACCATACGTGTGACTCTCTGGAAACTATTGATTCCAACACAAAATTGCAAAGGAATTTAATTATATTGTATTTTTTCCCACAGTTATTGAAATATTTTAATGGAAAATTATGTTGATGGATTTTTGACGGCTCATGATTTCTTGTTCGTCTTGATTTAGAAAGGAATAAAGATAATAAAATACTCATCTCTCATAAACTTTATTATTCATGAAACACGTTGAGGTAGTACTACATATTGTACATAAATTATGTACAAATAGCACAATAATCAGTCTTTATTGACGTAATATATACAGCAAGCTGGCAGGAAGAAAGTACTGGCAGTGCACTCTACTCTCACCATATATTAAGACTTCACCCACTGCTGACATGCTTAAGTTTAATAGTAATATTTATAAGAAGCGCTAAACTCGTATGAGTCATTTAGCGCATGGAGTGGCGGAGGCTCGATCCTCCGTCCACTAACGGTGGGATAGGAAGTATTACCAAGCCCTATTCCTTGGCATTAGCGCCTGTCGTACGTAAGAATGTTTTCTGTCTAGCACTCGTCCTGTGTTTGGTGTTTACTTCTGTCAAATGAGAATATAACATCTGTGATGGTTCAGTGAGCGAGCAGCACTGAGGTTCCTTAACACCATGGTAACACTTGTTCTTACACTGGTCAGCGAGGTTCCTTAACGCCATGGTAACACTTGTTCTTACACTGGTCAATAGGTTCCTTACACCATGGCAGCATATTGTCAGCCATGCTACCAGAAACTAGCGGCACCAACCACCTTCAACTTCGGAGTATCATTGGTTGGTGTCAGCCTTCGTAGACACATCGGTGTAGTCACTATCTGCTTACCGGCTTTCCATGGTAGCATGGTGATTCCATCCGGACACTTCCAATGGGCAGTGGTTAGACTTCGTTTGATATCATGGACCTCTTCACATCCGGTATACTTCCCTTCTGACGTACGGCAGATGAGTCATGGGGCCCCAGTTGATCAGTTGGCACACTGCCCCAGATGCAGATGACCTGAGGGTTGAGACGAGTGACCAAGGAGGAATTAGGAACAATCAAAAGAGAAACCTCCAGCATGTAGTAACTTCACCCAGCATGTAGTAACTTCACCGCAAGGCGAGCTTTGATTTTTTCCTGAGGCATTGTCGTGCAATGTTTAGGCGATTTTATCGACGGTGGGTCTGTCCCAGAACTGGTCTGTTTACAAAGTGCAAGGATATCCTTCCGCGTTGCTGCTGCTTCTGGGACTAGCTCCTTCATTAGTTCTCTGGATACGGTACACGAGGATAGAAATACAGATAATGCTGTCTGTGCTGCCTTGTGATGCTGCACTGTGGAAGCTAATGCTGCTCTGGGCTGTAGGAATCAAATCAAAACCGAAATCTTTCCTAATATACATACACACAGTTCAGACATATTTCTAAAGGCAGGAATATCTATCTATCACCACCATGGTTATTTTATTCTCACAGTGCACCATTCCAGTAGGAAAGGCATGAAAAGAGGACCTGTTATTCAGATCAATCATCCATGGGTGTGGGAGGTAAAATAGAAAGATCACCTACTCATGACTGAGAGGCAGAGTGCGAGGATCAATCATACTTGGTTGTATGAGTTAGGGCACGAGGATCTACCGTAGAAGGTATGGGAGGCAGGAAATAAATATCTACCACTCAGTATTGCTGGAAGAAAGAGGGTACGAGGATGTATTGCGTAACTGGAGGATCTTAATTTAAGGTCTTGGGTAACAGGAAAATCAAATGATTTGTCTCTCATGGTCCCGGGAAGCAGGACCTAATAATGTACAGTTTACTGCTTTGGGAGGTAAAATGATCTGAAGATCTACGGTCATGGGCTTCGTACTCGGGAAAACTTGATGATGTAGTGCTCAGGGGCGTGGTAAACAGGATGGGACAGGGGCTGACCACTTGCCCCCTTCGAGGCAGGTGATGGTGCGTTTACCATGCAACACAAATTGGGAGCTGCAGGTGTAAGTGATGTTGTCATGGAGTGGGTAGTAGAACTTGACGGAGCTCATGGTGCCCGAGATGATGATGCCAGGGTAGGTGCACGCCTGTGAACCTGCCGTAATGAAATATTTCATTAACTACTGAATATCATTGCTTTATGACTGCCACAGTCGACAGCAACATACTTATCCAGAACGGCTGTGTTTGTTTACTTAAAAATTACATATAATTTAAACAATTAACTTAGTGTGTCTGTCACCCTTTAGTGAAAGTGAAATTTTAATTAAGATGAAGGCAGTATAAGGAGAATAGTGTCAGTAGGTTAAAAAGAGAGGTGAGAGTGAAAGAATTAAAGCAAATGATAATGTGAGGTTTGAGCAGCCGCTGGATAAAACGTTGACTAGGATTAGAGAATGTAACGAGGAAGATGTAAAGTAAAAGGAAACAAGTGCAACTAATGTGACATTTATTGTGGCAACGTTTCGCTCTCCAGGAGCTTTATCAAGCCATTATAAACAATACACGGACACAGAGGGTATATAAAGGCTCAGAGTGAGGTGCAATACTAGTGAGGTACCATTTAGATGTTCACTAGTGGTAGTAGTAGTAGTAGTAGTAGGTGTAGTGGACAAAGTTATACAATATAGTAGAGAGCAATTAAAATTTGTACATGAGTAAAAAAAGGGTATAAAAGCTATTACTTGGGTAACACAAAAATAGGGTTGGACAAATATATAGAGTGGAAAGAGGCAGCTTGTTTCAGTGTTCACTCTCTGTAATGTGCTTTGTGTAGTATAACAGGAGAGACTATGTGATGGCAGGGTTTACTGTTTTCAGGAGGATTCTTGCTAAGATTTCGGAGATGGTGAAGCTGCCGTTGTTTTGTTTAATTGATTTGAAACAGCGATCAGTGCTGATTCGAGGCACTTGCGTCTGTGGAAATTAGTTTCTTTGATCACTAATTGGGCGTCTCTGAATTTCATGAGATGATTGGTGGAATTTTGGTGTTGTACACAGGCGTTGTTCAAGTTATCGTTCCTACATGCATAAATGTTGTTCATTGAGGCGGGTGTCGAGGTTTCTTGCTGTTTCACCTACGTAAATCTTGTCACAGCCTCCACAGGGTATAGTGTAAACTCCTGCATTGACTGGTTCGTGGTGCTTGGATTTTGTCCTGGTTAGATCCTTTATTGAAGTGCTGGAAGCGATGGCGACTCTGGTGTTAGCTTGTGAAAGTACTTTTGAGACGTTCAATGCAACCTGGCTGTTGGGAAGAATTATAACTTTGTTGGGAGTGGTGTTGATGCGTGGAGAATTAATGATCTGAAGAGCTCTTTTCTTGCAGTCTTTGATGAAAAAAGAAGGAAAATGTAACTCAGTGAATGTTTGTCCAGCTGGCACTGGACAAGCACCTAAAGTCAGTTCCGGATCAGCCGGGCTGTGGCTCGTACGTTGGTTTGCGTGCAGCCAGCAGCAACAGCCTGGTTGATCAGGCTCTGATCCACCAGGAGGCCTGGTCTCAGACCGGGCCGCGGGGGCGTTGACCCCCGGAACTCTCTCCAGGTAAACTCTCCAGGTAAACTCCTCGTCAAGAAACTCAGGACTACAAATTCGGTATGCTCTTAGGAAAAACCCGATGATGATGCCTCTTTTGGTCTTGGTATCTTGACTGGAATAGAAGTGTGTGAGATCATTTTTATTGGAGGCATCATCATCGGGTTTTTCCTAAGAGCATACCGAATTTGTAGTCCTGAGTTTCTTGACGAGGAATGTACATATATTCACCAAACATTCACTGAGTTACATTTTCCTTCTTTTTTCATCAAAGACTGCAAGAAAAGAGCTCTTCAGATCATTAATTTTCCACGCATCAACACCACTCCCAACAAAGTTATAATTCTTCCCAACAGCCAGGTTGCACTGAACGTCTCAAAAGTACTTTCACAAGCTAACACCAGAGTCGCCATCGCTTCCAGCACTTCAATAAAGGATCTAACCAGGACAAAATCCAAGCACCACGAACCAGTCAATGCAGGAGTTTACACTATACCCTGTGGAGGCTGTGACAAGATTTACGTAGGTGAAACAGCAAGAAACCTCGACACCCGCCTCAATGAACACATTTACGCATGTAGGAACGATAACTTGAACAACGCCTGTGTACAACACCGAAATTCCACCAATCATCTCATGAAATTCAGAGACGCCCAATTAGTGATCAATGAAACTAATTTCGCAGACGCAAGTGCCTCGAATCAGCACTGATCGCTGTTTCAAATACAATTAAACAAAACAACGGCAGCTTCACCATCTCCGAAGTCTTAGCAAGAATCCTCCTGAAAACAGTAAACCCTGCCATCACATAGTCTCTCCTGTTATACTACACAAAGCACATTACAGAGAGTGAACACTGAAACAAGCTGCCTCTTTCCACTCTATATATTTGTCCAACCTATTTTTATGTTACCCAAGTAATAGCTTTTATATCCTTTTACTCATGTACGAATTAATTGCTCTACCATATTGTATTACTTTTGTCACTACCACTACTACTACTACTACTACTACTACTACTACTACTACCACTGCCACTAGTGAACATCTAAATAGTACCTCACTAGTATTGCACCTCACTCTGAGCCTTTATATACCCTCTGCGTCCGTGTATTGTTTGTAATGGCTTGATAAAGCTCCTGGAGAGCGAAACGTTGCCACAATAAATGTCACATTAGTTGCACTTGTGTCCTTTTACTTTACATATTGTCGGTAATTCTACCAACTTTATTACAACGAGGAAGATGTCAAAGAGTTGTAATATATAATATTAGAGCGTTTACCAGAGGCTTTGGGTTATATTAGGGTAGATGAGAGAGAGGAGAGGAATCATTGGTAGACTGATAAAGTGTAAATAACAGTGAAAGAGAAAAATACTTGAAAGAACTGGATAATGTAAAACTGATGGAAGAAATGTAGAATATACGGAGAGGAAACAGGCTAAGGGGATAGGGAAGGAGTGCAAAAGAAGAGTTAATGGAAGAATAGGCTACCCCTATCAAAAAATGTTACTGAGAATAGGGAATAGTTTACTGACTAAATAATTATAGACAACATAGAGAGTAAATTAACTTCTCCACCAGTAACGGGAGTTGCTTGAGACTAAATAAGGAGGCAGAGATATTAGAAGAATGTAGAGAATTGTTTGCATTAGTGTGTTGACTTCTCTCATCTCATAGAAACCTATGAATATTTTAATGGGAAAACTGATTTTAAAATAAACATTTAGTAAAGAAAAAAATAGTGGTTATTTGAAAATTTCATTGTACCTCGTTCATCCAGTCTCTTGAAAAAGATGTAATTTTTCATAGATGGTAAGACAGATTAGAGATCTTCTTGAGATTAGGATTAACATGCACATATTTTCTCTAACTACATTCCTGGCGGGACCAGGAGCCGAGTCTCGACCCCAGCATTTAAGCATTAGGATTACTCTGCCCGAAATGCAATGCGTACTAGTAACTTACTTTTGTGAATACCAATGTTTTAATACATGTAAACTACAGTATTTATGCCGCATAAATAAATACAAATTGTATTATATAACACTTACACTTGGGTAGGTGGGAAGACCAGGTACCATCGTCCTGACACATCAGCAGGGGCTGGCCAGCCAGCATGTAGGTAGAGTCACAGGTCACCTCTACCGTGTCCCCGGCAAAGTATGGTCCAGGGTGGGTCAACTGGCCGTGCCGAGGCCCTCCCAGTCCGCCACACTGCACCTCTGTCGTTATGCAATAGTTATATTTAGAGGGGAAGCGGTAAACTCGTTAGCGTCATGAAGTGCCCGAGGAGTGGAAGGTAATCAGGTACAATCCATTATTTCAGATGTGAAGTGTTAGGACAATTATTGAGGAAATATGTTGGTCAGAAGAGCGTCATCAGCAAGTTCCTGTGAGTGAAACGTCTCAGTAAATGTCCTTGTATTGCGCATGTGTCTTAGGCACTTGTCGGTATTTATACCGACCAAAACTCTGTTGATCGTGTTATCATACGACTCAGACCCGACTCTGGGAGTCAGTCTTCCTGACAAACAAAACACTGCCAGCAACACAGTGGCCTGAGCTCTGGAGACCTGGAGTTTACCTGGAGAGAGTTCCGGGGGTCAACGCCCCAGCGGCCCGGTCTGTGACCAGGCCTCCTGGTGGATCAGAGCCTGATCAACCAGGCTGCTGCTGCTGGCTGCACGCAAACCAACGTACGAGCCACAGCCCGGCTGGTCAGGAACTGACTTTAGGTATTTGTCCAGTGCCAGCTTGAAGACTGCCAGGGGTCTGTTGGTAATCCCCCTTATGTATGCTGGGAGGCAGTTGAACAGTCTCGGGCCCCTGACACTTATTGTATGGTCTCTAACGTGCTAGTGAACACCCCTACTTTTCATTGGGGGGATGGTGCATCGTCTGCCAAGTCTTTTGCTTTCGTAGTGAGTGATTTTCGTGTGCAAGTTCGGTACTAGTCCCTCTAGGATTTTCCAGTGTATATAATCATGTATCTCTCCCTCCTGCGTTTCCAGGGAATACAGGTTTAGGAACCTCAAGAGCTCCAGTAATTGAGGTGTTTTATCTCCGTTATGCGCGCCGTGAAGGTTCTCTGTACATTTTCTAGGTCAGCAATTTCACCTGCCTTGAAAGGTGCTGTTAGTGTGCAGCAATATTCCAGCCTAGATAGAACAAGTGACCTGAAGAGTGTCATCATGGGCTTGGCCTCCTAGTTTTGAAGGTTCTCATTATCCATCCTGTCATTTTTCTAGCAGATGCGATTGATACAATGTTAGGTCCTTGAAGGTAAGATCCTCCGACATGATCACTCCCAGGTCTTTGACGTTGGTGTTTCGCTATTTTGTGGCCAGAATTTGTTTTGTACTCTGATGAAGATTTATTTCCTCGTGTTTACCATATCTGAGTAATTGAAATTTCTCATCGTTGAACTTCATATTGTTTTCTGCAGCCCACTAAAAAGTTTTGGGTTTTGATGTCCACCTGGACCCTTGCAGTGTTTTGCAATGGAAGACACTGTCATGCAGATTCGGGTGTCATCTGCAAAGGAAGACACGGTGCTGTGGCTGAAAATCCTTTGTCTATGTGGGAAATTTTGGGATGAGGAACAAGATGGGAGTGAGTACTGTGCCTTGTGGAACAGAGCTTTCATCGTAGCTGCCTCGGACTTTACTCTGTTGACGACTACTCTCTGTGTTCTGTTAGTGAGGAAATTATAGATCCATCGCCCGACTTTTCCTTTTAAATTCCTTTAGCACGCATTTTGTGCACTTTTAAACCCATGGTCACACTTTCGAAGGCTTTTGCAAAGTCTGTATATATTACCATCTGCATTCTTTTTGTCTTCAGTGCATTTAGGCCCTTGTCGTAGTGATCCAATAGTTGAGACAGACAGGAGCGACCTGTTTCAAAACCCATGTTGCCCGGGGTTTGTGTAACTGATGGGTTTCCTAGATGGGTGGTGATCTTGCTTCTTAGGACCCTTTCAAAGTTTTTTTATTATATGGGATTTTTGGGGTTGCTTATTGGTCTGTAGTTCTTTGCTGTTGCTTTACTGCCCCCCTTTTTGGAGTGGGGCTATGTCTTTTGTTTTTAGTAACTGTGGGACGACCCCCCTGTCCATGGAAAAGGAGGAAAAGGCTCGTGATACGGGCTTCTTGCATTCTTGATGAACACGGAGTTCCATGGGGTCTGGCCCTGGGGCAGAGTGCATGGGCATGTCATTTTATCGCCTGTTCGAAGTCATTTGGCGTCAGGATAACATCGGATAGGCTTGTGTTAATCAAATTTTGTGGCTCTCTCATAAAAAAAATTCATTTTGATCTTCGACTCTCAGTCTGGTTAGCGCTTGCTAAAAACTGAGTCATAATTTGGGGCTTGAGTAGCTCACTCATTTCCCTTTCTGTCATCTGTGAGGACCCTTTTTGTTTAAGTTGGGGCCCAATACCGGACGTTGTTCTCGACTTTGATTTTTGGGATAGGAGAAGAAATACTTTTGGGGGCTTTCGATTTCATTTATGGATTTTAGTTTTTTCCAGCGATTCCTGATTCCCCATAAGATTCCTTTAGCTTGAGTTCGATGCTTGCTATTTCTCTGACCAGTGTCTCCCTACGCATTTCAGATATATTGACCTCTTTTAGCCGCTCTGTTATTCTTTTCCGTCGCCTGTAAAGGGGGCGCCCCGTCTCTTTCTATTTTACATCTACTCCCTCCTTTTTCTTAGAGGAATAAGCCTTGTGCATACATCGAGTGCCACCAAGTTAATCTGTTCTAGCATAAAATTGGGGTCTGTGTTGCTTAGTATATCTTCCCAGCTTATATCGGTTAGGACCTTGGTTTACTTGGTCCCACTTTATGTTTTTGTTATTGAAGTTGAATTTGGTGAATGCTCCCTCGTGACTAGTCTCATTATGTGGGTTTCTGGGGCCCCACGCATACATGTCTGACCTAAATTTAGTTGTGATCTGAGTATATTGTTTTTGATATGGTGACATTTCTTATCAGATCATCATTTGTTAGTGACGATGAGTCTAGTGTATTCTCCAGTCTAGTAGGCCCCTATTATTTTGTTGGTTTAAATTGAATTTTGTGCAGAGATTTAAAAGCTCGTGTGAGTGTGATTTTTTTCATCAGAGCTGCCTCCTGGTGTTATTACTGCAACAATATTATTTGCTATTTCCTCCATTTTAGGTGCCTTAAGTTGAAATCCCCCAGGAGCAAGATTTTTGGGGGTACAGGAGCTGGAAGATTTTCCAGACAGTGGTCAATTTTTAACAGCTGTTCCGGGGAATTGCTGGGATGTTGCACCCGGAGGCTTTTTAGACTACCACAATTGACTGGGTTTTGGTTCTCGACCTTTACTGCTAAAACTTCCACTACATCTTTTGAGGCATTAAGCAGTTCTGTGCAAACAAGTGACTCTGCAATGTACAGGCCAACCCCCCCCCCTTTTGCCTGTTCACGTCTGTCACATTGTATAGGTTGTAACCTGGGATCCATATTTCGTTGTCCAAATGATCCTTTATTTTGGGTCTCAGTGAAAGCCGCGAACATTGCCTTTGCCTCTGCAAGCAGTCCACGGATGAAAGGTATTTTTTTGTTTGTTGCTGGCTTTAGACCCTGTATATTTGCAAGAGAGTTTCGGACTGGTGGTTTGTTGGTACTGGGGGAGGATTTTTTTCCGGCATTAGTATCTGTATCTGTGGTTGGATGGAGGCATCGACGTGGTCACTCAGGAATGATGGGTTTGGTGACGATTTCTGCATTTCCCGCCAGTTTTTTTCCTCCCCGGCACTAAAAAACCTCTCCCTTTGAGTGGTGTGGCTACCCAGGTTTTCCCATGGCTAGATGTTTTGTATCTTTTTGTCCCCTTTGATGGTTATCCTGGCAATTTAAGTTATAGCACAGTCTTTCCTGTACTGAAGAGGTACACAGTTCAGGGTGAAAAAGCTTACAGGAAGGGAGTTTGCATTTTCCTGTTGTCGTATGGGCATGGCATTTTCTAGGGTGGTCATAGTTGCACGTCCCATCTGTTTTTCCAGATTTCCCATGCCAGCAGATACCAAGTGCATAGTATGTGCACAGGCTTGGTTTCCGTTTGCCTTGGGTTTCTGTGACTGTATTTCCTGTTGGTGCATGTTTCCCTGTCTTACTCCTATCCTATCTCAAGTCATTCATTATATATTTACACTGGTTCAGCATTACTAAAAGAATAATTTGTAAATTTGGTTTCTTTTGACGTTGAGTTTGGCATAACATTAAGCACAAGATAAAATAAAAGTATGACTAACATTTTGAATCTGAAATTATTTACTAACGACACCACTGAAAAAAAAAAACTTTTGCAGAGACAGTTTTTATTGAGACAACATTTCGCTCCCTTTGGAGCTTGATCAGTGAATTGCTAAAGGTGTACAAAGGGCAAAACGTTGCCCAGATAAAAATCTGTTGCGCAAAGGTGTTTTGTCTTCAGAATTACCTATGTTTACACGCAGCCTTAACCAGCACTGTCAGCGGCGCCGTCTGCTTCTTTCAGAAAAGTTTGAACTTTAAGTCAGAGTGGCCCACGACTCGAGCTTTTACAAGACTGAAATGTAGCTTGCCATTCATAGCTTACAAGCTCAGACTGACCACAGGGCTTCACCCGGGAACCTTCTATAACACTGTGGACTATGATGTGCTTTACTGTGGTTACAGGTCACGTGTTGCCAGGTAGCAATGTTCACATCAGGATATAAGATCAGAGGTACCTGGTGAACTATGTTGATATTTGTGGGAACAGAGGAGCATATTTGTGGGAACAGTGGAGAATATTTGTGGGAACAGTGGAGCATATTTGTGGTAACAGTGGAGCATATTTGTGGTAACAGTGGATCATATTTGTGGGAACAGTGGAGAATATTTGTGGGAACAGTGGAGCATATTTGTGGGAACAGTGGAGCATATTTGTGGTAACAGTGGAGCATATTTGTGGTAACAGTGGAGCATATTTGTCGTAACAGTGGAGCATATTTGTGGGAACAGTGGAGCATATTTGTGGGAACAGTGGAGCATATTTGTGGGAACAGTGGAGCATATTTGTGGTAACAGTGGATCATATTTGTGGTAACAGTGGAACATATTTGTGGGAACAATGGAGCATATTTGTGGGAACAGTGGAGCATATTTGTGGGAACAGTGGAGCATATTTATCGTAACAGTGGAGCATATTTGTGGTAACAGTGGAGCATATTTGTGGGAACAGTGGAGCATATTTATGGTAACAGTGGAGCATATTTGTGGTAACAGTGGAGCATATTTGTGGGAACAGTGGAGCATATTTATGGTAACAGTAGAGCATATTTATGGTAACAGTGAAGCATATTTGTGGTAACAGTGGAGCATATTTGTGGTAACAGTGGAGCATATTTGTGGTTACAGTGGAGCATATTTGTGGTAACAGTGGAGCATATTTGTGGTTACAGTGGAGCATATTTGTGGTAACAGTGGAGCATATTTGTGGTTACAGTGGAGCATATTTTGTGGTAACATGGAGCATATTTGTGGTTACAGTGGAGCATATTTGTGGTAACAGTGGAGCATATTTGTGGTTACAGTGGAGCATATTTGTGGTAACAGTGAGCATATTTGTGGGAACAGTGGAGCATATTTGTGGTTACAATGGAGCATATTTGTGGGAACAGTGGAGCATATTTGTGGGAACAGTGGAGCATATTTGTGGTTACAGTGGAGCATGTTTGTGGTAACAGTGGAGCATATTTGTGGTTACAGTGGAGCATATTTGTGGGAACAGTGGAGCATATTTGTGGTAACAGTGGTGCATATTTGTGGTTACAGTGGAGCATATTTGTGGGAACAGTGGAGCATATTTGTTGGATCAGTGGAGCATATTTGTGGTTACAGTGGAGCATATTTGTGGTTACAGTGGAGCATATTTGTGGTTACAGTGGAACATATTTGTGGGAACAGTGGAGCATATTTCTGGTAACAGTGGAGCATATTTGTGGTTACAGTGGAGCATATTTGTGAGAACAGTGGAGCATATTTGTGGTCAGTGGAGCATATTTGTGGTAACATGAGAAGCATATTTGTGGTAACAGTGGAGCATATTTGTGGGAACAGTGGAGCATGTTTGTGGTAACAGTGGAGCATATTTGTGGTTACAGTGGAGCATATTTGTGGTAACAGTGGAGCATATTTGTGGTCAGTGGAGCATATTTGTGGTAACAGTGGAGCATATTTGTGGTGACAGTGGAGCATATTTGTAGTTACAGTGGAACATATTTGTGGGAACAGTGGAGCATATTTGTGAGATCAGTGGAGAACATTTGTGGGAACAGTGGAGCATATTTGTGGGAACAGTGGAGCATATTTGTGGTTACAGTGGAGCATATTTGTGGTAACAGTGAGCATATTTGTGGGAACAGTGGAGCATATTTGTGGTTACAATGGAGCATATTTGTGGGAACAGTGGAGCATATTTGTGGGAACAGTGGAGCATATTTGTGGTTACAGTGGAGCATGTTTGTGGTAACAGTGGAGCATATTTGTGGTTACAGTGGAGCATATTTGTGGGAACAGTGGAGCATATTTGTGGTAACAGTGGTGCATATTTGTGGTTACAGTGGAGCATATTTGTGGGAACAGTGGAGCATATTTGTTGGATCAGTGGAGCATATTTGTGGTTACAGTGGAGCATATTTGTGGTTACAGTGGAGCATATTTGTGGTTACAGTGGAACATATTTGTGGGAACAGTGGAGCATATTCTGGTAACAGTGGAGCATATTTGTGGTTACAGTGGAGCATATTTGTGGGAACAGTGGAGCATATTTGTGGTCAGTGGAGCATATTTGTGGTAACAGTGAAGCATATTTGTGGTAACAGTGGAGCATATTTGTGGGAACAGTGGAGCATGTTTGTGGTAACAGTGGAGCATATTTGTGGTTACAGTGGAGCATATTTGTAGTAACAGTGGAGCATATTTGTGGTCAGTGGAGCATATTTGTGGTAACAGTGGAGCATATTTGTGGTGACAGTGGAGCATATTTGTAGTTACAGTGGAACATATTTGTGGGAACAGTGGAGCATATTTGTGAGATCAGTGGAGAACATTTGTGGGAACAGTGGAGCATATTTGTGGGAACAGTGGAGCATATTTGTGGTTACAGTGGAGCATATTTGTTGGATCAGTGGAGCATATTTGTGGGAACAGTGGAGCATATTTGTGGTTACAGTGGAGCATATTTATGGTAACAGTGGAGCATATTTGTGGTTACAGTGGAGCATATTTGTTGGATCAGTGGAGCATATTTGTGGTAACAGTGGAGCATATTTGTGGTTACAGTGGAGCATATTTGTGGTAACAGTGGAGCATATTTGTGGTTACAGTGGAGCATATTTGTGGGAACAGTGGAGCATATTTTTGGTTACAGTGGAGCATATTTGTTGGATCAGTGGAGCATATTTGTGGGAACAGTGGAGCATATTTGTGGGAATAGTGGAGCATATTTGTGGTTACAGTGGAGCATATTTGTGGTAACAGTGGAGTATATTTGTGGGAACAGTGGAGCATATTTGTGGTAACAGTGGAGCATATTTGTGGTAACAGTGGAGCATATTTGTGGTAGCAGTGGAGTATATTTGTGGGAACAGTGGAGCATATTTGTGGTAACAGTGGAGCATATTTGTGGTAACAGTGGATCATATTTGTGGTAACAGTGGAGCATATTTGTGGTAACAGTGGAGCATATTTGTGGTAACAGTGGAGCATATTTGTGGTAACAGTGGAGCATATTTGTGGGAACAGTGGAGCATATTTGTGGTAACAGTGGAGCATATTTGTGGTAACAGTGGAGCATATTTGTGGTAACAGTGGAGCATATATATTGCTGTCCAGTATTGAGGAAAATTTATTATTATTGTTATTATTATTATTATTGTTATATTACGAACAAGCGCTACACCCGTAAGTGTTCAGGAAGAGCATACTAGTTTTAATTTTTCAGCTCCGGTAGTTCCTTCGGTGGAGACTGCCTCGATGCTGGTAAAGGGTTCTCGATCCAAGAAATCTGAGCTCCTCTCCTTTTTCTCTGACCAAACCTAGTTACCCCCAGTAGTGTGTGTGTTGTGAATGTATGTATATATATATATATATATATATATATATATAATATATATATATATATATATATATATATATATATTAATATATATATATATATATATATATATATATATATAATATATATATATAAATATATGCAAGGAATTCGCAAGAGCAGGCGAAATATACACAAACACTGATCTCTGGCTGAAGGAGACTCGAACCTAGAATGGTATAAGCACTGCGTACCTTGTTCCAAGGTTCGTAGGTTCGAGTCTCCTTCAGCCAGAGATCAGTGTTTGTGTATATTTCGCCTGCTCTTGCGAATTCCTTGCATTGTTAAAATCTCTAGTAAGGCTGATGCATGCAGGGGATGAGATGAAAAGCTGTAAGACTTCTCCCTGAAAGCTGGCTGCCTTGGATCAAACGTGTAGCGCAAGCTGCAACGCCGAGGTATTGTCCAGTGGTGGCGAGTTTGGTATAGCACTGCGTACCTTGTTCCACGGTTCGTAGGTTCGAGTCTCCTTCAGCCAAGATCAGTGTTTATATATATATATAATATATATATATATATATATATATATATATATAGTGGGGTCCACCTCTGGTGTAAATTGTGGAAGCCGTTTTGAATATTCCACTTCCCCTACCACCTCATCTTTTAATTATATTTTTTTTTACCAATAGGAATATATATATATATATATATATATATATATATATATATATATATATAATATATATATATATATAATATATATATATATATATATATTATATATATATATATATATATATAATATGTCGTGCCGAATATGTAAAACTGGTCAATTAGCAAGAACTCATTTAAAATTAAGTCCTTTCCAAAATTTTCTCTTATACGTTTAAAGATATATATTTTTCATTAATGTTAATGTAAATTTTTTTAATTTTGCACCAAAAGAAACTTAGAAAACTTACGTAACCTTGTTATAACAAGATCAATTTATTTTAGCCTAACCCAACTAAATATATTTTAGATTTGTTTACAGTAATTTAATACTAAACAATCACAATGAAATATATTTTTTTTCGTTAGGTTCAGAATGATTTTGGCGAAATTATTGCATACACAAATTTTCACTTGTCCTATATGGCAAGATGAGCGTTGCTATTTAAGCCAAGATCGCAAGTTCTGCCTATTCGGCACGACATATATAATATATATAATATATATATATATATATATATATATAATATATATGTGTGTGTGTGTGTGTGTGTGTGGTGTTGTGTGTGTGTGTACTCACCTATTTGTGGTTGCAGGGGTCGAGTCACAGCTCCTGGCCCCGCCTCTTCGCTGATTGCTACTAGGTCCTGCTCTCTCCCTGCCCCATGAGCTCTATCATACCTGGCCTTAAAACTATGTATGGTTCCTGCCTCCACTACATCCCTTTCTAGGCTATTCCATGGCCTGACTACTCTATGACTGAAGAAATACTTCCTAACATCCCTTTGATTCATCTGAGTCTTCAACTTCCAATTGTGACCTCTTGTGTCTGTGTCCCATCTCTGGAACATCCCGTCTTTGTCCACCTTGTCTATTCCGCGCAGCATTTTATATGTCGTTATCATGTCTCCCCTGACCCTCCTGTCCTCCAGTGTCGTCAGGCCGATTTCCCTCAATCTTTCTTCGTAGGACAATCCCCGTAGCTCTGGGACTAGTCTTGTTGCAAACCTTTGCACTTTCTCTAATTTCTTGACGTGCTTGAGTAGGTGTGGATTCCAAACTGGTGCTGCATACCCCAGTATGGGCCTGACGTAGATGGTATACAGAGTCTTAAACGAATCCTTACTGAGGTATCGGAACGCTATCTGTAGGTTTGGCCAGGCGCCCGTATGCTGCAGCAGTTATCTGATTGAATGTGTGCCTCAGGAGATATGCTCGGTGTTATACTCACCCCAGATCTTTTTCCTTGTGTGTGTGTGTGTGTGTGTGTGTGTGTGTGTGTGTGTGGTGTGTGTGTGTGTGTGTGTGTGGTGTGTGTGTGTGTGTGTGTGTGTTGTGTGTGTGCGTGTGTGCAGACTTACTCTGACAGCGTGGCACTGGGGCAGACCAGTTGCCGGACGGGAGGCACTTGATTTCACGCTCCCCGACAAGGGATGACCCTCTGCCACACGAGAAGCTGACGACGGTGCCCAGGGCAGTGTCATCCTGTGGTTGGTGGTGGAGGGCGGCGGCGGCACCTGGCTGGGCAGGTCCCTCACTAGTGTTCAGTGGGGGACAGTCTACCCCTGTGGACACACATGGACACAAGAGAATTAAAGTAAAAATACCATTGCTTCAACAATTCACAGTTGACCCACAAGTTGACGAAGAAAACCGGAAGATGTTACGGGCCATCGTGGTTCGTTATCATTTCACATCAGAGATGAAGACAATATTCAGAGATAATAGTCGCACATGACAAGAGAGGCAGTAGAAGCAACACCACTCACGTCTAATATCAAGGGTGACGGTGTGGGCGTGTCCGGTGGGCGTGACACAGGTGTAGTCACCAGAGTCACCCGTGTGGGCCGTGTAGAGGGCCAGGCGATACTCTAATTGCGGGTTCCTTAAAGCATCAGTGGTCCAACCCGTCCAATACTTCCTAGTCATGGAGGGAAAGAGAGACGGGAAGAGTGAGTACATCTAAGCCAGTACATCTAAGCCAGTACATCTCAGTGTTATACTGCACTCATAAATTTTGGCTAACTATTTCTAGTCTTGACTAGTAATCCGAGAGTTGTAGCACTAATAAGCGTGTACTTTCTAACGAAAATACAAAACTAGCAGCAGACAAGAATATTAATCAACATTAGATAACTTAAAACATATTCCAAATGGCAAAATTGTGGGAATATTTATATAGAAGTCGGTATATATATCTTTAAGTTCCGCTGAATTCTGACATTATTTAATAAAAGATTAAATAGCGGAATGTATCGTCGTGTAGGGGATAATCTAATGATAAATTAAGAAATGGGAAATATACAACGAGAAGTGTATTTCTCTCACTGTGTATATTCCCTATTTGAGGGATTAAAATATTATTCTGTGGTGAAAAGCTTACGTGGATCTTTAATGACCTTAGTGTAGTCGATAGGATTTAAACTCTATTAACCAAGCAGAAGGCTAATTTAATCTCAAGAATCAATTACAACTCAGAAATAGAGTTCTGAACAACAGTTTTCGTCACCTCGGCTGCCCAGTGTTCCAGCCGGCTCCCATATGACTCCCCAGTGTTCCAGCCGGCTCCCATATGACTCCCCAGTGTTCCAGCCGGCTCCCACATGACTCCCCAGTGTTCCAGCCGGCTCCCACATGACTCCCCAGTGTACCAGCCGGCTCCCACATGACTCCCCAGTGTTCCAGCCGGCTCCCACATGACTCCCCAGTTTACCAGCCGGCTCCCACATGACTCCCCAGTGTTCCAGCCGGCTCCCACATGACTCCCCATTGTACCAGCCGCTCCCACATGACTCCCCAGTGTTCCAGCCGGCTCCCACATGACTCCCCAGTTTACCAGCCGGCTTCCACATGACTCCCCAGTGTTCCAGCCGGCTCCCACATGACTCCCCAGTGTTCCAGCCGGCTCCCACATGACTCCCCAGTTTACCAGCCGGCTTCCACATGACTCCTCAGTGTTCCAGCCGGCTCCCACATGACTCCCCAGTGTACCAGCCGGCTTCCACATGACTCCCCAGTGTTCCAGCCGGCTCCCACATGACTCCCCAGTGTAACAGCCGGCTTACACATGACTCCCCAGTGTTCCAGCCGGCTCCCACATGACTCCCCAGTGCACCAGCCGGCTCCCACATGACTCCCTAGTGTTCCAGCCGGCTCCCACATGACTCCCCAGTGTTCCAGCCGGCTCCCACATGACTCCCCAGTGTTCCAGCCGGCTCCCACATGACTCCCCAGTGTTCCAGCCGGCTCTCACATGACCGCAGTGTTCCAGCCGGCTCCCACATGACTCCCCAGTGTTCCAGCCGGCTCCCACATGACTCCCCAGTGTTCCCGCCGGCTCCCACATGACTCCCCAGGGTTCCAGTCGGCTCCCACATGACTCCCCAGTGTTCCAGCCGGCTCCCACATGACTCCCCAGGGTTCCAGCCGGCTCCCACATGACTCCCCAGTGTTCCAGCCGGCTCCCACATGACTCCCCAGGGTTCCAGTCGGCTCCCACATGACTCCCCAGGGTTCCAGCCGGCTCCCACAGGACGAAGCCGTAAATACTCATCAGTTCCCGTATTTGATTTCACGTTACTCTGAGATTAAAAGAAGGTAATCAGAGTGGAATATGTTAAGGAGAGAAAACAGTGAGCGGGGTCGGGTCAATATAACTACACCATCTGGGCAGCACCACACCATCTGGACAACACTACACCATCTGGACAGCACTACACCATCTGGACAACACTACACCATCTGGACAGCACTACACCATCTGGACAGCACCACACCATCTGGACAACAAAACACCATCTGGAGAGCACTACACCATCAGGACAGCACCACACCATCTGGACAACACTACACCATCTGGACAGTACTACACCATCTGGACAACACTACACCATCTGGACAGCACTACACCATCTGGATAGCACTACACCATCTGGACAGCACCACACCATCTGGACAACAAAACACCATCTGGAGAGCACCACACCATCAGGACAGCACCACACCATCTGGACAGCACCACACCATCTGGACATCCCCACACCATCTGGACAACAAAACACCATCTGGACAGCACTACACCATCTGGACAACACCACACCATCTGGACATCCCCACACCATCTAGACAACACCACACCATCTGGACAACACCATACCATCTGGACAACACCACACCATCTGGACAACACCACACCATCTGGACAAAACCACACCATCTGGACAACACCACACCATCTGGACATCCCCACACCATCTGGACAACACCATACCATCTGGACAACACCACACCATCTGGACAACACCACACCATCTGGACAACACCATACCATCTGGACAACACCACACCATCTGGACAACACCACACCATCTGGACAACACCACACCATCTGGACAACACCACACCATCTGGACAACACCACACCATCTGGACAACACCATACCAATTGGACAACACCACACCATCTGGACAACACCACACCATCTGGACAACACCACACCATCTGGACAACACCACACCATCTGGACAACACCACACCATCTGGACAACACCACACCAGCATAATCATTCCTATACAACTCTGGACTTACTGAAACGAAGCCTTACCAACACAGTGTTAGTTTTCGACACTTCATGTTAAATTTCCTGTGTTTGTAGTTTCTGTGTGAGGAGAAGAGAGGAAGTTAAACACAGACTAAATGAACCGTGTGTCTGCTCTGCTCAGTGTGAATATTTTGAACAATGGAGAAACTATTTGGAGAGAAAAATGAAAGGCGAGAAACACGGGTATATTTCAGTCTCAGTCTGAGACCCTCTTCAGAAGATAACTAAGATGTATTTATTTGTGAAATGTTTAGCAGATAATATGAATCTAAAATATCCATCATGATATACTGAAACTGAAGTAAATATATAGTATTATTATTTACTGAGAAGCTCTCGTTCGTGGCTGTTAAAAAAAACTCTGGAAATTTTATATTATAACAATACGGCAAAAGGACCCAAATGGAAATAAGTCACTATTTGACTTTTTTGGGTTATCCCAGTTTCTTTATACATATACTGCTATGTATGATAATCTATGTAAATGTATTTATGTATACCTGAATAAACTTACTTAATTTTTTAAAGACATTCGTCTTATTAGGCATAGGTGCATTGAAATATATATATTATATAATAAATATATATATATATATATTATATATATATATATATATATAATATATATATAAATATATATATATCAGTGCACCACATAGAAACAAGCACAGAGAAAGATCGCAGTTAACAGGAGTCGACCCACTATAGGGAGACTGACAAAGCCCCCAGAGTGACACTCTTATCAACTCAGCCACAAATATCACATAACCTGGGTAGCCTGGCTCACAAGCCATGTTCCTTCCCCAGTCCGCACACCAGTGAGCCTCAAGCATTGATTCAAGCTATTTCATTCTCTTCCTATATGTTCTTTGCTTAATATTTATCGACATCCCTTGTTTCCTTGTCCAATGACGGTCACCTTCCTTTGCCTTTCTCTAATCTTCCTTCAGAATCACACCAGGTGAAGACAGGTATGATGTGCGTGCACCTCGTGTTCCATACTTGTTTCACACCGGTGACGTCACCACCGGATATACATTACTATTGTCTTCTAAAAATTCCAGTAAAAAATAATGTTATTGACATAGTGGATCTTAAAAAAAAAAAGTATATTATTAGCTTGTTTATTTGAAAAATTATCATATATTAATGTAAGGGATCATGAGGTATATAATATTTTAAGATTAATTTTTATTGTGGTTATATCATTAAGTGGAAGTTATATTTTACTGGGAAAAAGAGTAATTAAACTTTAATAAGGCATAGAAACGTGTGTGTGTGTGTGTGTGTGTGTGTGTGTGTGTGTGTGTGTGTGTGTGTGTGTGTGTGTGTGTGTGTGTACTCGCCTAATTGTACTCACCTAATTGTGGTTGCAGGGGTCGATACTCAGCTCCTGGCCCCGCCTCTTCACTGATCGCTACTGGATCCTCTCTCTCTCTGCTTCCTTGAGCTTTGTCATACCTCTTCTTAAAACTATGTATGGTTCCTGCCTCCACTACTTCACTTGCTAGGCTATTCCACTTGCTGACAACTCTATGACTGAAGAAATACTTCCTAACGTCCCTGTGACTCGTCTGAGTCTTCAGCTTCCAGTTGTGACCCCATGTCCCTGTGTCCCCTCTCTGGAACATCCTATCTCTGTCCACCTTGTCTATTCCCCGCAGTATCTTGTATGTCGTTATCATGTCTCCCCTGACCCTTCTGTCCTCCAGTGTCGTCAGTCCGATTTCCCTTAACCTTTTCTCGTACGACATTCCCTTGAGCTCTGGGACTAGCCTTGTTGCAAACCTTTGTACTTTCTCTAACTTCTTGACGTGCTTGACCAGGTGTGGGTTCCAGACTGGTGCTGCATACTCCAGTATGGGCCTAACATACACAGTGTACAGTGTCTTGAACGATTCCTTATTAAGGTATCGAAACGCTATTCTCAGGTTTGCCAGGCGCCCGTATGCTGCAGCGGTTATTTGGTTGATGTGTGCCTCCGGTGATGTGCTCGGTGTTATGGTCACCCCAAGGTCTTTCTCCCTGAGTGAGGTCTGTAGTCTTTGTCCACCTAGCCTATACTCTGTCTGCGGTCTTCTTTGCCCCTCCCCAATCTTCATGACTTTGCATTTAGCTGGATTGAATTCGAGAAGCCAGTTACTGGACCACATGTCCAGCCTGTCCAGGTCTCTTTGCAGTCCTGCCTCATCCTCGTCCGATTTAATTCTTCTCATCAACTTCACGTCATCTGCGAACAGGGACACTTCAGAGTCTATTCCTTGCATCATGTCGTTCACATATATCAAAAATAGCACCGGTCCTAGAACTGACCCCTGTGGGACCCCGCTCGTAACAGGCGCCCACTGTGATACCTCTTCACTCGTTGCTGCCTCCCTGTCAGGTATTCCCTTATCCATTGCAGTGCCCTCCCTTTTACATGCGCCTGATCCTCCAGCTTCTGCTCTAATCTCTTGTGGGGAACTGTGTCAAAGGCCTTCCTGCACTCTAGGAAAACGCAATCTACCCACCCCTCTCTCTCGTGTCTTACTTCTGTTACCTTGTCATAAAACTCCAGGAGGTTTGTGATACAAGATTTGCCTTCCATGAACCCATGCTGGTTTTCATTTATAATCTTGTTCCTTTCCAGGTGTTCGACCACTCTCCTCCTGATAATCTTCTCCATGACTTTGCACACAATACATGTCAGAGACACAGGTCTGTAGTTTAGTGCCTCGTTTCTGTTTCATTTCTTAAATATGGGGACTACATTAGCTGTCTTCCATTTCTCAGGTAGTTGCCCAGTTTCAAGGGATGTGTTGAAGATTGTGGTTAGAGGCACGCACAGCATCTCTGCTCCTTCTCTAAGGACCCATGGGGAGTTGTCCGGTCCCATCGCCTTTGAGGTGTCAAGGTCACTTAAGAGCTTCTTCACCTCCTCCTCAGTTGTTCGTATGTCATCCAACAATTGTTGGTATATTCCCTCTTGATGTTCCCTTCTGTGCTGTCTTCCCACAGCCCTTCCTGTCTCTACTGTAAAAACTTCCTTAAATCTCCTGTTCAGCTCCTCACATACCTCCTGATAATTTCTTGTGAGTTCTCCACCTTCTGTCCTTAATCTGATCACCTGGTCTTTGACTGTTGTCTTCCTCCTGATGTGGCTATACAACAGTTTCGGGTCAGTCTTGATTCTCGATGCTATGTCATTTTCATACTGTCGCTGGGCCTCCCTCCTTACCTGTGCATACTCATTCCTGGCTCTGCGACTGATCTCCATATTTTCGTGTGTTCTCTGCCTTCTGTACTTTTTCCATTCTCTATTGCATTTTGTTTTTGCCTCCTTACACCGTCGGGTAAACCAGGGGCTCGTTCTGGTCTTCCCGTTGTTACTGTTGCCCTTGGGAATAAACCTTTCCACTGCCTCCTTGCATTTTGTTGTTACATATTCCATCATTTCATTTACTGGCTTTCCTGCCAGTTCTCTGTCCCACTGGACCTCCCGCAGGAAGTTCTTCAACCCTATGTAGTCCCCTCTTTTATAGCCAGGCTTTTCCCATTCAACTCCTGTTATTCTCTCCATTTGCAGCTCTACTATGTATTCAAAGCACAGAACCACGTGGTCGCTAGCTCCTAGGGGACTCTCATACTTGATGTTCTCAATGTCTGAGCTGCCCAGGGTGAACACAAGGTCCAATCTTGCTGGTTCATCCTCTCCTCTCACTCTGGTAGTGTCCATAACATTTTGGTGCATGAGGTTTTCCAGCACCACGTCCAACATCCTGGCTCTCCATGTTTCGGGACTCCCATGTGGCTCCAGGTTTTCCCAGTCAATCTCCCTGTGGTTGAAATCCCCCATAACCAGCAACTTTGCTCTGCTAGAGTGAGCTCTTCTTGCCACCTCAGCAAGTGTGTCCACCATTACTCTGTTGCTCTCTTCATGTGTGTGTGTGTGTGTGTGTGTGTGTGTGTGTACTCACCTATATGTACTTATCTATATGTAGTTGCAGGGGTCGATTCATAGCTCCTGACCCCGCCTCTTCACTGGTCGATACTAATTCACTCTCTCCCTGCTCCATGATATTTGTCATACCTCTTCTTAAAGCTATTTACGGAACTTGCTTCCACTACTTCACTCTCCAGATTATTCCAGTTCCTGACAACTCTAAGATTAAAGAAATACTTTCTAACATCCCTGTGACTCATCTGGGTTTTCAGCTTCCAATTGTGTCCCCTTGTTTCTGTATCCCATCTCTGAAACATTCGATCCTTGTGTGTGTGTGTGTGTGTATGTCTTGTTGGTATACAGTAAAGACATGTCGATGAATAAGACACATGTGTAACACTGAGGTATAGTGAGTGGCGAAACGTCTCGTCTGGGTAGCAGGCTTCATCAATTGAATCCAGTAGAAATGGAAAGGTAATTTGTGTTGATCAATCTCTCAGCCTTTCCATCTCTTCTACTATCTTCGGTACTGTAATACACCGGGTCACCTCACGGCCAAGACCCGGGCCGGGACTACCCTGGCGAATCAAACTAGAACTGGCACTGTAATAATCTCTGTACTCGACTGATTGAAGGTCCCTGCGCAGGCGATATGCTTCGGCATGTGTCTTATTCTCTCAGGTATTTACTCTGAGAGTTTACTTTACTCTCTATTACAGGTATTCAAGTGGTTTTGATTGAAGGTACAGACTTACGCGTGTGAGTGCGAGACATTCCAGCGTGGGGTGCCATAGCGCCTCATCCAGAGGCACTCCAGGTAGAGCTCAGTACCAGGATACACCAGCAGACGACCGTCGTTGGTCTGGGCGATGGGTCCATTCTTGTGGCGGAAGAGAATGGTGGGAGGGCGATCCACTGAACCGTAGTAAGTCCCGCCATACCGGCGAATCAAGAAGAAGACCGACACACACACACACACACACACACACACACACACACACACACACACACACACCACATCAATACCGGGAAAATACATTAGGTATATTTAACAAAAAATCAAAGGGAATTAATTAAAAGATCTTAAACTCGCTATAATTTGACCTGAACTTCAAATATGCTTTTGTTTAATTATTAAATGTTATTATAAAGCCGTGATTAGTAGACTAATGTTCAAACAAAGGTAGCAGGGCAGGCCCTTGTTAGATAATGTTCAAACAAAGGTAGCAGGGCAGGCCCTTGTTAGATAATGTTCAAACAAAGGAAGCAGGGCAGGCCCTTGTTAGATAATATTTGAGTCAAGTGTCTGAGGAGTAGTGTTATTGGTAACATTATGTTTGATAGGGAAAATATTATATCTCCCGACGTGGGTCTGGAGATATAATAATAATAATAAATAATAATAATAATAATAATAATAATAATAATAATAATAATAATAACAGAGTAGGGGAGTTAGTAGATGGGGAGATTGAGGTTTTGGGTAGATGGTGGGAATATTTTGAGGAACTTTTAAATGTCGATGAAGAAAGGGAGGCAGTAATTTCATGCACTGGCCAGGGAGGTATACCATCTTTTAGGAGTGAAGAAGAACAGGATGTAAGTGTGGTGGAGGTACGTGAGGCATTACGTAGAATGAAAGGGGGTAAAGCAGCTGGAACTGATGGGATCATGACAGAAATGTTAAAAGCAGGGGGGAATATAGTGTTGGAGTGGTTGGTACTTTTGTTTAATAAATGTATGAAAGAGGGGAAGGTACCTAGGGATTGGCGGAGATCATGTATAGTCCCTTTATATAAAGGGAAGGGGGACAAAAGAGATTGTAAAAATTATAGAGGAATAAGTTTACTGAGTATACCAGGAAAAGTGTACGGTAGGGTTATAATTGAAAGAATTAGAGGTAAGACAGAATGTAGGATTGCGGATGAGCAAGGAGGTTTCAGAGTGGGTAGGGGATGTGTAGATCAGGTGTTTACATTGAAGCATATATGTGAGCAGTATTTAGATGAAGGTAGGGAAGTTTTTATTGCATTTATGGATTTAGAAAAGGCATATGATAGAGTGGATAGAGGAGCAATGTGTTAGATGTTGCAAGTATATAGACTAGGTGGTAACCTGGAGTTTACCTGGAGAGAGTTTCGGGGGTCAACGCCCCCGCGGCCCGGTCTGTGACCAGGCATCCTGGTGGATCAGCGCCTGATCAACCAGGCTGTTGCTGCTGGCTGCACGCAAACCAACGTACGAGCCACAGCCCGGCTGATCAGGAACTGACTTTAGGTGCTTGTCCAGTGCCAGCTTGAAGACTGCCAGGGGTCTGTTGGTAATCCCCCTTATGTGTGCTGGGAGGCAGTTGAACAGTCTCGGGCCCCTGACACTTATTGTATGGTCTCTTAACGTGCTAGTGACACCCCTGCTTTTCATTGGGGGGATGGTGCATCGTCTGCCAAGTCTTTTGCTTTCGTAGTGAGTGATTTTCGTGTGCAAGTCGGTACTAGTCCCTCTAGGATTTTCCAGGTGTATATAATCATGTATCTCTCCCTCATGCGTTCCAGGGAATACAGGTTTAGGAACCTCAAGCGCTCCCAGTAATTGAGGTGTTTTATCTCCGTTATGCGCGCCGTGAAAGTTCTCTGTACATTTCTAGGTCGGCAATTTCACCTGCCTTGAAAGGTGCTGTTAGTGTGCAGCAATTTTCAGCCTAGATAGAACAAGTGACCTGAAGAGTGTCATCATGGGCTTGGCCTCCCTAGTTTTGAAGGTAAAGAGTTTTTATGAGGATAGTGAGGCTCAGGTTAGGGTATGTAGAAGAGAGGGAGAATATTTCCCCGGGTAAAAGTAGGTCTTAGACAGGGATGTGTAATGTCACCATGGTTGTTTAATATATTTATAGATGGGGTTGTAAAGAAGTAAATGCTAGGGTGTTCGGGAGGGGGGGGGGATTACATTATGGGGAATCAAATACAAAATGGGAATGACACAGTTACTTTTTGCTGATGACACTGTGCTTATGGGAGATTCTAAAGAAAAATTGCAAAGGTTAGTGGAAGAGTTTGGGAGTGTGTGTAAAGGTAGAAAGGTTGAAAATGAACATTTGAAAAGAGTAAGGTGATGAAGGTATCAAATGATTTAGATAAAGAAAAATTGGATATCAAATTGGGGAGGAGGAGTATGGAAGAAGTGAATGTTTTCAGATACTTGGGAGTTGACGTGTCGGCGGATGGATTTGAAGGATGAGGTTGATCTTAGAATTGATTTCAGGAAAAAAGGTGGTGGTGCGTTGAGGTATATGTGGAGGCAAAAAATGTTATCTTTGGAGGCAAAGAATGGAATGTATGAAAGTATAGTAGTACCAACACTCTTATATGGATGTGAAGCTTGGGTGGTAAATGTTGCAGCGAGGAGGCGGTTGGAGGCAGTGGAGATGTCCTGTTTAAGGGCAATGTGTGGTGTAAATATTATGCAGAAAATTCGGAGTGTGGAAATTAGGAGACGGTGTGGAGTTAACAAAAGTATTAATCAGAGGGCTAAAGAGGGTTTGCTGAGGTGGTTTGGTCATTTAGAGAGAATGGATCAAAGTAGAATGACATGGAGAGCGTATAAATCTGTAGGGGAAGGAAGGCGGGGTAGGGGTCGTCCTCGAAAAGGTTGGAGGGAGGGGGTTACCTGGAGGTTATTCCGGGGATCAACGCCCCCGCGGACCGGTCCATGACCAGGCCTCCCGGTGGATCAGGGCCTGATCAACCAGGCTGTTACTGCTGGCCGCATGCAGTCCAACGTACGAGCCACAGCCCGGCTGATCCGGCACTGATTTTAGGTATCTGTCCAGCTCTCTCTTGAAGGCAGCCAGGGGCTTATTGGCAATTCCCCTAAGGCTTGATGAGAGGCTGTTGAACAGTCTTGGGCCCCGGACACTTATGGTGTTTTCCCTTAGTGTACCAATGGCGCCCCTACTTTTAATTGGGGGCATTTTGCATCGCCTGCCCAGTCTTTTACTTTCGTAGGGAGTGATTTCTGTGTGCAGATTTGGGACCATTCCTTCCAGGATTTTCCAAGTGTAGATTATGATATATCTCTCCCTCCTGCGTTCCAACGAGTACAAGTCAAGTGCTTCCAAGCGTTCCCAGTAGTTAAGGTGCTTGACAGAACTTATACGTGCAGTAAAGGATCTCTGTACACTCTCTAGATCTGCGATTTCACCTGCTTTGAACGGAGATGTTAATGTACAGCAGTATTCCAGCCTAGAGAGAACAAGTGATTTGAAAAGGATCATCATTGGCTTGGGGTAAAGTTTTGTGGGTGAGGGGCTTAGACTTCCAGCAAGCGTGCGTGAGCGTGTTAGATAGGAGTGAATGGAGACGAATGGTATTTGGGACCTGACGAGCTGTTGGAGTGTGAGCAGGGTAATATTTAGTGATGGGATTCAGGGAAACCGGTTATTTCATATAGCCGGACTTGAGTCCTAGAAATGGGAAGTACAATGTTGCCTGCACTTTAAAGGAGGGGTTTGGGATACTGGCAGTTTGGGGAGATACATTGTCTTTGTGGCATTTATGGATTTGGAAAAGGCGTATGACAGGGTGGATAGGGGGGCAATGTGGCAGATGTTGCAAGTGTATGGTGTAGGAGGTAGGTTACTGAAAGCAGTGAAGAGTTTTTACGAGGATAGTGAGGCTCAAGTTAGAGTATGTAGGAAAGAGGGAAATTTTTTCCCAGTAAAAGTAGGCCTTAGACAAGGATGTGTGATGTCACCGTGGTTGTTTAATATATTTATAGATGGGGTTGTAAGAGAAGTAAATGCGAGGGTCTTGGCAAGAGGCGTGGAGTTAAAAGATAAAGAATCACACACAAAGTGGGAGTTGTCACAGCTGCTCTTTGCTGATGAAAACTGTGCTCTTGGGAGATTCTGAAGAGAAGTTGCAGAGATTGGTGGATGAATTTGGTAGGGTGTGCAAAAGAAGAAAATTAAAGGTGAATACAGGAAAGAGTAAGGTTATGAGGATAACAAAAAGATTAGGTGATGAAAGATTGAATATCAGATTGGAGGGAGAGAGTATGGAGGAGGTGAACGTATTCAGATATTTGGGAGTGGACGTGTCAGCGGATGGGTCTATGAAAGATGAGGTGAATCATAGAATTGATGAGGGAAAAAGAGTGAGTTGGTGCACTTAGGAGTCTGTGGAGACAAAGAACTTTTGTCCTTGGAGGCAAAGAGGGGAATGTATGAGAGTATAGTTTTACCAACGCTCTTATATGGGTGTGAAGCGTGGGTGATGAATGTTGCAGCGAGGAGAAGGCTGGAGGCAGTGGAGATGTCATGTCTGAGGGCAATGTGTGGTGTGAATATAATGCAGAGAATTCGTAGTTTGGAAGTTAGGAGGAGGTGCGGGATTACCAAAACTGTTGTCCAGAGGGCTGAGGAAGGGTTGTTGAGGTGGTTCGGACATGTAGAGAGAATGGAGCGAAACAGAATGACTTCAAGAGTGTATCAGTCTGTAGTGGAAGGAAGGCGGGGTAGGGGTCGCCTAGGAAGGGTTGGAGGGAGGGGGTAAAGGAGGTTTTGTGTGCGAGGGGCTTGGACTTCCAGCAGGCATGCTTGAGCGTGTTTTGATAGGAGTGAATGGAGACAAATGGTTTTTAATACTTGACGTGCTGTTGGAGTGTGAGCAAAGTAACATTTATGAAGGGATTCAGGGAAACCGGCAGGCCGGACTTGAGTCCTGGAGATGGGAAGTACAGTGCCTGCACTCTGAAGGAGGGGTGTTAATGTTGCAGTTTAAAAACTGTAGTGTAAAGCACCCTTCTGGCAAGACAGTGATGGAGTGAATGATGGTGAAAGTTTTTCTTTTTCGGGCCACCCTGCCTTGGTGGGAATCGGCCGGTGTGATAATAAAAAAAAAAAAAAAAATGCTTCTAAACTGTTGTGTTCTGAGCACCTCTGCAAAAACAGTGATAATGTGTGAGTGAGGTGAAAGTGTTGAATGATGATGAAAGTATTTTCTTTTTGGGGATTTTCTTTCTTTTTGGGTCACCCTGCCTCGGTGAGAGACGGCCGACTTAAAAAAAAAAAAAAAAAAAAAAAAAATAATAATAATAATAATAATAATAATAATAATAATAATAATAATAATAATAATAATAATAATAATAATAATAATACATGAATCATAAGGTATCGTATAGTGCCGGGGAAAAACGTACAGGCAAAGTCATGTTCTCTGTTGAGAGCAAAACAGAGAGGAGCGGCGCTGCTCCAGTAGCCATTAAGACAGCGACGGTGGGAAGCTCCAGCCATAGCGTATTTGCCTATGTCTATACAACGAGATACCTGCCAGGACACAAACCAATGTCAGTATATTGACGAGAGTATCAACGTCAAAGTCCTCACGTATCATACAGAACAAGAACATGGAAAAACAGTAGGGGTGAGTTTTGCGTGATACTCACCAGCTCAGTGCCTGGTGGGAATTCCATCATGTCTGTTACTTCCCTGTCGTTGTGAAAGGTGACAAGATTATCTTGGTTGTTCCTCCATATGCAGGAATTGTTACCTATTGGAAGATCCTCACTGACATCGTCGTTAGAGCAAGGTGAGGGTACTCGCTGCCCCACCCACGACCCCTCCTTACAAAGGATCATCCAGGTGGTCTTCTCTCCGATGGTGTTAGTGATGCAGTTAAAAGTCACTTCTGTACCATCTGGAAACCTAAGTGGCAGCCATGATTAGTTACTCACAAGCATGCACGCACGCACTTATGCATGCATTCAAGTACGCATGTGCCCTCAAATGTACACACACACACACACACACACACACACACACACACACACACACACACACACACACACACAAAAGGCCTAACCTAACTTAACCGGACCAAGATAAAACACATAGCTCTGCTGTGTTCTTGTTTTTTGTTGGATTGCGTGGTCCCGTGGGCTAGAGCGTCATGGGGATTTTCACTCACCATGAAGCGGGCCAAAACGAAATGGGTTCGAATCCTCGGCTAGTCGCAGTGTTGTTATTGATATATATATATATTAATATAAATATATTATATATATTATATATATATATATATATTTTATATATATATATATATATATATATATATAAACACTAATTTCAAGCCAAAGGAGATTCGAACCTGCGAACCTTGAAACAAGGTACGCAATACTCGGCTCATCGTACCACACTGGTCCAATACTTTGGTGTCCAGCTAACCCCAGATGTTACTCCAAAGCAGCCAGCATTCTGTTCTGCGATTTCTAAACATTGCAAAAATCTCTCGTTGGTTGCTGCATGCAGGGAGTGAGAAGAAAAGCTCAAAGCCACCTTCCTAAATGCTGGCTGCTTTGGACCAAACGTGTAGCGTTAGCTGGATGCTATAAGGCTGGACCAGTGTGGTACGGTGAGTATGTGTTATAGATATCGCAGTTTGTAACATTATACTATACTGTACCTGTGCTCATTTCTGTGAAGAGGTTGTCCGTTCTTGTATATGATGGTGCCACGAACATGGGCTGGGGGACTGCAGGAGTTGTGAAGACTGGCGACCATGTCGATGCTTGTGATATCACCACCTGAAGTCAGGTCGCTCTTTCCAAATGAAAACACTGCCGGGATAAGCATGAATGTCATACCTGGAGTATACCATCACAGAACAATTACATTTCTAATAGCATTACAGTGTTATGAAGGACTGATAGTTATGTTGTCTTGACGTCAAAGGAATCAGTGCTGAATAACTTCCAAAGCCGAAACAACAGGCTGAACATCTCTAACACATGACGAGGATTCCCGACAGAAACGTGGCCAGTAAGGCCACAGAAGGACAAACTTGTATTACATTATCGTAAGTGGTTTTTCAACACACAATTACATTATGTCGTAAATTAGAATTCTATTTGTGCATATATTTATGTCTCATATATTCATGTTCCGCACACTAGTGTTGGCTGCACCAACCTCCACCAGTGTTTCCTTTCTTGCTGCTGTGAGGTGTTGCTGACTTTATGTCTACTGACGTAACATATACAATAAAATCTTGTGGTTATGCAGTGTTTCTATGACTCGCTACACGTCGTGATGATTACATCAGATGAAGGAGAGAGGTGTTAATCTGGTCTAAAACGGATATTACTAATGTGTTTCGCATATAAATGTGTCCTTCTACTATCACTTAAAAAAGTAATTACCTCTACATAATTCTTTTTCTTCTTTGTGCGAAGTGCTGTAACCGTGTGTCATTGAGTGGAGGTGAAGTGGAGGTTCGATCCTTCGTTTGCTAAACGGGAGACATACACAGTGACATACCAGAAGACAAGGCCGTAGTCAAACTTGATTTTAGAAATGCCTTTAATATGGTGAGGAGAGATGCTGTCTTGCCAGCTGTTCGGGATCGGTTCCCCAGTCTTTTTCCCTTCATTTCAGCTGGCTACAGCAAACCCTCAATTCTTTTGTTCGGAGAATATGAAATTCTCTCATCAGAGGGTGTTCAGCAGGGTGACCCACTCGTTCCACTTCTCTTCTGCTTGGCATTAAGAGAACTAGCTTCCAGCTTATGCAGCGAGCTCAGCATCTGGTACCTGGATGATGGCACTCTGGCAGGTACTGAAGAGTCCCTGTTAGAGGACCTACAACTGGTGAAAACACAGGGAGAAGACTTGGGACTCATCCTCAATCTTTCCAAGTGTGAAATCATCACAGCGAACCAGGAAATAATCAATGCTGTGTGAAGAATCCTCCCAGAAGTCTCTACTACCACTTCGTCCAACAGTACCCTCTTGGGGGCACCGCTGGGTCACCAGGCCATCGACACTGTCCTCAGGAACAAATTGAATGACCTAATGAGAATGGAGGAGAGAATAAGCGATCTTGATGTCCACGATGCTCTGTATCTCCTCACAAGGTGTCTTACTATGCCAAGACTCACTTACTTCCTGAGGTGTGCACCCTCTTTTGACAACCCAACACTCGACGAATATGATGCACACCTAAGATCAACCTTTAAGAAGGCAGTGAACCTGTCACTAGAGGATCAGCAATGGGATCAGGCAATCCTCCCAGTGGGACTGGGAGGTATAAGGTAAGCAGGTAAAGCAACGCATGTTGCTTTACCTGCTTTTCTGTCTTCGTGTTTGGCTTCCAGTGCATTAGTCAAGAAGGTTGTTCCCGAACGCTTGAGAGACGTGGTAGGAGCTCAAGACCCCAGGTATACTGAAGCAGCGATTCGGTGTGACACCCTTACAGACTCCTCCAGTAGACCAGCTCCTCCCAAAGAGCACAAACAGTCCCACTGGGACAAACCGATCATGGAAAAAATTGCCAACACAATGCTCAACAACGCTTCAGGAAAGGGCAAAGCTCATCTCCTGGTAGTGAAGGCACCACACTCAGGAGATTTCCTGTTAGCTGTTCCTAATTCCTCCCTGGGCACCCGTCTCGACCCACAGGCCATTCGGATTGGTGTTGCTCTTCGCCTAGCCGCCCCATCCTCACCGAACATAGGTATATTTGCGGCAGGGCGACAGCTGATCAATTCGGACTTCATGGTCTCGTGTGTCACACAGTAGAAGGGAAATATGCCAGACATGAGGAGGTCAATGACATCATAAAGAGAAGCCTCGCCACAGCCCTTTACCTAGCTCAACGGGAACCCCAAGTGCAGAAGTCTGACGGAAGTCAAAAGCGTCCTGATGGAGCCACTATGCTACCCTGGAAGGATGGAAAGCAGATTGTCTGGGACTACACCTGTGCTGCCACATTGGCAGATACCTACTTGTCATACTCCGTAGTGGAAGGGGGGTGGAGCTGCCAGCCACAGGGAGACCCAGAAGATCCGCAAATATTAAGACCTTCCCCCTTGCTATAACTTCATCCCAATAGGGTCGGAGACCCTTAGAGCATAGAGCAAGTGTGCTCTAAAGTTCCTCAAAGAGCTGGGTGAAAAGCTCATCATAGAAACCATGGACCACAGGGCGACAAGCTTCCTCTTTCAGAGACTCAGTGTTGTGATCCAGAGAGGAAATGCCTGCAGCATTCTGGGCACGCGGCCCACCGCAGGGGAGCTGGACGAAGTATTCGAGATGTAGCTCTGAGTTGTTATCTATGTTGTTTTACTTTCTATTTTATTTTTATGAATGTTTTGTCAATGTATTTTGTCTTTAAATAAAATATTCATTAAATATAGGGAGTGGCAGGAGAAAATTCTCAAACAGCTTCAGGGAGAACCTTGAGTTTTCCCTGAAGCAAGTTTATTCTTTTCTCTGAGGATGAGGGTCCTTATCTGACTGTACTTAACTTCTCACATCTACTATAGTACCTCTCTTGCTATTACTATTGTCACTGATATTCTACCGTTAGTATTATCTTATCATGTTGTCATGCAAACAGGTTACTCACGTGTGAGAGTGTGTCTGTGTTGAGATGGTAAGTTATGGGCGGCGTGTGTAGCCTGGGCTGGGGTGACACATGTGGGTGGGTCAGGTTGCAGGTGTCCTAGCACACACCTCACCTCAGCTACGTTGACCAACCAACCTTCCTCACATGTGTACTCTACTGTGCTTCCGTGCTCTACGCTGCTTCCCCCTTTCCTTTGTCCACCCGTGTATGTCCCATGCTCCACTTCGGGAAGAGTGCATGAATCTGAGGACATGAAGAACAATTAAAGTGTGGTAAAATATAGTGGGAGAGAAACTCGGGGCAGAGAACTGGCTCGGTAGACTAGGACATGTTGAGAAGCTGGAAAAATACGTGGTGTAAGATCACCTGGGAATGAGAAGACACGACGGGATATACAATGGATTTGGGAGAGATGGCTAGTATAACGAGGGAGAGGAGGCACTAGACTGACTTTACTGTGTTAGTTTATTTGTCAAAGAAAAAATCTGCAGCAGTATAACTAACAAGTATTAGGATATAACTCACCTTGATGGCACTGCAACAGCAGAACTAGTCAGCAAGAGGATTTGGTGGTGTTAAATACAATAGTAGCAGTGAAGGTTTTTGTTGGTACAACGTTCCAAACACGTAAGTACACTTTTTCAAGTACATAACTAATATGATATGCAGCAACTTAAATAGTCCCTCAGGGTGTTAAACTCAGGTGCAGGTACCAGGTGTCTCAGGTTTAAGCGAGGTACTGCATGTGATCAATGGGTCCACCTGAGGTTTCCTGTTCTATAACGTCAGCTACAGGGATTGCAAATGTTAACACCCCATTATTTTGTCTGGTGGTGTTTGTAAGTTTCATTTTAGATCATTTTAGGCATTTCCGCTTAACTTTATCGGTCTCATGGAAGAGTAAATTGGTCTTGTCCCATTCCATTAGGTGTGAGTGGGAGTCATGGTGTTGTACACATGTATTACTGGTGCTATACATGCTACAGACGCATTTCTGCTCGTGTAGGGGAATAAGCAAACTTTTACTTGCCTTCCCGATGTTAATTCGATCACATTACCCAAGCAAATCCTGCATGATATAGTGGCCCTCGTTAAGTTACGTACTTCCTCAGTGGTAAACACTTATTTTGTGTGTAATAGGGTATGCTGTGTTGGTTGTAGTTCCTCTTAATAATATGTACCTCCTTATGGTGTGGCCATAACCATGTGATCGTTAACTACCAATGAAAATCAGACATGATACACCACAAACTCAGAAGCTAGGAAGCCAGGGACCACACTGATATGATTCTTAAGAAAAAGCACTCGTGACTGAAATGTTGTGACAGTAAAGGTCTTCACTGCTGCTATTGTCTTGTTCACCACCTGTCTCACCACCTGTCTCACCACCTGTCTCACCGCTGTATAACCAAGATAGTTTAGCGTTTACTTTTGATAATAATAATAATAATAATAATAATAATAATAATAATAATAATAATAATAATAATAATAATAATAATAATAGTAATAATAATAATAATAATAATAATAATAATAATAATAATAATAATAATAATAATAATAATAATTAATAATAATAATTATAATAATTCACCACCTGCCGGTGGTTACCGGTAATGGTTATAATCGTTCTACGTACCAGCTGAACTAGTATATAAAAGGACTGAGTGATGATACTGCCCTGGCATCATAAATTTATGTTAAGTGCAGAAATAGAACGCATCACGAGGTATTTTATTAGGAAGGAAGAACCAGCAAGTAGTTAGAGGGACTTATATTATTGTTGTTGTTTGGAAAGTTCGGTATGTTGGCCGCTGCCCGACCAACAGAGAAGAATTAGCAGTTACGAGGACAGAGGTCATAATGGAACTCTGTGAACCATTAACTAATATTTTTAATTTATCTCTTCAAACAGGTGTAGTGTCTGATATGTGGAAGATGGCTAATGTAACTCCTATTTTTAAAACAGGGGACAAGTCGTTACCGTCAAATTACCGCCCAATAAGCCTGACCTCAATTGTAGGCAAATTACTAGAGTCAATTATAGCTGAGATTATAAGAAGCCATCTCGATAAGCATAGCTTGATTAATGATACTCAGCATGGATTCACAAGAGGCCGGTCTTGTCTAACTAATTTATTAACTTTCTTCAGTAAAGCTTTTGAGGCTGTTGACCACAATAAAGAATTTGATATTATTTACTTAGATTTTAGTAAGGCTTTTGATAGAGTTCCGCACCATAGACTGTTAAAGAAAGTGGCAGCCCATGGCATTGGGGGAAAAGTGCTCTCGTGGATCGAGTCATGGCTCACTGACAGGAAGCAGAGAGTGTCCATAAATGGGGTTAAATCCGAGTGGGGATCTGTAACAAGTGGCGTTCCACAGGGATCAGTCTTGGGCCCGTTGTTGTTTATAATATATATCAATGATCTTGATGAGGGAATTACTAGTGATATGAGCAAATTCGCCGATGACACAAAGATAGGTAGGATAATTGATTCAAACGTAGATGTTAGGGAACTTCAGGAGGACTTAAACAAACTCTATTCTTGGTCAGAAAAGTGGCAGATGCAGTTCAATGTAGATAAGTGCAAGGTTCTGAAGCTTGGGAGTGCCCATAACCCTAGTACTTATAAATTAAATGATGTAGAACTTAGCCATACAGATTGCGAAAAGGACTTGGGGGTTATGGTGAGCAGCAACCTTAAACCAAGACAGCAATGCCTAAGCGTACGTAATAAGGCAAATAGATTACTGGGATTTATATCAAGAAGTGTAAGCAACAGAAGTCCAGAGGTCATACTGCAGCTTTATACATCATTAGTAAGGCCTCACCTTGATTATGCAGCTCAGTTCTGGTCTCCGTATTACAAAATGGACATAAATTCGTTAGAAAACATTCAGCGTAGGATGACTAAATTAATACATAGCATCAGAAATCTTCCTTATGAAGAAAGATTGAAGACTCTTAAGTTACATTCACTTGTTAGACGAAGAATGAGGGGAGACCTGATCGAAGTGTATAAGTGGAAGATAGGTATTAATAAAGGGGATATTAATAAGGTCTTGAGGATGTCTCTCCAAGAGAGAACCCGCAGTAATGGATTTAAATTAGATAAGTTTAGATTTAGAAAGGACATAGGAAAGTATTGGTTTGGAAATAGGGTAGTTGATGAGTGGAACAGTCTACCTAGTTGGGTTATTGAGGCTAGGACTTTGGGTAGTTTCAAATCTAGGTTGGATAAGTACATGAGTGGGAAGGGTTGGATTTGAGTGGGACTTTCACATCAGAGCTTATTTCTTGGGTAGCATTGAAAATTGGGTTGGGTAAATGTTTTGTTAGTGGGATGAATTGTAAAGGACCTGCCTAGTATGGGCCAGCAGGCCTCCTGCAGTGTTCCTCCTTTCTTATGTTCTTATGTTCTTATGTCCAGCATGTAGGAAGAGGGATTTATAGCACGAGAGCTGTCACACCAGGAGCAAGAAAGTGGTATAGTAGGGATGTAAGCTCACCTGGCTGGCACTGTGGGCTGGAGCCGGTGACAGTCCATTCACCGTACCAACAGCGCAGTGTATCAGACCCCAACACAGTGTAACCAGCGTGGCACAGAAATTTCACCACCTCTGCGTGCCCAATAGTGGCTCGTTCTGGTACCTCAGCGCCATTGAAGGTATACTGACCATGAGGAGCTTCCGGCACTGAGCACGGCACTGGGATAGCAGTAGCATACGATGGGCAGCATGCAGTGATCCACAACACCGGGACATACGGGTTTAACACACACGGAAGGAAAAAAAACAGATCAGAAACACGTAAATACGTGTATAAACTAGTGATAGCCACACTTCTCTGACTTACGTGTAACGATCCAAGACTCTTATGAATTTAGAGCTTAAAATCATAGCTATAATAATAATAATAATAATAATAATAATAATAATAATAATAATCTGCCTTACGTATTATAAGTGTTTACTGTATCCTTGCGTTCTTTTTATGTTGATTAAATTTCATTAATGCATCAGCCGGTAATATTTAATATAAATCTTTGATTTATTATCTGCTCAATCCATTAAATACCAGTCTAAGACTAGAAATAACAAGTAAACTCTGTCATTTTAGAGGCTACGTGAATGACTTTCAGTAGAAGAGGTTAAGTCGTGAAGGGAAAAAACAATGTTCGTACTGGAGACAGATCGGAGAAGTTTGGTAGTCAGAAGTGGAAAGTTAGAAAGAATATAAAGGCAGAATACAGTGACTGGAGAAGTGAATAAATAACCTCCACAAAGGAGAAACTTATGACGACTTTTCGGTCCGATTTGGACCATTATCTGGTCCAAGTCGGACCGAAACGTCGTCATAAGTGTGTTTCTATGTGTGGAAAGTTTGGTGGCGAGGAGAGTGAATGCTGAGGTGTGAGAGTTGTGGTACTCACGTGAGATACACTCTGGCTTTATGGTACACACGTGAGATACACTCTGGCTTTATGGTGCACACGTGAGATACACTCTGGCTTTATGGTACACACGTGAGATACACTCTGGCTTTATGGTACACACGTGAGATACACTCTGGCTTTATGGTACACACGTGAGATACACTCTGGCTTTATGGTACACACGTGAGATACACTCTGGCTTTATGGTACACACGTGAGATACACTCTGGCTTTATGGTGCACACGTGAGATACACTCTGGCTTTATGGTACACACGTGAGATACACTCTGGCTTTATGGTACACACGTGAGATACACTCTGGCTTTATGGTGCACACGTGAGATACACTCTGGCTTTATGGTACACACGTGAGATACACTCTGGCTTTATGGTACACACGTGAGATACACTCTGGCTTTATGGTACTCACGTGAGATACACTCTAGCTTTATGGTACACAAGTGAGAAACACTCTGGCTTTACGGTACTCACGTGAGATACACTCTGGCTTCAAGGGTTTCCACCTGCCACGCGAGCACTTGGCCGTCTTGTTGCCAATATTAAGGCCGTGGCCGTGAAGACAAGACACCCTCACTCTGGCTCCCGCTGAGTAGGTATAGTTGGCGTCCCGGCCTGGTCGAAGTAACATCACCTTCAGGTAGGGTTCCCCGCCCAGCTCCTCGCAGCGCGGGGCTGCCGGCGACAGTGTACGTCACCCTCTGCTCTGGTAAAATTTATGGAGCTACACAAATAAAAATGAAAATATGTACGAATATTTATGCTACCGAGCTCTCTCTCTCTCCAGACACACACACAGTACGACCATAGAAGTAAACAGGTGAAATTAAGAAGCACTATTAGCGTGTGGGAAAGGTATGGTAGAGAGCAGAAGACAGTAGAGACAAAAGCTAGAAACGAATATAAGAACATAAGAACGAAGGAACACTGCAGCAGGCATACTGGCCCATGCGAGGCAGGTCCAAGTCTCCTACCGGCTTAAGCCAATGCACCCAACCTAGTAAGGTTGACTTAGGGGAGGAATATGGAAGAGGAGAGAGAGAGAAATTACTACCTAGACACATCAGATTAAAGAGGCAACGGAAAATTTGTAAGACTGGAGAGGAAAAAGACGTTTCGCTACTGTGGCGAAACGTTTCTTTTAATAAATGTCGTGAAGTGTCTTGTTCTTGCACATCTTGTAGGTGTCACTATATTATTTATTTTAAGAAGGGAGAGCGTCAGTGAGGAGCCATAAGGAAGTTTGTGAAGGTGTAGATCATTGTTTCAAGTAGGTACTCACTGAAGGAGTAGGTGAGTACAGGAGAGTAGGTGAGTACCTGAGAGTAGGAGGGTGCAGGAGAGTAGGTGAGTACAGGAGAGTAGGTGAGTACCGGAGAGTAGGAGAGTACCAGAGAGTAGGAGAGTACCGGAGAGTAGGAGAGTACCAGAGAGTAGGAGAGTACTGGAGAATAGGAGAGTACCGGAGAGTAGGAGAGTACCGGAGAATAGGAGAGTACTGGAGAGTAGGAGAGTACCGGAGAGTAGGAGAGTACTGGAGTAGGAGATACCGGAGAGTAGGAGAGTACCGGGGAAATAGGAGAGTACCGGAGAGTAGGAGAGTACCGGAGAGTAGGAGAGTACGGAGAGTAGGAGAGTACCGAGAGTAGGAGAGTACCGGAGAGTAGGAGAGTACCGAGAGTAGGAGAGTACCGGGAGAGTAGGAGAGTACCGGAGAGTAGGAGAGTACCGGAGAGTAGGAGAGTACCGGAGAGTAGGAGAGTACCGGAGAGTAGGAGAGTACCGGAGAGTAGGAGAGTACCGGAGAGTAGAGAGTACTGGAGAGTAGGAGGTACCGAGAGTAGGAGAGTACCGAAGAGAGTAAGGAGAGTACCGAGAGTAGGAGAGACCCGAGAGTAGGAGAGTACCGGAGAGTAGGAGAGTACCAGAGAGTAGGAGAGTACCGGAGAGTAGGAGAGTACCGGAGAGTAGGAGAGTACCGGAGAGTAGGAGAGTACCGGAGAGTAGGAGAGTACCGGAGAGTAGGAGAGTACCGGAGAGTAGGAGAGTACCGGAGAGTAGGAGAGTACCGGAGAGTAGGAGAGTACCGGAGAGTAGGAGAGTACAGAGAGTAGGAGAGTAGACCGGAGAAGTAGGAGAGTACCGGAGAGTAGGAGAGTACAGGAGAGTAGGGGAGTACCGGAGAGTAGGAGAGTACCGGAGAGTAGGAGAGTAGGAGAGTACCAGAGAGTAGGAGAGTACCAGGGAGTAGAAGAGTACCGGAGAGTAAGAGAAAAAGGATGAAACAAGCATAAGGTGAACATCATCACAACAGGGACGAAGTCAAGGAACTTCTTAGTGACTTGAATATGTCGAGAACAACAGAAACAATGTTTCTCCAGAGTTGCTGACAAGACGAGCAGAGGCAGTGCGAACAAGTAACAAATATCTCACAGGTGTTGGAGACAGAGAAGCTTCTATTTTCAGAAGGGCAGATGTCGTCCCCATATTTATACATAAATGGCATGCGTGATGAAATAGTCTTAAGTATCCGTGTCTTAAAATGACATAAAACTAATGAGAAAAATACGAGAGAAAATAAGGAAAGGGTTTAATGAAACCTACAGAGTCTGTAGAACTGGTCGGAAAGGAGACGATTGAACTTCACCCCAGAAAGCACAAAGTTGTGAAAACTGGGGAAAGAGAAAGAAGAGAGGATACAGACTGATAAGATAAGATAAGATAAGATAAGATTTCGTTCGGATTTTTAACCCCGGAGGGTTAGCCACCCAGGATAACCCAAGAAAGTCAGTGCGTCATCGAGGACTGTCTAACTTATTTCCATTGGGGTCCTCAATCTTGTCCCCCAGGATGCGACCCACACCAGTCGACTAACACCCAGGTACCTATTTGCTGCTAGGTGAACAGGACAACACGTGTAAGGAAACGTGTCGAAATGTTTCCACCCGCCGGGAATCGAACCCGGGCCCTCCGTGTGTGAAGCGGGAGCTTTAGCCACCAGGCCACCGGGCCACCGGGGGAAGAGGCTACAAACATCAGACAAGTACAAGACCTAAGGGAAAACATAATACAAAGTAGCTCGTTGGAGGAACACAGCCGAATGATCGTAGGAGTGTTTGTACTTCTAGTAAACATAAGAGCATCAATATAATGCAGAAACAACATGGAATCCTCACTTGAACCAACTTATCCATAAACTAGACTGAATGGCCTACGAAGGAATATTAAAGGAAGTATATCTTACAACGCTAGACGAGAGAAGATCCAGAAGATGCAAAAGACTCGGTAGGTAGAAAAAGGAAGACTTTAAAAGTTGAGGACCTTCGGGTGAGGACGCATATAACGTGAGGTTCAAGGCGCAAGTGAGTCCCAAGTTCTTCTCTTGTCTGAGGGTGGGAAGTGGAACAGTCTGGATGAGGAAATGTTGGAAGATTTCATATAGTGTCGTGAAAGTAAGAACAATAGGACTCATGTAGCCAGGAACTTAGTGTGACAGTTCACGAGTCATCGAGAGGAGAGTATAGAAGTTAAGCTTAGACTTCAGTAAATAAAACTAGGCGAGTGAAAGTATGCTCTCTCTCTTTCACACACACACAGACACACACACACACACATACACACACACACACACACACACACACACACACAGAATATCTGACAGGGAGGAAACAACGAGTCATGGTACGCGACGAGGTGTCAGAGTGGGCGCCTGTGACAAGCGGGGTTCCACAGGGGTCAGTCCTAGGACCTGTGCTGTTCTTGGTATACGTGAACGACATAACGGAAGGGATAGACTCAGAAGTGTCCTTGTTTGCAGACGATGTGAAGTTAATGAGAAGAATCGAATCGGACGAGGATCAGGCAGGACTACAAAGAGATCTGGACAGGCTACAAGCCTGGTCCAGCAACTGGCTCCTAGAATTTAACCCTGCCAAATGCAAAGTCATGAAGATTGGGGAAGGGCAAAGAAGACCGCAGACACAATATAGTTTAGATGGCCAAAGACTGCAAACCTCACTAAAGGAAAAAGATCTGGGGGTGAGTATAACACCGAGCATATCTCCTGAGGCGCACATCAATCAGATAACTGCTGCAGCATACGGGCGCCTGGCAAACCTACGGATAGCGTTCCGATACCTCAGTAAGGATTCGTTTAAGACTCTGTACACCATCTACGTCAGGCCCATACTGGAGTATGCAGCACCAGTTTGGAATCCACACCTAGTCAAGCACGTCAAGAAATTAGAGAAAGTGCAAAGGTTTGCAACAAGACTAGTCCCAGAGCTACGGGGATTGTCCTATGAAGAAAGGTTGAGGGAAATCGGCCTGACGACACTGGAGGCCAGGAGGGTCAGGGGAGACATGATAACGACATATAAAATACTGCGCGGAATAGACGAGGTGGACAAAGACGGGATGTTCCAGAGATGGGACACAGACACAAGAGGTCACAATTGGAAGTTGAAGACTCAGATGAATCAAAGGGATGTTAGGAAGTATTTCTTCAGTCATAGAGTAGTCAGGCCATGGAATAGCCTAGAAAGTGATGTGGTGGAGGCAGGAACCATACATAGTTTTAAGGCGAGGTATGATAGAGCTCATGGGGCAGGGAGAGAGAGGACCTAGTAGCAATCAGCGAAGAGGCGGGGCCAGGAGCTGTGACTCGACCCCTGCAACCACAAATAGGTGAGTACAAATAGGTGAGTACACACACACACACACACACACAAACATCATATACGTACAAACCCACAATAATACAATAATACTATTAACAAGTTACAGTCAGTTTAATACACAAACTGACCCAAATTTCGAGCTGTGTTATTCTAAGTGAAGGTCAGGTGATTTTCCTTCTATTAATTTTTCATTACATTATTCTCTTGTCAACAAGATTGTTGCATAAATTTTTACGTTACATCTGGATTGTGTTAACAATACAGTGATTAATAAAGTACTTCAGACTGGCTTATAAACATCGTAAAACATAGATTGTGTATTCTCACAATATCAGAATTACTCTCTGAAGCTGTCAACCATCTCGATGGACTTTGTGACCTGATTACTTAAACTAGGCATTACTTTGTGGAATGTATTACGGCAAGTGGTCATCAACCAGGCTGCCTTAACATTCAATTTCTTTTGAACAGTTTTATCGCAAACCAGAGTTGGAAACTGCTTCCTCCAGTGTCGAGGAAGACCGTGGTCTCTATATCTGTGTAGCAGTGTACAACTGTTTTTACAATGTTTGGATTACATAATTCAGTTTAAACATAGGTCAGTAGTGTATAAATCATACAATAACAAGTCATCTTTTATTGTTGTTTTTTTATTGTGATAATTTGAACAACACATAATAAAAAATTAATTACACGCAACTTATTACAGGCCAAGACGAGTAATGATTACAAGTAACAAGGGATGCGGAGAACATGCGAGTAGCGAGTGCTGCTTGATTACACTGACACGTGAGAACATTACAAACAACAAAATTGTTTTGAAGAGATACCTTCCTCACCTCTCAAACATCAATCTGTTTTTTCTCTCGTATTCTACCATGTCACAACATCCTACCTTTTTTACCCCTTTTCGATTTATTTCTTCTTTTGTGAACTTCGCCTTTATTTTCTCTTCTCACATTTCTCAAAACTCTTGACAAGAGCGCACTTTCTCCCATGTGTGCCCCAGAACTGCTCTCTTGGCTGTCTAATATGTTCTCACTGACCCACTCATTGCCTTTCTTACTAAAATTAGCCCGTGTCTGAAAACGTTTTCTGCTCTTTATGTGTATTTGGCTGGGAAAAGTTGATCCGTTTACCAAACTGTATTGTGCACTTAATGGCGATCGCGTTGTTGGTAATTTAAGAGTATCGTCACGGTATTTGATTGCGTACTGGTCACTTTGGACTCCAGACGCCGCGACTCTAGTCCACAGTCTCAATGACCCTCTTAAATACGCCAGGTGAGGCACCCTGGCACCACCTTCAGATACTGGCAGTGCTGAGGCCCTCTTCTTCCCTTCCTGTGTGGCACCGAGGTACTCCAGGTAGTCGGAGATGTTGACTGACCTCTTCTTGAGCCACTGTACCCGAGGGTGAAGCTCTGGCGAGCACCTGGTGGAGAACATTAAAAATGGTTGTACATTGTTATGTGATACTTATGGTGGCTGCTGTACTCTCCACCCACGAGTTCGGTGGATATACTACTCACTATGATCGCTAACACGTATCTCATCACATCACCTATGTAATGTGGTATATTGCACAATAACCGTACTGTACTGTACAAATTAAAATCCTGTTACACATATGTTCGAAGCTGTGCCTCACACTATGCAAGTGATCTATACAAGCTGTATCTAGCTCTATACAAGCTGTGCTTAGCTTTATACAACTGTGTTTAGCCCTATACAAGCTGTACCTAGCTCTATACAAGTTGTACCTAGCTTTATACAAGCTGCAACTATCCTTATACAAGCTATACCTAGTCATATACAAGCAGTACCTACAGTAGTGTGCAAATTAATTGAGACAGGAGTAAATTTTGTAATTATCTCATAATACATTTTAGATTGCTACCGACTTCTGGCAACCATCCAGCTATAGTGTTACCCTGCAACTCTTGTCAGTGCTACAACAGCTGTTGTTCTGTAAAGCAAACGTGCTCCAAGAGTAAATGTGGTTTCGGCAAATTCTCCCTTTCAATTCATGATTACTGCTGAATTTCATGATGGATGTTACACCTAGGAAGCGTGAAAGTATTGTAGCTCTTAGAAAATATGCTGATATGAGTATCAGACAGATCGCAGAAAATTTGAGCCTAGCAAAGTTATCTGTTGGTCGGATTCTGAAGACAGTTGATGACACAGGTGACTGTGAAGGGCTGCGTCAAGGAAGATATAGAAGAAAACGAAAGACAACACCTTATTATGAGTAATTGTGTTTAAGGATCCCAAGAAAACCAGCAAAGATCTACAGAAAGATTTGGCTTCAGCTGGTGTAAATGTTGATTCTTCAACTGTTTGACGATGGCTCTTTGAAACTGGCAGAATTGTAAAAAAGCCAGTAAAGAAACAATTAAACAATTACTGACAGCTGCTATGAAGAAAAAACAGCTGAGGTGGGCACTCGATCATAAGGGATGGACGACAGATGAATGGAGAAAAGTGATATTTTCAGATGAAACGCATTTTGAAGTACATGGGTACAGGTCAGTGGTAGTAAGACGGAGCAAAGACGAACTTCTTTGGAATGAACACATTCAACAAGCACTAAAACAACCACCTGAGATGTTTTGGGGTAGTTTTATTGCTAAAGTGACAAATACAAGGTAATCCTGGCAACACATTCCCTTCCCATTGTAGACAGAGACTTTTCTGATGGAGAAGGCATTTTCCAGCAGGATCTTGTTCCATACCACACTTCCAGAAAAATGCTGACATACTTCGGAGAGAGGTAAGCGTTCTAAACTAGCCTGGAAACTCTCCTGGCCTCAATTCAATTGAGAATCAATGAGTAATAACGAAACGCAGGATCGTGAAACAGGACTGTTCAACAGTGGAGAAGCAAATTGCTGTTGTTATTAGGACCTGGTACCACGACGAAGAACTTGTCAAAGTGTGTTCAACAATGGTAAATCATATAACAGTGTGTAGCAATGCTTATAACAGCAAAGGGGAGATATTTTTCTTGTTAAATTAATTATCTGTCATATCACTGCCGTGTATTTTTCAAATAAACATAACATTTCCTGACAAATGTCTAATTTCATCACAGTCCCAGTTAATATGCACAGTATTGTAGTTCTATATAAGCTATACCTAGCCTTATACAAGCTATACCTAGCCTTATACAGGCTACACCTAGCCTTATACAGGCTACACCTAGCCTTATACAGGCTACACCTAGCCTTATACAGGCTACACCTAGCCTTATACAAGCTATACCTAGCCTTATACAAGCTATACCTAGCCTTATACAGGCTACACCTAGCCTTATACAGGCTACACCTAGCCTTATACAAGCTATACCTAGCCTTATACAAGCTATACCTAGCCTTATACAGGCTACACCTAGCCTTATACAGGCTACACCTAGCCTTATACAGGCTAACCTACCTTATACAGGCTACACCCAGCCTTATAACGGGCTATACCTAGCCTTATACAGGCTACACCTAGCCTTATACAGGCTATACCTAGCCTTATACAGGCTACACTAGCCTTATACAGGCTCATCCTACCTTATACAGGCTACACCTAGGCTTATACAGGCTAAACCTAGCCTATACAGGCTATACCTAGCCTTATACAGACTACACCTAGCCTTAATACAGGCTAACCTAGCCTTAACAGGCTAACCTAGCCTTATACAGGCTATACCTAGCCTTATACAGGCTACACCTAGCCATTATACAGGCTATACCTAGCCTTATACAGCTACACCAGCCTTATACAGGCTATACCTAGCCTTATACAGGCTCACCTAGCCTTAAACAGGCTACACCTAGCCTTATACAGGCTACACCTAGCTTATAACAGGCTATACCTTAGCCTTATACAGGCTAACCCTAGCCTTATACAAGCTATACCTAGCCTTATACAGCTAACCTAGCCTTATACAGGCTACACCTAGCCTTATACAGGCTATACCTAGCCTTATACAGGCTACACCTAGCCTTATACAAGCTATAACCTAGCCTTATACAGCTACACCTAGCCTTATACAGGCTATACCTAGCCTTATACAGGCTACACCTAGCCTTATACAGGCTATAACCTAGCCTTATACAGGCTACACCTAGCCTTATACAGGCTAACCTAGCCTTATACAGGCTACACCTAGCCTTATACAGGCTACACCTAGCCTTATACAGGCTACACCTAGCCTTATACAGGCTACACCTAGCCTTATACAGGCTACACCCTAGCCTTATACAGGCTATACCTAGCCTTATACAGCTAACCTAGCCTTATACAGGCTACAACTAGCCTTATACAGGCTATACCTAGCCTTATACAGGCTACACCTAGCCTTATACAGGCTACAACCTAGCCTTATACAGCTACACCTAGCCTTATACAGGCTACACTAGCCTATACAGGCTATCACCTAGCCTTAACAGGCTACACCTAGCCTTATACAGGCTACACCTAGCCTTATACAGGCTACACACCTAGCCTTATACAGGTTATACCTAGCCTTATACAGGCTAACCTAGCCTTATACAGGCTAACCTAGCCTTAAACAGGCTACACACTAGCCTTATACAGGCTAAACCTAGCCTTATACAGGCTACACCTAGCCTTATACAGGCTATACCTAGCCTATACAGGCTACAACCTAGCCTTATACAGCTAACCTAGCCTTATACAGGCTACACCTAGCCTTATACAGGCTACACCTAGCCTTATACAGGCTATACCTAGCCTTATACAGGCTACACCTAGCCTTATACAGGCTACACCTAGCCTTATACAGGCTATACCTAGCCTTATACAGGCTACACTAGCCTTATACAGGCTACACCTAGCCTTATACAGCTATACCCTAGCCTTATACAGGCTATACCTAGCCTTATACAGGCTACACCTAGCCTTATACAGGCTACACCTAGCCTTATACAGGCTATACCTAGCCTTATACAGGCTACACCTAGCCTTATACAGGCTACACCTAACCTTATACAAGCTGTACCTAGCCCTATACAAGCTGTACCTAGCCCTATACAAGCTGTACCTAGCCCTATACAAGCTGTACCTAGCCCTATACAAGCTGTACCTAGCCCTATACAAGCTGTACCTAGCCCTATACAAGCTGTACCTAGCCCTATACAAGCTGTACCTAGCCCTATACAAGCTGTACCTAGCCCTATACAAGCTGTACCTAGCCCTATACAAGCTGTACCTAGCCCTATACAAGCTGTACCTAGCCCTATACAAGCTGTACCTAGCCCTATACAAACTGTACCTAGCCCTATACAAGCTGTACCTAGCCCTATACAAGCTGTACCTAGCTCTATACAAACTGTACCTAGCCCTATACAAGCTGTACCTAGCCCTATACAAGCTGTACCTAGCCCTATACAAGCTGTACCTAGCCCTATACAAGCTGTACCTAGCCCTATACAAACTGTACCAGCCCTATACAAGCTGTACCTAGCCCTATACAAGCTGTACCTAGCCCATACAAACTGTACCTAGCCCTATACAAGCTGTACCTAGCCCTATACAAGCTGTACCTAGCCCTATACAAGCTGTACCTAGCCCTATACAAACTGTACCTAGCCCTATACAAGCTGTACCTAGCCCTATACAAGCTGTACCTAGCCCTATACAAACTGTACCTAGCCCTATACAACTGTACCTAGCCCTATACAAGCTGTAACCTAGCCCTATACAAGCTGTACCTAGCCCTATACAAACTGTACCTAGCCCTATACAAGCTGTACCTAGCCCTATACAAGCTGTACCTAGCCCTATACAAGCTGTACCTAGCCCTATACAAACTGTACCTAGCCCTATACAAGCTGTACCTAGCCCTATACAAGCTGTACCTAGCCCTATACAAGCTGTACCTAGCCCTATATCAAGCTGTACTAGCCCTATACAAGCTGTACCTAGCCCTATAAAGCTGTACCTAGCCCTATACAAGCTGTACCTAGCCCTATACAAGCTGTACCTAGCCCTATACAAGCTGTACCTAGCCCTATACAAGCTGTACCTAGCCCTATACAAGCTGTACCTAGCCCTATAACAAACTGTACCTAGCCCTATAACAAACTGTACCTAGCCCTATACAAGCTGTACCTAGCCCTATACAAGCTGTACCTCGCCCTATACAAGCTGTACCTAGCCCTATACAACTGACCTAGCCTATACAAGCTGTACCTAGCCCTATACAAGCTGTACCTAGCCCTATACAAGCTGTACCTAGCCCTATACAAGCTGTACCTAGCCCTATACAAGCTGTACCTACCCTATACAAGCTGTTCCTAGCCCTATACAAGCTGTACCTAGCCCTATACAAGCTGTACCTAGCCCTATACAAGCTGTACCTAGCCCTATACAAGCTGTACCTAGCCCTAATACAAGCTGTACCTAGCCCTATACAAGCTGTACCTAGCCCTATACAAGCTGTACCTAGCCCTATACAAGCTGTACCTAGCCCTAATACAAACTGTACCTAGCCCTATACAAGCTGTACCTAGCCCTATACAAGCTGTACCTAGCCCTATACAAGCTGTACCTAGCCCTAATACAAGCTGTACCGTACCGAACCCTATACAAACTGTACCTAGCCCTATACAAGCTGTACCTAGCCCTATACAAGCTGTACCTAACCCTAACAAGCTGTACCTAGCCCTATACAAGCTGTACCTAGCCCTATACAAGCTGTACCTAGCCCTATACAAGCTGTACCTAGCCCTATACAAGCTGTACCTAGCCCTATACCAAGCTGTACCTAGCCCTATACAAGCTGTACCTAGCCCTATACAACTGTACCACCTAACAAGCTGTACCTAGCCCTATACAAGCTGTACCTAGCCCATACAAGCTGTACCTAGCCCTATACAAACTGTACCTAGCCCTATACAAGCTGTACCTAGTCCCTATACAAGCTGTACCTAGCCCTATACAAGCTGTACCTAGCCCTATACAAGCTGTACCTAGCCCTATACAAACTGTACCTAGCCCTATACAAGCTGTACCTACCCTATACAGCTGTACCTAGCCCTATACAAGCTGTACCTAGCCCTATACAAGCTGTACCTAGCCCTATACAAGCTGTACCTAGCCCTATACAAGCTGTACCTAGCCCTATACAAGCTGTACCTAGCCCTATACAAGCTGTACCTAGCCCTATACAAGCTGTACCTAGCCCTATACAAGCTGTACCTAGCCCTATACAAGCTGTACCTAGCCCTATACAAGCTGTACCTAGCCCTATACAAGCTGTACCTAGCCCTATACAAGCTGTACCTAGCCCTATACAAGCTGTACCTAGCCCTATACAAGCTGTACCTAGCCTATACAAGCTGTACCTAGCCCTATACAAGCTGTACCTAGCCCTATACAAGCTGTACCTAGCCCTATACAAGCTGTACCTAGCCCTATACAGTTTCAGGCAAGTCACAAGATTTCCAGAATATGTTGTAGGTCACAATTTCATTACATAGGCAACAGTTAGGTATCTTTTTCCGAAATGTTTCGCCTACACAGTAGGCCTCTTCAGTCGAGTACAGAAAGTAGGCAGGAACAGTAGAGATGTGAAGACGATGTAATCAATCCATCACCCTTGATTTGAGGTTGTCAGTCCCTCAGCCTGGAGAAGAGTTCTGTTCCATAGTCTGAAACACTGTGAAGATCAAGTGACAGTGTGGAGACTTATATACTGTCGGAAGGTTATTATTATTATTAAAGATTAGCCGGTATTCTCCCGGCCCGGGCCTTTTCCAAGTGGTGGCCCGGCCTTGGCTCCCTCTTTAGGGAGTGTCTGAGACCTAAGTCTCCCATGGGAGGAGGCACAAGTACCTCCTCATCTTTGGGACCAACTGTCCCCAGGCCTAGCCACAAGCTAGGCCTCTCTGGTCTGCCATCCCCTCCCCAACCGGGCAAGTGGGAATGACAGTCTTATGAGCTAAAGGCTCGGGCTCAGGCACCTACCCTACCCTAGAAGGGTTAGGCATGGTGTCGATCGTCGGAAGTTGACAGTATATAAGGGCGAGGGACTGCCAACCTCAAATCAGGGGTAATAGACTGTTTACATCGTCTTCACATCTCTACTGCTCCTGTCTACTTTCTGTACTCGACTGAAGAAGCCTACTGTGTAGGCGAAACGTTTCGGAATAAAGATGCCTAACTGTTGCCCATGTGTCTTACCTACCAACCTGTCGGTATTGTGTACCATTTTGATGTTCAGGTGGGACATTCTTCGGTATTAGTGGAAAATGACAGTTGGAGAGAGGAAGTTTAGCCAGACGTTCCGCCCGTGGATAGGCTTATTCTGGTAATGGAACTACCGACAAAATGTTACGTAAATGGACGGAGGCAACTAATGTAACATTTTACTGTGGCAACGTTTCGCTTCCAAGAGTTTTGTCAAGCCGTTACCATTGCCACAATAAAATGTCACATTAGTTGCATCTGAGTACATTTACCTACATAGACAGACTGAGATAAACTCAGTCTGTCTATGGGCGAAACGTTGTGATAAACTTCCTCTCTTCAACTGTATCTTTTTCAGTACTTGTGAGGTGTGCGTCACTAGTCCCGGTCTTCAGCGGTCACAAGTGTTCACCAGGTGGCGTATATAACATACTTACTTGGGCAGGTTGCTCGGGCTCCACCTGCCACCCACACAGGTGGCTCCAGGTGGTCCCTCTGAGAGGAAGAACCCGCGGCTGCACTCGTAGCGTATGCGCCGGTCGTTTCGTACCTATGATGGCAGGAAAGATACGAGGTGAGCAGAGATCAGTCCTCCTCCTCCTCCTCCTGCCACGGTAACAAATACCACCTAGCATTTGCCAGCTGTCACGGTGGTAGTTACATCACTGACCTTACAACAGCTGGAGCCAACAAGCTTGGGTTAACACTCGATAAAAAAACACTCACTAGAATGCGCAGAAACTCACCTGCCTACAAGCAGTCACTACAGATTAAGTCATGAAGATTTAATACGGAATAGTGACGCTTAGTATCCTACACTAGTGTTAGTAGTCACTGAGATGAGCTAAAACTCCGTTACATTTGTTACAAAAAATATGTCGCTACAGGACTTTCAAATGAAATTATTATATTCAAGGGGAAGCAGTACACTCGCAGGGGTGAGGTTCGGTCTACGATAGGGGAGGAGAACTCCCCTCCCCAGCATCTAGGAACTTCCCTGAGGGACTCAAATGGAAAAGAATATCACCAGCAGTCACTACTTTTCACTACATCTCACTGACATAGATTAACCTCTTCTATCAGTTGCTGAATCAAACACATATGCGCTAACATACACAAGAAGTCAATATCTCTTATAAATAATACACACACACACACACACACACACACACACACACACACACTGTACATCAAGACACTAACATTACTGAGAAACACATGTCCTTGATAGCAAGTGTAGCTTGTGTATTCATGGTAGAGGCTGGTCAACTCCACGTTTAGTGAAGGTGGGGGAGGAGGGTGTTAGTCCTCCTGACGAGGACATCATTGCACCAGTGTGTGTGCAATAGTTTAGCATCGAAGACTCAAGAGAGTATCAAGTTCTATCTTTAGCATAAAGGCTAAATAAGGAGGAGTAAAGGGCTGGCAGAGAGTCAGATGTGGATGGAGGACTAACTACTTAGGCAGTAATCTCAAAATATAAGTAATGTGGTTTTTAAGTACAAGTGACAGGTGATTGAAATAACAGAGCTAAAATTAATATATTTTAGAGTGGACTTAAAGTAATTTTGTGACTTGACCTTAGTTTCTGAAGAGTTAAATTTACACAGAATAATTGTGATTTTATATTTCTAACTAGGCAGAGTAACTGTGTTTCACTCAGTCTACCACTGGAATGTAACAGTATTCCACTCAGCCTACCACTGGAATGTAACAGTATTCCACTCAGCCTACCACTGGAGTGTAACAATATTCCACTCAGCCTACCACTGGAATGTAACAGTATTCCACTCAGCCTACCACTGGAATGTAACAGTATTCCACTCAGCCTTTCCACTGGAATGTAACAGTATTCCACTCAGTCTACCACTGGAGTGTAACAATATTCCACTCAGCCTACCACTGGAGTGTAACAATATTCCACTCAGCCTACCACTGGAATGTAACAGTATTCCACTCAGCCTACCACTGGAGTGTAACAATATTCCACTCAGCCTACCACTGGAATGTAACAGTATTCCACTCAGCCTACCACTGGAATGTAACAGTATTCCACTCAGCCTACCACTGGAATGTAACAGTATTCCACTCAGCCTACCACTGGAATGTAACAGTATTCCACTCAGCCTACCACTGGAATGTAACAGTATTCCACTCAGCCTACCACTGGAATGTAACAGTATTCCACTCAGCCTACCACTTACATAAGTGGTGGACTCACCTTCTTGACATACGGACGGTAGATATACATGCCCATGTTGCCCACCAGCAAGACTCTGCCATCCTCCAGGTACCCGGGGAACGGACAGTACACTGTGGACAGGATATTAACATCACTCACCTTGTTCCTTGTAGAAATTCTTATATAAATCGGTCTTTATGTAAATGAAAAGTATTTTGCTTTCAAAGTAACACTGGGCTCAGTTTATTAATAATCAGAAAAACATATGTAAGAATATATTAACCGTAAGTTGGATAATGTAGTTTATTTTGTAATTATATTTTTTCATGCTTATCTATCGTATATACATACTGAAGTTTTGGATTTTTTATATCCTAATATGTTACATGCTATGTGCCTCGGAACAGAGTATACACATCGAGGATGTATATACGTTGGTTGCGTCTTTAACGACGCATGCCGTGATAGACTCTTGTAATCCCAGAACCAAAAAATGTTCGTGAGCACAGGAACCGAGGGGTACTCACCTACCCTACACCACGGCATCCTCCCTGTCCAGTTACCGAAGTGGCATTTAGTAGTGGGCGAGCCCACGAGCCGGTACCCGTCCTTACAGCGGTACCTGGCCCTCATCCCATGACCAGTACGAGGTGCTATTACCATCCCGTGACGCGGCCGATCTGGCAGCTTCTTGCACCGTGCTGCAGCAGGTACAAGTGAGGTACAGTAACACTCTTCAGTAATAAAAGTGATGGGGGACTTACACAGATCCTCATTCAGAGCTGGTAAGTAAATACAGGAACGTATTATATGTTTTTTTTAAAGATATGTGTATAAACACCAGGATATATCATAAGAAACATGGTTGTATGGTTGGGAACACTCTGCTAACATGGTTGTAAGGTTGGGAACACTCTGCTAACATGGTTGTAAGGTTGGGAACACTTTGCTAACATGGTTGTAAGGTTGGGAACACTCTGCTAACATGGTTGTAAGGTTGGGAACACTCTGCTAACATGGTTGTATGGTTGGGAACACTCTGCTAACATGGTTGTATGGTTGGGAACACTCTCCTAACATGGTTATAAGGTTGGGAACACTCTGCTAACATGGTTGTATGGTTGGGAACACTCTGCTAACATGGTTGTAAGGTTGGGAACACTCTGCTAACATGGTTGTATGGTTGGGAACACTCTGCTAACATGGTTGTATGGTTGGGAACACTCTGCTAACATGGTTGTATGGTTGGGAACACTCTGCTAACATGGTTGTATGGTTGGGAACACTCTCCTAACATGGTTATAAGGTTGGGAACACTGCTAACATGGTTGTATGGTTGGGAACACTCCTGCTAACAATGGTTGTATGGTTGGGAACACTCTGCTAACATGGTTGTAAGGTTGGTGAACACTCTGCTAACATGGTTGTATGGTTGGGAACACCTCTGCTAACATGGTTGTATGGTGTGGAACACTCTGCTAACAGTGGTTATAAGGTTGGACACACTGCTAACAGGTTGTATGGTTGGGAACACTCTGCTAACATGGTTGTATTGGTTGGGAACACTCTGCTAACATGGTTGTAAGGTTGGGAACACTTGCTAACATGGGTTGTAATGGTTGGGAACACTGCTAACATGTTGTATGGTTGGGTAACACTACTCTGCTAACATGGTTGTATGGTGGGAACACACTGCTAACATGGTTGTATGGTTGGGAACACTCTCCTAACATGGTTATAACGTTGGGAACACTGCTAACATGGTGTATGGTTGGAACACTCTGCTAACATGGTTGTTATGGTTGGGAACACTCTGCTAACATGGTTGTAAGGTTGGGAACACTCTGCTAACAGGTTGTATGTTGGGAACACTCTGCTAACATGTTGTATGGTTGGAACACTCTGCTAACATGTGTATGGTTGGGAACACTCTGCTAACATGGTTGTATGGTTGGGAACACTCTGCTAACATGGTTGTATGGTTGGGAACACTCTGCTAACATGGTTGTATGGTTGGGAACACTCTGCTAACATGGTTGTATGGTTGGGAACAACTCTGCTAACATGGTTGTATGGTTGGGAACACTCTGCTAACATGGTTGTATGGTTGGGAACACTCTGCTAAAGTGATTGTATGGTTGGGAACACTCTGCTAACCTCGTTATGATAGTAAAGAGCACCTAAGCTTACCTATTTAGATGGTAAGGAGCACCTCAACTTACCTGGTAATCAACACCTCAGCTTACCTGGCTGGCAGTGCGGGTAGTGGGTCCAGGTGCCGTTGTAGCAGGTTGAAGGCACGGACTTGAAGGTAGGTTCGTAGAAATCGTTGCATACCACCCTGATAACGCTGCCGTGCGGTACTTGCAACCCGGCACGAGTCTCGTTGCTGAGGCGCCCGTTGTCAATCGTCGGCACGATACATGGCGCTGCACGAAAGCTACTTGTTACGAACGTGTTGCGACTCCCTCGCAAGGAAACAAATACAATCAGAGAGAAATTTTAATTACCCATCAGATACAGTGCTGTCGTCTTTAGGTATATACTCAATTTGTAAGCCGATTTTACCTATTTAAATTTAGTTTAACGGAGGATCGTTACTGACATTCCAGGGTTTGCTGACAGCAGTGTTATAACCAGAGATCAGACAGTCACTAACTGACTTCTGGGTAAACTGACATTCCAGGGTTTGCTGACAGCAGTGTTATAACCAGAGATCAGACAGTCACTAACTGACTTCTGGGTAAACTGACATTCCAGGGTTTGCTGACAGCAGTGTTATAACCAGAGATCAGACAGTCACTAACTGACTTCTGGGTAAACTGACAGTCAAGTCATCATGCCTCTTCGTGATTTATCATACTGGAAAGAAATGGTATAGAATAACATGATGGGAAAGGAGAAAAAAAACGTAAATGCAAAATTTCGTTCACACAAATGACAACGGGCGAAACGTTGTCAATAAAGGATGGCATTATATCATATGTAAGTCTCTCCCAGCTCTAGCCTTGACCATAACTGTGTTAAGTTATAAACAGTAAATCTGTTTTAAGAATTTCTCTAATCTTCAAACTTAGTATAATATTCTGCTGCTGTTAAAGTTATATAGATAAAACGAACCTCGAAACATCAAGACGTTTCTAAGTACTAATGACCTCCCTCCACCATCCTGACCACCAGCCAGCTTACTAAACTGCGGCACGCCGGGGTTCGATCCCACGGCACATTGTCCCGCCTCAAGAAATGACACAACATGCATGTCACCTTGTCTACTCAGCCACTGATCCTACAAAGATCACGCACCCAGCAGAGCTAGGTGTTTTTTTCGTGATCCGAGAACACTCGTGGTACCTAGCTCTGCTGGGTGCGTGATCTTTGTAGGATCGATGGCTGAGTGGATAAGGTAACATGTACGTTGTGTAGGTAAATAAAGTTGAAATTTAACATTGTTTTAGTGTCATGATGAGTATCCAGCCAGTCTGATTCCACATGTTTCGAAATATAATTAAACCGGATATGTCAATTTTCTCACAGAAAGCAAAATCCTACCCAAATATTGATCAAAACTGCAATTAAATCACCAGATTTTTTAACGAAGAAGCAGTTTTTGTCTTCAGATGAATATCTCTCCTAACCAGGAAAATCTTGAGGATTAAGTTACATCATAATAAGCCAAATAACTTTGTTTAAAATGTCTGCTAGAAAGTTACACAGAACGAAATGCAATTTTAACTTACTAAGGTTATCATGCAGAAGTAATAACAGGAATTTATTTTTGTTTACCAGGTTAGTGAAGGCATCAACCAGTGTGCCAAGTGGAGCCTCTGAAGCTGTAATTTAAAAATACGATAAAAACATAGTCAGAATTAAGTCATACGGAAGCTGAAGGTTTAGTAAGTAATTAAGTTTATTCAGGTATACAGAAATACAGTTACATAGATTATCATACATAGCAGCATATGTGTAGAGAACCTGGGATAACCCAAGATTCTCTACACATATGCTGCTATGTATGATTATCTGTGTAAAATTATTTGTGTATACCTGAATATAAGTACTTACTTACTAAACCTTCAACTTACGTATGAATTAATTCTGACCATGTTTTTATCGTATTTTTAAATTACTGCTTCAGAGGCTCCACTTGGCACACTGGTTGATGCCTTCACTAACCTGGTAAATAAAAAAAATATAAAGAGAATTATATTTAATATTTTATTAGTGCAATGTATTAAAGATCCTTGGGAGGTAGGATCCCCTGGCGGCACTCCTGCCATCTTGTACTCCTTTACACGACACCTACTGTATGTTTGTTACTGTAGATACCAGTACGTCACACACACACACACACACACACACACACACACACACACACACACACACACACACACACACACACACACACACACACACACACAGGGAGGCAACAACGAGTCATGGTACGTGACGAGGTGTCAGAGTGGGCGCTTGTGACAAGCGGGGTTCCACAGGGGTCAGTCCTAGGACCTGTGCTGTTCTTGGTATATGTGAACGACATAACGGAAGGGATAGACTCAGAAGTGTCCTTGTTTGCAGATGATGTGAAGTTAATGAGAAGAATCAAATCGGATGAGGATCAGGCAGGACTACAAAGAGACCTGGACAGGCTGCAAGCCTGGTCCAGCAACTGGCTCCTTGAGTTTAACCCTGCCAAATGCAAAGTCATGAAGATTGGGGAAGGGGCAAAGAAGACCGCAGACACAATATAGTTTAGATGGCCAAAGACTGCAAACCTCACTCAAGGAAAAAGATCTGGGGGTGAGTATAACACCGAGCATATCTCCTGAGGCGCACATAAATCAGATAACTGCTGCAGCATACGGGCGCCTGGCAAACCTACGGATAGCGTTCCGATACCTCAGTAAGGGAGTCGTTCAAGCACCCTGTATACCATTTACGTCAGGCCCATACTGGAGTATGCAGCACCAGTTTGGAATCCACACCTAGTCAAGCACGTCAAGAAATTAGAGAAAGTGCAAAGGTTTGCAACACAGACTAGTCCAGAGCTACGGGGATTGTCCTACGAAGAAAGGTTGAGGGAAATCGGCCTGACGACACTGGAGGCCAGGAGGGTCAGGGGAGAGATGATAAAGACATATAAAATACTGCGCGGAATAGACAAGGTGGACAAAGACAGGATGTTCCAGAGATGGGACACAGACACAAGAGGTCACAATTGGAAGTTGAAGACTCAGATGAATCGAAGGGATGTTAGGAAGTATTTCTTCAGTCATAGAGTAGTCAAGTGTGGAATAGTCTAGAAAGTGAAGTAGTGGAGGCGGGAACCATACATAGTTTTAAGGCGAGGTATGATATAGCTCATGTAGCAGGGAGAGAGAGGACCTAGTAGCAATCAGTGAAGAGGCGGGGCCAGGAGCTATGACTCGACCCCTGCAACCACAAATAGGTGAGTACAAATAGGTGAGTACACACACACACACACACACACACACACATACACACACACACACACACACACACACACACACACACACACACACACACACACACACACACAAGGCTAGTTCCGGAGCTAAGGGGAATGTCCTACGAAGGAAGGTTAAGGGAAATCGGCCTGACGACACTGGAGGACAGGAGGGTTAGGGGAGACATGATAACGACATACAAAATACTCCGTGGAATAGATAAGGTGGACAGAGACAGGATGTTCCAGAGATGTGACACAGAAACAAGGGGTCACAATAGGAAGTTGAAGACTCAGATGAGTCAAAGGGATGTTAGGAAGTATTTCTTCAGTCATAGAGTCATCAGGAAGTAGAATAGCCTAGCAAGTGAGGTAGTGGAGGCAGGAACCATACATAGCTTTAAGATGAGGTATGATAAAGCTCATGGAGCAGGAAGAGATAGGACCTAGTAGCACTCAGTGAAGAGGCGGGGCCAGGAGCTGAGTCTCAACCCCCGCAACCACAATTAGGTGAGTACACACACACACTTCTATCAACAACACACTCACTTTGTGAGTGTGTTGTTGATAGAAGTGTGAGTTTTCCTCATTATCTTATAATTTTTTTCCTATGATAGTGAATGAACTTAACAAACAATTATTGGCATTTTAACCTTTTCCTTTTATTTCTAAAGTTATCGTCTCCACACACTAACGTAACTTCTTAAAGTAACTTAAAGAAGATTAATTCTAGATTTTGTGTCTCATTATTTCACTTTAGTTAGGTTGTGCATCGTAGGGAACTGTGGAGACCCAGGTGACCGTACTTACCTGATTGTGGTTACAGGGATCCAGACTCAGCTCCTGGCCCCGCCTCTTCACTGAACGCTACTAGGTCCTCTTTCTCCCTGCTCCATGAGTTTTTTCATACCTCGTCTTAAAGCTATGTATGGTTCCTGCCTCCACTACATCACTTGCTACACTATTCCACTTCCTGACAACTCTGTGACTGAAGAAATACTTCCTATAGGACAGTAACGTTGTTGTGACACTTCACAACTAAGCCACGGGAACTGGGTGAGGTTTCTGCCCATCCTGGCCAATGATCAAGTTACTAGGCCAGGAGCTGCGACTAAAAATTCCATTTCCAATCTGTGGGTTAACTGTGAACACAAAGGTAGTGACTAATGACTCACGAAATCGTAATAACACGACTACAAACCACTCACGGAACGGGTGGGACTCGAACCCACGGCCTGGCGGTTAGCGCACTGGCCTGTGAGTTTTAGGACACACCTGCCACGGGTTCAATCCCCATCCGTTCCGTGATCTGATAGGCATTTACTGAAGAGACAAGATGCAGCACTTACGCACCTAGGCACTTAGGAAGAGGATGCGACCAGGTGCCGTTCTTCTGACACTCAGTGCGGCGGTCATGGTAACCCTCGTATTTCATATTGTCGTTGCAGCGAAACTTAATGACCGCACCGAAGTTACTGCGAGAACCCTCGAGCCAACCATTGTAGAGGTCGCCAGGTGAACCACAGTCAATCTCTGGCAAGGCGGAGTTGTTAGCCTGTCTAGCTCACGAAAGATATCCTTCCAATGATACAACTCCCATCACATCTCTCATCATTCCATCGTAATTCTGTTATACGCCGCCTACACGGCACATTCTTCAAAAGTAACACAATTATAGGACCCCCACTAATTCTTGAAGAACCAAGGTAACAGAGCAGTAAGACAACACAGCATTACAATGTCAGGATGAGATATATTTTAAATAGTATTTTCATTATAGTGGGCACCATCCTTGGACTTACGTGAGCTACATAAAGGGAAAGAATAATGAATCACTCAGGAATGTGAGAGGTGTTCGTAACTGCGTGTTACTCTTGGTATTCTTTACTCAAGTCTCCAGCCTCTGTACCGAGGATCAGGATACACAATATGGATACTTAAGTCTTCCCCTTATTCCATATTCTTAGTAAAAAATAAATGGCTGACATGTTAGTGTTATCAAATGGAGAATATATGAGATTAAAATGGAATAATGTAATCTTTAATCGTCCAAATGTAGTTATATATGTATGTGCTTAATGTTATGCTCTATGTTGTACTTTAATGCACTTGTACACTTTATTGCTCATGATTTGTTGTTTCTCAGTGCATCCATTAATATATAATCAAGAAAACTGCCACACGAGTGTATACTAAAGTCGCTACTTTTCGTGTATACAGAAGTGACAGGAATCAGAGTTTAAGACGTACCTTTACAGTGTGGCACAGTTCCACTCCACTCAGTATCAGGGCCACAGCGACGGGTGGAGGCACCTACGATCATGTAGCCGTAGTTGCAGTCGTAGGACACCACGGCGTTGTAGAAGACTGAGTTGAAAGTGGCTTTCCCGTTGTCTGGGTTGTCAGGTATGTTGCACTGGATGGCTGCAACACGGACACACTTAATGTTAATTATGTATTCGGCTAAACTTTATTTTAAAACAAGTCCGCCGTGAGTTCAGTCCCCCACAATTTTTCTGATACCATGAAACTTCGTAATGGCGATGTTGTAACTTTTACTGATGCAATTTTTTATTAATTTAAGGTTCTTGCATATCCCGAGAGGTCATAAAAAATCCAGGAACAGTGCAAAGGTCACGAATGTGTGGATGAATATGTAAATGTTCCTTTAGCGTAGTTCCGTAATTTGTCTTAAACCTACTTTGAGGCTGTGTTAAACCTACTTTGAAGCTGTGTTAAATCTACTTTGAAGCTGTGTTAAACCTACTTTGAGGCAGTGTTAAACTTACTTTAAGGCTGTGTTAAACCTACTTTGAGGCTGTGTTAAACCTACTTTGAGGCTGTGTTAAACCTACTTTGAGGCTGTGTTAAACTTACTTTGAGGCTGTGTTAAACCTACTTTGAGGCTGTGTAAAACTTACTTTGATGCTGTGTTAAACCTACTTTGAGGCTGTGTAAAACTTACTTTGATGCTGTGTTAAACCTACTTTGAGGTTGTGTTAAACTTATTTTGAGGCTGTGTTAAACCTACTTTGAGGCTGTGTTAAACCTACTTTGAGGCTGTGTTAAGTTACTTTGAGGCTGTGTTAAACCTACTTTGAGGCTGTGTTAAACTTACTTTGAGACTGTGTTAAACCTACTTTGAGGCTGTGTTAAACCTACTTTGAGGCTGTGTTAAACCTACTTTGAGGCTGTGTTAAACCTACTTTGAGGCAGTGTTAAACTTACTTTGAGGCTGTGTTTAACCTACTTTGAGGCTGTGTTAAACCTACTTTGAAGTTGCCTTACGTTTACAAGTGGGAAGATCTCTGGGGTTCCAGGAGCCATCATGTTGACAGTAGTAGTTCCTGTGACCCTCCATCTGGAACCCTGGACGACAGTGGTAGACGATGCGACATGAGAAGGAATAACAGTTTCCTTCCTTGAAGCCGTTGAGGATTTCTCCAGGATCTCCACACTCCTTAGCTGGTGGTGCAGTGTTGATGTTAGTTGCTGTGTACGTGAATCATGACGTACACATGACGTACATCATTTATTTTCATTAAATTGTGGAAGATAACTTAATCTTAAAATGTCTGGAATATACATACATATTTACATACATACACGCACACACACACACACACACAGACACACACACACACACACACACACACACACACACACACACACACACATACCTATATGTCCTGAGACAAATATTTGTCTCAGAACTTTATCTCATCTAATGTTACTGAACATCTTACGTTAATAAGAAGAGTCAATAGTAGTCAATGAGGATTCAATCTGTGTGTGTGTGTGTGTGTGTGTGTGTGTGTGTGTGTGTGTGTGTGTGTGTGTGTGTGTGTGTGTATGTGTGTGTGTATGTGTGTGTGTGTTGTGTGTACAAGCAAGTATACTTACGCACACACTCTATCTCTGGGCCGAACCACTGCATGGTGTTGTTGTACAAGAAGCATTTAGCCACATCGAACCCTCTCGTGGTATACCCCTCGTAACACGTATATTTGAGAGTATGATTGACCTCAAACCTGGTTCTGGCTTCCAGGCCGTCGTGACGGGCATGTGGTATAACTGGTGGACCGGTGCAGTACACTGTGGAGCAGACAACTGATGGAGTATAATCAGTAATGTTGAAAATAGTATAAAATACTGACTGTTGAAGATTAAAACACATGTGCAACAGTTGGGTATCTTCATTGATGAAACGTTTCGCCTACACAGTAGGCTTCTTCAGTCAAATACATAGAGATAAAAGTATTTAAGGTGGTCAGTCCCTCAGTCTGGAGGAGTATTCAGTTCCATGGACTTTAAATATATCGTTCCAGACCATGGGACTGACCACCTCAAATACATTTTCTCTGAAGTTAATGGACTGTCGTACATCAGTCTTAATGTTCATACTCAGTAATGATCAGTTAATTCGGTTTAAAGCCTATCGACTACCCTAAGGTCACTGAGGCTGCACGTTACCTGGTCACCACCAGACAAAAATACATTAATCCCTAAAATAAGAGTTGACATAAACCCTCTGCATATATTCTCTGAGAGACATAGACGTGTGTATGTCTCTGAGAGACATAGACGTGTGTATGTCTCTGAGAGACATAGACATGTGTATGTCTGAGAGACATAGACGTGTGTATGTCTCTGAGAGACATAGACATGTGTATGTCTGAGAGACATAGACGTGTGTATGTCTCTGAGAGACATAGACGTGTGTATGTCTCTGAGAGACATAGACGTGTGTATGTCTCTGAGAGACATAGACGTGTGTATGTCTCTGAGAGACATACACCCCCTTAGTGTATACATTCCTATGAAAGGTGAGATATATCATGGACGTAGAACTCTATATAATAATCCTTGGAAATTGTCCGGTAACCTGAATCACCTTCAAAAATTAATAATCAGAAAAGTAATTATTACAAACGAATTTATACACCCAAATTAAGTGTACCTAATATTACCCCGAGGAGATAATAATAATATTAATTCATGTTTATCCACATTTCTAGATTATTTTAGAAGTTTGGCTAATTAAAAAGGTGCACAGTTTCCAGTAGTTCTTTAAGTCACCGCCAGGGGTAACGAAATGAATTTTCAGGACCAGGTTCCCGGACGTCAATATTGTATTGATTCTCTTAGATACGATAATATTTTTATTACCAAACACGTTCTCTGGCTTTTACCACAGGTGTGACAGGTGTTACTGTGCGCTGCCACACTTACCACAGGTGTGACAGGTGTTACTGTGCGCTGCCACACTTACCACAGGTGTGACAGGTGTTACTGTGCGCTGCCACACTTACCACAGGTGTGACAGGTGTTACTGTACGCTGCCACACTTACCACAGGTGTGACAGGTGTTACTGTACGCTGCCACACTTACCACAGGTGTGACAGGTGTCACTGTGCGCTGCCACACTTACCACAGGTGTGACAGGTGTTACTGTACGCTGCCACACTTACCACAGGTGTGACAGGTGTTACTGTGCGCTGCCACACTTACCACAGGTGTGACAGGTGTTATACTGTACGCTGCCACACTTACCACAGGTGTGACATGTGTTACTGTACGCTGCCACACTTACCACAGGTGTGACAGGTGTTTACGTGCGCTGCCACACTAACTACAGGTGTGACAGGTGTTACTGTGCGCTGCCACACTTACCACAGGTGTGACAGGTGTTCACTGCGCTCCACACTTACCACAGGTGTGACAGGTGTACTGTCGCTACCACACTTACCACAGGTGTGACAGGTGTTACTGTACGCTGCCACACTACCACAGGTGTGACAGGTGTTTACTGTGCGCTACCACACTTACCACAGGTGTGACAGGTGTTACTGTACGCTGCCACACTTAACCACAGGTGTGACATGTGTTACCTGTACGCTCCACACTTACCACAGGTGTGACAGGTGTTACTGTGCGCTGCCACACTTACCACAGGTGTGACAGGTGTTACTGTGCGCTCCACACTTACCACAGGTGTGACAGGTGTTACTGTACGCTCCACACTTACCACAGGTGTGACAGGTGTTTACTGTACGCTGCCACACTTACCACAGGTGTGACAGGTGTTACTGTCGCTACCACACTTACCACAGTGTGACAGGTGTTACTGTACCTGCCACACTTACCACAGGTGTGACAGGTGTTACTGTACGCTGCCACACTTACCACAGGTGTGACAGGTGTTACTGTACGCTACCACACTTACCACAGGTGTGACAGGTGTTACTGTACGCTGCCACACTTACCACAGGTGTGACAGGTGTTACTGTACGCTGCCACACTTACCACAGGTGTGGCAGGTGTTACTGTACGCTACCACACTTACTACAGGTGTGACAGGTGTTATTGTACGCTACCACACTTACCACAGGTGTGACAGGTTTACTGTACGCTGCCACACTTACCACAGGTGTGACAGGTGTTACTGTACGCTGCCACACTTACCACAGGTGACAGGTGTTTATATCGCTACCACACTTACTACAGGTGTGACAGGTGTTACTGTACGCTGCCACACTTACCACAGGTGTGACAGGTGTTACTGTACGCTGCCACACTTACCACAGGTGTGACAGGTGTTACTGTACGCTGCCACACTTACCACAGGTTGTGGCAGTGTTACTGTACGCTGACCACACTTACACAGGTGTGACAGGTGTTATGTACGCTACCACACTTACTACAGGTGTGACAGGTGTTACTGTACGCTGCCACACTTACCACAGGTGTGACAGGTGTTACTGTACGCTGCCACACTTACCACAGGTGTGACAGATGTTACTGTACGCTGCTACACTTACCACAGGTGTGACAGGTGTTACTGTGCGCTACCACACTTACCACAGGTGTGACAGGTGTTACTGTACGCTGCCACACTTACCACAGGTGTGACAGGTGTTACTGTACGCTGCCACACTTACCACAGGTGTGACAGGTGTTACTGTGCGCTACCACACTTACCACAGGTGTGACAGGTGTTACTGTACGCTGCCACACTTACCACAGGTGTGACAGGTGTTACTGTACGCTGCCACACTTACCACAGGTGTGACAGGTCTTACTGTGCGCTACCACACTTACCACAGGTGTGACAGGTGTTACTGTACGCTGCCACACTTACC
>NC_069401.1:4527135-4586995 GCF_026875155.1 Cherax quadricarinatus
TTGAACCTTACATTAGTGAAGAAATCATTCCATATACTACATATCAACTATGTAGACCGTGACTGTTGTGAGACAGACTACAACGACTCAAATGAGTTGAGAAACACACACACACACACACACACACACACACACATATATATATATATATATATATATATATATATATATATATATATATATATATATATATATATATATATATATATATATATAATATAAAGAAAATTAAAAGTGAATATAGGAAAGAGTAAGGCTATGAGGATAATAAAAAGATTAGGTGATGAAAGATTGGATATCAGACTGGAGGGAGAGAGTATGGAGAAGGTGAATGTATTCAGATATTTGGGAGTGGACGTGTCAGCGGATGGGTCTATGAAAGATGAGGTGAATCATAGAGTTGATGAGCGGAAAAGGGTGAGCGGTGCACTTAGGAGTCTGTGGAGACAAAGAACTTTGTCCTTGGAGGCAAAGAGGGGAATGTATGAGAGTATAGTTTTACCAACGCTCCTGTATGGGTGTGAAGCATGGGTGATGAATGTTGCAGCGAGGAGAAGGCTGGAGGCAGTGGAGATGTCATGTATGAGGGCAATGTGTGGTGTGAATATAATGCAGAGAATTCGTAGTTTGGAAATTAAGAGGAGGTGTGAGATTACCTAAACTATTATCCAGAGAGCTGAGGAAGGGTTGTTAAGGTGGTTCGGACATGTAGAGAGAATGGAACGAAATAGAATCACTTCGAGAGTGTATAAATCTGTAGTGGAGGGAAGGCGGGGTAGGGGTCGGCCTAGAAAAGGTTGGAGGGAGGGGGTAAAGGAGGTTTTTGTGTGCAAGTGGCTTTGACTTCCAGGAAGAATGCGTGAACGTGTTAGATAGGAGCGAATGGAGACAAACGGATTTTAGGACTTGACGTGCTGTTGGAGTGTGAGCAAGGTAACACTTATGAATGGAGTCAGGAAAACAGGCAGGTCGGACCTGAGTCCTGGAGATGGGAAGTACAGTGTCTGCACTCTGAAGGAGGGGTGTTAATGTTGCAGTTTAAAAACTGTAGTGTAAAGCATCCTTCTGGCAAGACAGTGATGGAGTGAATGATGGTGAAAGTTTTTCTTTTTCGGGCCACCCTGCCTTGGTGGGCCACCCTGCCTTGATACCTTGGTGGGAGAAGGCCGATGTGTTAAGAAAATAATAATATATGTCGTGCCGAATATGTAAAACTGGTCAACTAGCAAGAACTCATTTAAAATTAAGTCTTTTCAAAAATTTTCTCTTATACATTTAAAGATATATTTTTTCATTTATGTTAATGTAAAAATTAATAATTTTGTACCAAAAGAACCTTAGAAAACTTATCTAACCTTATTATAACAAATGTAATTTAATTTAGCCTAATCCAACTAAATATATTTTAAATAAGTTTAAAACAGTTTAATAATAAATAAACACAGCAAAATATATTTTTTTCCGTTAGGTTCAGAAAGATTTTTGCGAAATTATTGCATACACAAATTTTCGCTTACCTTATTCGGTAAGAGGAGCGTTGCTATTTAAGCCACAATCACAAGTTTTACCCATTGAGCACGACATATATGTATGTATGTATGTATGTATGTATGTATGTATGTATATATGTATGTATGTATGTATGTATGTTCAAGAACAATTATAAGTTGGAACGAACTAAGGAGAGTAATGGACGTGGATTCCACACATTGATTTAACGTTAAGTAACCTACAATTGTAGAAGTTAGTGAACATTTACACTGGTCGACGTAAGATTAAGAAGTAGTGTGTTCGATTCTTTAAAGACTCAGGTTGGCTCGTGGCTTAACGATAGTGCTTTCGGCTCACAACCGAAGTATGTGCTCGATCCTGGGATTGGATATATTTTCGTAAATATGTTCACCTAGTATATTAAATAAGTACCCAGGTATTATTAAATGCTGTGTATCGCTTTCTGGGAGAGAGGGAAAGATAGGGAGGGGGGAGTGTACATACCTTTGTTACGGTGAATCTTTAAAGGTAGTTGAGGTAGGCTAACAGATCTTAACTGGTAAATTAAATGGTGCCGAAAAGAAAGAGAAACTGTGATCATGAGGCGATGTAGCTGCCAGACAAGTTGTGATGTGATATTTAACATGTTAAACTACACACTAGGGAGAGTGATTACTAGGCCTCAGGCGGAACTAACAGCTCTGGCATTCTACCTTAGTGGGTATGAAGTCCAGAGACACTAAATGTTAATGATATGAGTCAGTTACTACGTAGAATACAGTGAAATACCAAGTTCAGTGGCATGGTACCACAACAAACGGTTGAGTACCTCGTTCTCTAACATTATAACAAAATTACAAGCTAAATCATTCCAGTGTATCAGAAAATGTAAATAACAACTGGTTTCCTCCTGGACTATTATGTAGACGAAGATGAAAAACAGAAATGTATTACTTAACCAGTGTAAGGCAGCATAACTTAGCAAGCACATAAAGAGGAGGCTGCAAGCAGGGACGCAGTGTGAGTATAACACAGATGATAGAACAAAGACACAGCGTGAGTATAACAGACGATAGAACAGAGACACAGTGTGAGTATAACGCCAATAACACTGGTTTGAGTGATTTTTTTTATTGACTCTATGGTATCCTTTTCGGTATATATATATATGGAAAATATTGATTCACTGTGTTTTTTACTCATCTCTATCACATCAGGTTGTCACGTTATACAGAAACGTTACTTTTATCTTTTCGTATAACACAAGTAAATGAGAAAGTGGTATATTACCAATTAAAATGCTTACCTTATATTGACTTAAATGTTAAATCTAATATATTTTTCTTTATTTCAGATTATTAATATGTCTAGAGGCTGCATAAATTCACCAGACATATTTTTGCTATATTTGCAGGCACTTCTCCCCTTCAGATTCCCGGAGCAACATTACCCCTTTATTGAAGCGCTGCTACTTTGCTTATTTTGGCTGCAAACTTGGAGACCAGGACAAACATTTGCACCACACAAAGCTTGCAAGAGTTGCATCAGTAAGCTGCAAATGTGGTCAGTTGGAAAACTTAAATGTATGACCTTTGGAGTACCAATGGTATGGCGGGAGCAGATGAACCACCATGATGACTGCTACTGTTGTATGACTAAAGTACTGGATTCAACAAGAAGACTAAAGATCGCATAATATACCCAAATATTCCTTCAGCAATAAGGCCTGTTCCACACTGAAGATATTCCTGTACCTGTGCCACCTGAGACATGGCAAATTTCGTTAGTCTGATACCAGTGATTCTAAGGAGATGGAAGTAAATTATGAACCACCAACAAATGACGATCACAAACCCTTCAACCAAGTTGAGCTCAATGACTTGGTGAGAGACTTTAACCTTCCAAAAGAAAGTGCACAGTTACTTGGCTCTAGACTGAAGGAACACAAGTTTCTAGCTCCTGGAACAACATTCGCTTGGTACCGTCATCGCTCAGTTCTTTGACAAAGAGAAATCTTCAGTTTTCTGTTCAAATATTTCTGGCCTTATTGAACACATGAGGATGTCATACAAAGCAGATGAATGGAGACTCTTCATTGATTCTTCTAAAAGAAGTTTAAAGGTTGTACTTCTCTACAATGGCAACACAGCTGCAGCTGTGCCAGTTGACCATAGTGTCCAAATGTCAGAAACTTACGCAAATATGAAGACACTAATATCTGCAATCAAGTACCAGAATCACAATTTTCTCATTTGTGGTGATTTAAAAGTGAGTGCTCTCCTACTAGGTCTTCAAGGAGGATACACCAAGTATCCCTGTTTTCTGTGTATTTGGGATACAAGGGCAGACAGCCAGCACTATGAACAAAAAGACTGGCCACCAAGAAACAGCTTCTTACCCAGAAATCACAACGTGAAAACTGTGCCACTAGTTGGGCCCAAGAAAATTCTGCTGCCACCACTCCACATCAAATTAGGGCTTATGAAAAATTTTGTGAAGGCCTTGAACAAGAATGGAACTGCTTTCAAGTACCTGGAGTCAGAGTTTCCTCGTATAAGTGAAGGCAAGCCAAAGGCAGGAATCTTTGTTGGCCCTCAGATTCGGGAATTGATGAAGGACAAGTATTTTGATGAAGCATTTGCAGGTGTAGAGGTGAATGTCTGGTTTTCATTCAAGCAGATTGTCCACAACTTCCTGGGAAACAAGCGCTCCCCCGAATATGAGAAAAATGATCCAAGACCTGATTTCAAGTTTCCAACAACTTGGGTCTAGAATGAGTGTGAAGATGCGATTTTTGCACTCACATGTTGATTATTTTCCCAACAATTGTGGGGACTACAGTGAGGAACAAGGAGAGCGGTTCCATCAGGATATTTGCACCATGGAAACTCGATACCAGGGCAAATGGAATGTCAGCATGATGGCGGATTACTGCCGGTCATTGAAACGTAATGGTCTCGATGCACAGCACAAGCGAAAATCAAAGCGGTCCTCCTTCCTTTGATTCAATATGTAGACTAACCATTAGGGGCATATTTTATTAATCAAATCATTTGATTTGATTCATGTTGATTTGAAATTAATATGTTCTTAAAACTAACAAGTGTACTTTTCCATGATTACTTGCCTAATTTTAATAAATTAACAATTTATTAAAAATTCATATTTTTTATTATCATTAATTTGTATTTCATTCAAAATCCTTATGTGATAAAGCAAAATGATTTAGATATTTACAATCAGCTGCCCAAGATGCAGACCAGTGATATAGAACAGACATGCAGCGTGAATATTACAGATGATAGAACAGAGACGCAGTGTGATAGAATGATAGAACAAATGATAGAACAGAGCAGTGTGATAGAATGATAGAACAGACGATAGAACAGAGACGCAGTGTGATAGAATGATAGAGCAAATGATAGAACAGAGACGCAGTGTGATAGAATGATAGAACAAATGATAGAACAGAGACGCAGTGTGATAGAATGATAGAACAGAGCAGTGTGATAGAATGATAGAACAGACGATAGAACAGAGAAACAACTGTAATTACTCTACAGTATCATCGTGAGGGATAATGTAGGTCAGATTGACAAAATAAAGGCTTAGGTTAGGTGGATATAAAGACGATAAGACTGAGGAAGACCTAGACATGAACAGTGAAGGGAAAAGTTGAAGCTTTAAGTTAGATGCAGACATTATGAAATAAATACGTTAAAAACTGCAGATTAATGTCCTCGACAAATATAGAATACATGGAAAGGGCGGATTTCAATAAGACAGACACGGTTTCAAATTGTGCCGACCTAACACACTTGAAATCTATCAAATGATGACGTACTTAATATGTAAAATGGAAAACAGGTGGGTGTATGTGGGAGACTACTGCAGTCAACATTTTAGCACATTTTTCTGAATTTTCTAATGTTTCACTTATTTAAAAAAAAATGTTATTAAATACTGAATTTATGTTATACTTGATAAACAGAAGGTTGAGAGACAGTGTGACAGAGACGCTAGTTCAGCCCAGTCGTTGAACCTATGTACGTCTTCTTAATAAAGACGTGAACCTACATGTAAACAAACTAGATGTGAATGGTTACTCTTATTGTAAAACTAATGAGATCACCGCTGTTGTCTGCCTAATAAGGAATAGAGGCTCGGGAGAAGACTTAAAAAAAAAAAACAGTGAATGAATAGCAGCATTGGTCTATAAGTGAGTAGAAGAGTTTAACAAGCGTAAGACACTGATGCTGGGAGTAGCAGTGGAGAGGCTGCTGGCATGATGCTGTGACAGCATCACATGGCGTCAGGAAGACTCCATGTGATGGAGGGAACATCTCACTAAACCTATTTCCCGGAGCACAAATAGGGAAGATACCTTAACATGCAAGGTTACAACATATAAGAATAGCATTCAAGAATCACATGAAAGAATCAATGAAAATACTTTCGTACATACACAAAGACTGAGACAACAAAGCTCTGCAACTAAGCTGGTCGCTGAGTTTAAGTTATAAAACTGTAAGGGTAAGCAACGTAAGCTGAACCACACATTGCAGAAGAAGCTCTGAGGAGACATGTTCACGACATACTAGATATTGAAAAGCTTTGGCTATTTGGACAAAACCAAGCCATTCGAGAGAGTGAGAACTAGAGGACCTACATCAGGAAATAATGAACACTTGCACTAGGATAGTAGATATATGCATAATACCACGTATTATTTGTGTATCCTCACATGTACTCACCTCCTGACACTAATACCTCACAGTACCCACCTCCTGACACTAATACCTCACAGTACTCACCTCCTGACACTAATACACTCACAGTACTCACCTCCTGACACTAATACCCACAGTTACTCACCTCCTGACACTAATTACCTCACAGTACCCTACCTCCTGACACTAATACCTCACAGTACTCACCTCCTGACACTAATACCTCACAGTACCCACCTCCTGACACTAATACCACACAGATCACCTCCTGACACTAATACCTCACGTACTCACTCCTGACACTAATACCTCACAGTACTCACCTCCTGACACTAATACCTCACAGTACTCACCTCCTGACACTAATACCTCACAGTACCCACCTCCTGACACTAATACCTCACAGTACTCACTCCTGACACTAATACCTCACAGTACTCTCCTGACATAATACCTCACAGTATCACTCCTGACACTAATACCTCACAGTACCACCTCTGACACTAATACCTCACAGTACCACCTCCTGACACTAATACTCACAGTACTCACCTCCTGACACTAATACTCACAGTACTCACCTCCTGACACTAATACCTCACAGTACTCACCTCCTGACACTAATACCTCACAGTACCACCTCTGACACTAATACTCACAGTACCTACCTCCTGACACTAATACCTCACAGTACCCACCTCCTGACACTAATACCTCACAGTAGTCACCTGACAATAATACCTCACAGTAGTCACCTGACACTAATACCTCACAGTACTCACCTCCTGACACTAATACGTCACAGTACCTACCTCCTGACACTAATACGTCACAGTACCTACCTCCTGACACTAATACGTCACAGTACCTACCTCTGACACTAATACCTCACAGTACTCACCTCCTGACACTAATACCTCACAGTACTAACCTCCTGACACTAATACCTCACAGTACTAACCTCCTGACACTAATACCTCACAGTACCCACCTCCTGACACTAATACCTCACAGTACCCACCTCCTGACACTAATACCTCACAGTACCTACCTCCTCCTGACACTAATACACTCACAGTACTACCTCCTGACACTAATTACCTCACAGTACCTACCTCCTGACATAATACTCACAGTACCACTCCTGACACTAATACCTCACAGTACTACCTCCTGACACTAATACCTCACAGCACTACCTCCTGACACTAATACTCACAGTACCTACCTCCTGACACTAATACCTCACAGTACCTACCTCCTGACACTAATACCTCACAGTACCTACTCCTGACACTAATACCTCAAGTTACCCACCTCCTGACACTAATACGTCACAGTACCACCTCCTGACACTAATACCTCACAGTACTCACCTCCTGACACTAATACCTCACAGTACTCACCTCCTGACACTAATACCTCACAGTACCACCTCCTGACACTAATACTCACAGTACTCCCCTGAACTAATACCTCACAGTACTCCTCCTGACACTAATACCTCACAGTACCCTCCTCCTGACACTAATACCTCACAGTACTCACCTCCTGACACTAATACTCCAGTACCTCCTCCTGACACTAATACCTCACAGTACCTACCTCCTGACACTAATACCTCACAGTACTCACCTCCTGACACTAATACCTCACAGTACCTACCTCCTGACACTAATACCTCACAGTACACCTCCTGACACTAATACCTCACAGTACTCACCTCCTGACACTAATACCTCACAGTACTCACCTCCTGACACTAATACCTCACAGTACCTACCTCCTGACACTAATACCTCACAGTACTCACCTCCTGACACTAATACCTCACAGTACTCACCTCCTGACACTATATACCTCACAGTACCACCTCCTGACACTAATACCTAACAGTACTCATCCATCCTGACACTAATACCTCACAGTACCCACTCCTTACACTAATACCTCACAGTACTAACTCCTGACACTAATACCTCACAGTACCCACCTCCTGACACTAATACCTCACAGTACCCACCTCCTGACACTAATACGTCACAGTACTCACCTCCTGACACTAATACCTCACAGTACCACCTCTGACACTAATACCTCACAGTACTCACCTCCTGACACTAATACCTCACAGTACCCACCTCCTGACACTAATACCTCACAGTACTCACCTCCTGACACTAATACCTCACAGTACCCACCTCCTGACACTAATACCTCACAGTACTCACCTCCTGACACTAATACCTCACAGTACTCACCTCCTGACACTAATACCTCACAGTACTACCTCCTGACACTAATACCTCACAGTACTCACACTCTGACACTAATACTCACAGTACCACCTCCTGACACTAATACCTCACAGTACTCACCTCCTGACACTAATACCTCACAGTACCACCTCCTGACACTAATACCTCACAGTCCCACCTCCTGACACTAATACCTACAGTACCACCTCCTGACACTATACCTCACAGTACTCACCTCCTGACACTAATACCTCCAGTACCACTCCTGACACTAATACTCACAGTACTCACCTCCTGACACTAATACCTCACAGTACTACCTCTGACACTAATACCTCACAGTACCACCTCCTGACACTAATACCTCACAGTACTCACCTCCTGACACTAATACCTCAGTACTCCCCTCTGACACTAATACCTCACAGTACTCACCTCTGACACTAATACTCACAGTACTCACCTCCTGACACTAATACCTCACAGTACCCACCTCCTGACACTAATACCTCACAGTACCTACTCCTGACACTAATACGTAACAGTATCACCTCCTGACACTATACCTCACGTACCACCTCTGACACTAATACCTCACAGTACCCACCTCATGACACTAATACTCACAGTACTCACCTCCTGACACTAATACCTCACAGTACCCACCTCTGACACTATATACTCACAGTACTCACCTCCTGACACTAATACCTCACAGTACCACTCTGACACTAATACCTCACAGTACTCACCTCCTGACACTAATACCTCACAGTACCACCTCCTGCACTAATACCTCACAGTACTCACCTCCTGACACTAATACCTCACGTACCACCTCTGACACTAATACCTCAAGTACTCACCTCCTGACACTAATACTCACAGTACTCAACCTCTGACACTATACCTCACAGTACTCACCTCCTGACACTAATACCTACAGTACCTCACCTCCTGACACTAATACCTCACAGTACTCACCTCCTGACACTAATACCTCACAGTACCTACCTCCTGACACTAATACCTCACAGTACTCACCTCCTGACACTAATACCTCACAGTACTCACCTCCTGACACTAATACCTCACAGTACCCACCTCCTGACACTAATACCTCACAGTACTCACCTCCTGACACTAATACCTCACAGTACCTACCTCCTGACACTAATACCTCACAGTACCCACCTCCTGACACTAATACCTCACAGTACCACCTCCTGACACTAATCAACCACGTACCTACCTCCTTGACACTAATACCTCACAGTACCACCTCCTGACACTAATACCTCAGAGTACTCACCTCCTGACACTAATACCTCACAGTACCCACCTCCTGACACTAATACCTCACAGTACTAACCTCCTGACACTAATACGTCACAGTACTCACCTCCTGACACTAATACCTCACAGTACCCACCTCCTGACACTAATAACTCACAGTACTAACCTCCTGACACTATACGTCACAGTACTACCTCCTGACACTAATACCTCACAGTACTAACCTCCTGACACTAATACGTCACAGTACTCACCTCCTGACACTAATACCTCACAGTACTCACCTCCTGACACTAATACCTCACAGTACCCACCTCCTGACACTAATACCTCACAGTACTCACCTCCTGACACTATTACCTCACAGTACCCACCTCCTGACACTAGTACCCCACAGTACCCACCTCCTGACACTAATACCTCACAGTACTCACCTCCTGACACTAATACCTCACAGTACCCACCTCCTGACACTAATACCTCACAGTACCCACCTCCTGACACTAGTACCCCACAGTACCCAACCTCCTGACACTATACCTCACAGTACTCACCTCCTGACATAATACCTCACAGTACCCACCTCCTGACACTAGTACCCCACAGTACCCACCCTCTGACACTAATACCTCACAGTACCCATCTCCTGACACTAATACCTCAAAGTACCCACCCTCTGACACTAATACCTCACAGTACCCACCTCCTGACACTAATACCTCAAAGTACCCACCCTCTGACACTAATACCTCACAGTACCCATCTCCTGACACTAATACCTCACAGTACCCACCCTCTGACACTAATACCTCACAGTACCCACCTGACACTAGTACCTCACAGTACCCACCTCCTGACACTAGTACCTTACAGTACCCACCCTCTGACACTAATACCTCACAGTACCCACCTGACACTAGTACTTCACAGTACCCACCTCCTGACACTAGTACCTCACAGTACCCACCCTCTGACACTAATACCTCACAGTACCCACCCTCTGACATAATACCTCACAGTACCCACCTCCTGACACTAATACCTCACAGTACCCACCCTCTGACACTAATACCTCACAGTACCCACCTCCTGACACTAATACCTCACAGTACCCACCCTCTGACACTAATACCTCACAGTACCCACCTCCTGACACTAGTACCTCACAGTACCCACCCTCTGACACTAATATCTCACAGTACCCACCTCCTGACACTAGTACCTCACAATACCCACCTTTGGCATTTATACATCAATACCCACCTTCTGGCACATATAACCACCAATACCCACCTTCTGGCACTTATACCCAACAATACCCACCTTCTGGCACTTATACCCAAGAATACCCACCTTCTGGCACTTATACCTGGCTTGGGCACCCACACGCTTGCCGTTGAACTCCACGAAGCCAAAGAGAGGATTCTCCAGGTCAGGGCACTCCTTGTCTGGAAGATAACCACACCACTTATATTCTTGTTAATTATGTTCAGTCACCGTACATAGTACAACTCACTATACAGTTATATTACACTCACCATACAGTCATACTACAGTCACTATACAGTCATATTACACTCACTATAGTCTTGTTAGAGTCATTATACAGTCGTATTACACTCACTATACAGCCATTCCATAGTCACAATACGGACATATTACAGTCACCATACAGTCCTACCAGTCACCATACAGTCAAATTACAGTCATCATACAGTCATTCCACAGTCACCATACAGTCACATTACAGTCACTATACAGTCATATTACAATCACTCTTAAAGTCATATTTCAGTCATCATACAGTCATATAACAGTCACCACAGTCAACACAGTCATCACAGTCAACACAGTCATCACAGTCAACACAGTCATCACAGTCAACACAGTCACCACACAGTCATATTGCAATCACCATACAGTCATATAACAGTCAACACAGTCGACATAGTCATCACACAGTCATCACAGCCAACACAGTCATCACATAGACATCACAGTCAACACAGTCATCACACAGTCACCACACAGTCGTCACAGTCAACAGTCAACACAGTCAACACAGTCATCACACAGTCATCACACAGTCAACAGTCATCACACAATCATCACACAGTCATCACAGTCAACACAGTCATCACACAGTCATCACACAGTCGTCACAGTCAACACAGTCATCATACAGTCATCACAGTCAACACAGTCATCACACAGTCATCACACAGTCATCAGAGTCAACACAGTCATCACACAGTCATCACAGTCGACACAGTCATCACACAGTCCTTACACAGTCGTCACAGTCAACAGTCAACACAGTCATTACACAGTCATCACAGTCAACACAGTCATCACACAGTCATCACACAGTCGTCACAGTCAACAGTCAACACAGTCATCACAGTCAACACAGTCATCACACAGTCATCAGTCATCAGACAGTCATCACAGTCAACACAGTCATCACACAGTCATCACACGGTCGTCACAGTCAACAGTCAACACAGTCATCACAGTCAACACAGTCATCACACAGTCATAACGCAGTCGTCACAGTCAACAGTCAACACAGTCATCACACAGTCATCACAGTCAACACAGTCATCATCTTCCTGGACTGCAGGAAGGCCTTTGACACAGTTCCTCACAAGAGATTAGTGCAAAAACTAGAGGATCAGGCGCATATAACAGGAAGGGCACTGCAATGGATCAGAGAATACCTGACAGGGAGGCAACAACGAGTCATGGTACGTATGAGGTATCCCAGTGGGCACCTGTGAAGGAGCGGGGTCCCACAGGGGTCGGTCCTAGGACCAGTTCTCTACACATTTTTTGCTATTTTTGGTCTTTCCCTATGAAACGAAATTTTTTGTTTTTTCCCTGAAAAAAACTTATTTTTTAACTTATTTCTAATTTGCCCCTGTTCGAAATATTTTGAAGTTAATGAGGAAAAAAATTTAAAATTGATGAGGCCCGGGCAGGATTTAAAAGAACCTGGACGAGGAAAATGGTCCAAACTGGCTTCTTAAATTTAACCCCCCCAAATCAAAGCCCATAGGGATGGGGAAGGGCACAGAAGACCCCCAGAGGGAAAGTATGGGCTGGTGGCCAAAGCCCTGAAAAACCCCCCCAAAGGGGAAAAAAGATTTTTGGGGGTGAGTATAAAAACCGAGCCGTTCCAAGCACCATCAACCAATAATGTTTGCAGCAAGGGGCCCTCAAAATAAACGGGTTTTCTGAAAATTTAGAAAGGGGAATCGTTAAAGGACACTGTAACCATTCCCGGCAGGCCCTTTACTGGGGGATGCAGCCCCTTTTTTTAAACCCCGCTTTTTGTTTAAAGGCACGTCAAAAATTAGACAAACGAAAAGGGGTTTGCGACAAGGTTATTTCCGAGCAAAGGGGGAAGGTGAAAGGGGAAAGGGAAAAGGGGAAATCGCCCGGGACGACATAGGGGACGGGGGTCGGGGGAACTTTACAACGACATATAATTACGCGCAAAAGAAAAGGTTTGAAAAAAGGGGGGGGGATTTTCCAGGGGGGGGAAAAAAAAAACAAGGGGCACGGTTGGGAAGTTGAAGACTCAGATGAGTCAAAGGGAATTGGGAATTTTTTTCTCAGATAGATTTTGTCGGGCATGGAATACCCTAAAAAGGACTTTATGGAGGGGGAACCATAATTTTTTAAAAACGAGGTAGATAAGCTCTGGAGCGGGAAGAGAGAAGACCCAGTAGCAACCAGGAAGGGGCGGGGCCAGGAGCTAAGACTCGACCCCTGTAGGTGAGTACAGTCATCACAGTCAACACAGTCATCACACGGTCATCACACAGTCATCACACAGTCGTCACAGTCAACACAGTTATTGCAACCCCTGAATGGGTCACAATGTATATAATGTATATTACCTTTTCATATAATTTTATATTGCTTATTTTTGCGATAATAGTAAATCGTACATATATTGCTTTATATTATTATTTGACTTAGTTATGTTGTTAGGTGGGATGTAACATTTATATATAATATTCAGTGTTCATAGTTCGTCCTGATTGTCTAATTACTGTAATTATCGCTTGTTGCTCGTTTCCCTGCCGGCTTCTCGGTGTTGCTGGGCAGCAACAATCCACAGAGGAATCACGTGATCGAGGGGGGGTGTTCACACCTCGCCTGAAGTAGTCAGTCTGGGCTAGACTCTCTTGGTGGTTGGACGGTCTCCTGACAAGACGTGCCTAGCTCTCCCTGGCTGGCCCTTGTTGGAAGATCGTCTCTGTCGCTTTCTTGTTGTTGGTTCTGTGTAACTCTGTTCACAGAACATAGTCTAGACTTAGTGATTTTCGACGTTGTACTGAGGTTGTGTGTCGCATAGACACTCTAAACAACTCAGGTCCTGAGCTGTAGCTTCTGACCAAACTTGTACTGGTATCTGTGTATTATCACAGTCAGGGATTTTCTTATGCTGAACTTAGATTGAAATAAATGGTATCAAATACCGACACAGTGGAAATATAAACACATATGCAGTATAATGTGATCCTTTATTGACAACGTTTCACCCACACAGTGGGCTTTTTCAAGTCACATACAGATCTACCTAGATGTTCCATGTATAGGTTCGCCAGGATCGCACTGAGTGGCGAACCCATGGGTAGTCCAAAAGTCTGCTGAAAGAGGTGATTTTCGAAAGAGAAACACGTAAAGCCAACACATAGTTCAACAAGGTCGATGAAATCGCTGGCTGGAATGGGAAGATCAAGTGAATCGTCAATTTTCCTGCGCAAAAGATCGATGGCTTGTGTAGTAGGTACTTTGGTGAATAGGGAAGTCACGTCAAGGCTGGAAAGTTTCTTGTTCCTGATGATGTTGCGAATGCGATTGAGAAGATCACCCGAGTGTTTGAGATGTGCTGGAAGAAGAAGTCGACAACACTCTTCCTTTCCTTGATGTTCTGCTCTGCAAAGCTGACCACGAACTTCGTTTTAAAGTCTATCGCAAACCCACCAACCAAAACGATCTTCTCCACTTCTACTCTCACCACGACACCAAAACCAAACGTGGTGTAATTATAGGCTTCTTCCTGCGTGCACTCAGAATCTGCAGCAATGAGTTCCTTGAGGAAGAATGCACTATAATTGAACAAGTATTTTCTAAACTCCACTATCCTCGTCACTGCATCAGAGACTGCAGACGGCGGGCATTAAACATCTTCAACACACCCAGAGAAGACACTGCCGAGAAGAGATACATAGTCCTCCCCCACCAACTCCATTGCCAAACATGTTTCCAACATCTTTTCCAATACATCATTCCAAGTATCTACCTCCACAACCACGACCATCAAGGACATCACCAGTAGTAGACAGGACAAGCCTCCATCCTCTGCAGGGGTATACATAATCCCTTGTAATGACTGGAACAAATTATATGTGGGCGAAACATCAAGAGACCCCCAAACACGTATTTCAGAACACCAATATGCAAGCAGGACTGACGATACAAGGAATGCCTGTGTACAACATCGCAATTCACACAACCATTTAATTAACTACAGAAACTCAAGACTTATCGCCACAGAAGACAACACTCAATACCGAAGAATCCTGGAATCATCGCTTATCTCTATAACCAACAATTTCAACCAGAACAACGGCTTCTATAACATAGCTGAACCACTCGCCAAGAAACTTCTTCATCGCTATCCCACATAAGAACATAGAACACTGCAAAAGGTCTACTCACAACTTGTCCAATACCCCTGCCAAGCTACCCAAGACTATAACTCCACCCGGTAGATCATCAGATGCAGCATTCTCCACCTGACCTCAACATTCTGAACATGACTAAAAATACTTCCGTACCTTCCACCCCAGGTAGATCTGTTTGTGACTTGAAAAAGCCCACTGTGTGGGTGAAACGTTGTCAATAAAGGATCACATTATACTGCATATGTGTTTATATTTCCACTGAACTTAGATTCAGCAGTATGGGAGTTTTGTGACTTTTGTGGAGGATCTGCAGATGGTCCCTACTTAGTGCCGTTATATTATCTCCTTGTTCCTGATTCTGTGTAACAGTTGCTTGTTATATTGCAATTGGGCTTAGCATTCTTTTTATTGTTCAAGCAGACTGTTCTGATTGCCAGTTGGTCAAGAAGTTAGTTTATGTGAGGACTTTGTCAGTCACTTGTTTAAGTCTAGTCGAGTCTTGAGACATAGCGAACTACTTAGAGCACTTACACACATACACACAAACTTATTTGCATTATTAAATGTTAATGTACCAGACGGTACTTAAAACATAAATATGTGATATGTGCCTTCAGCACAATACTACTGTACACGAGAGAAGTGATTAATATTATTTTGTTTTCATTTAATTAATTAAATTTGATAATATACTCCTAGACATCTTTATTAATAAACTTATTAAATTTTAATTTCTCTAGTTAGTAGCGATCAGTTGTAATCCTGAAGCACTAATAATTCTTATTGAATTCTAATGGATAACTGGACCAGGATACTGACTACTTGTTACGAAAACCCAGTAACAGGCTGGATGCTAGAAGGGCAGTCCTTTCTTGTATTACCTGGAGATCTCTATGATTATTAGAAATCGCGTTTTTTGTAACAACAGTCAACACAGTCATCACACAGTCATCACAGCCAACACAGTCATCACATAGTCATCACAGTCAACACAGTCATCACTCAGTCATCACAGTCAACACAGTCATCACACAGTCATCACAGTCAACACAGTCATCACACAGTCATCACAGTCAACACAGTCATCACACAGTCATCACAGTCAACACAGTCATCACACAGTCATCACAGTCAACACTAATCACACAGTTATCACAGTCAACACAGTCATCACTCAGTCATCACAGTCAACACAGTCATCACTCAGTCATCACAGTCATCACAGTCAACACAGTCATCACACAGTCATCACAGTCAACACAGTCATCACTCAGTCATCACAGTCATCACAGTCAACACAGTCATCACACAGTCATCACAGCCAACACAGTCATCACAGCCAACACAGTCATCACACAGTCATCACAGTCAACACAGTCATCACACAGTCATCACAGTCAACACAGTCATCACACAGTCATCACAGCCAACACAGTCATCACATAGTCATCACAGTCATCACAGTCAACACAGTCATCACACAGTCATCACAGCCAACACAGTCATCACACAGTCATCACAGCCAACACAGTCATCACATAGTCATCACAGTCATCACAGTCAACACAGTCATCACACAGTCATCACAGCCAACACAGTCATCATATAGTTATCACAGTCAACACAGTCATCACATAGTCATCACAGTCAACACAGTCATCACTCAGTCATCACAGTCATCACAGTCAACACAGTCATCACACAGTCATCACAGCCAACACAGTCAACACAGTCATCACTCAGTCATCACAGTCAACACAGTCATCACTCAGTCATCACAGTCAACACAGTCATCACACAGTCATCACAGTCAACACAGTCATCACAGTCATCACAGTCAACACAGTCAACACAGTCATCACAGTCATCACAGTCATCACAGCCAACACAGTCATCATATAGTTATCACAGTCAACACAGTCATCACTCAGTCATCACAGTCAACACAGTCATCACTCAGTCATCACAGTCAACACAGTCATCACACAGTCATCACAGTCAACACAGTCATCACAGTCATCACAGTCATCACAGTCAACACAGTCATCACAGTCATCACAGTCATCACAGCCAACACAGTCATCATATAGTTATCACAGTCAACACAGTCATCACACAGTCATCACACAGTCATCACAGCCAACACAGTCATCACATAATTATCACAGTCAACACAGTCATCACACAGTCATCACAGTCAACACAGTCATCACTCAGTCATCACAGTCATCACAGTCAACACAGTCATCACACAGTCATCACAGTCAACACAGTCATCACTCAGTCATCACAGTCATCACAGTCAACACAGTCATCACACAGTCATCACATCCAACACAGTCATCACATAGTCATCACAGTCAACACAGTCATCACACAGTCATCACAGCCAACAAGTCATCACATAGTCATCACAGTCAACACAGTCATCACAGTCAACACAGTCATCACTCAGTCAACACAGTCATCACTCAGTCATCACAGTCAACACAGTCATCACACAGTCATCACAGCCAACACAGTCATCACATAGTCATCACAGTCAACACAGTCATCACTCAGTCATCCCAGTCATCACAGTCAACACAGTTATCACACAGTCATCACAGCCAACACAGTCATCACAGTCAACATAGTCATCACACAGTCATCACATAGTCATCACAGTCAACACAGTCATCACTCAGTCATCACAGTCAACACAGTCATCACACAGTCATCACAGTCAACACAGTCATCACATAGTCATCACAGTCAACACAGTCATCACTCAGTCATCACAGTCAACACAGTCATCACACAGTCATCACAGCCAACACAGTCATCACATAGTCATCACAGTCAACACAGTCATCACTCAGTCATCACAGTCAACAGTCATAACACAGTCATCACAGTCAACACAGTCATCACTCAGTCATCACTGTCAACATAGTCATCACTCAGTCATCACAGTCATCACAGTCAACACAGTCATCACTCAGTCATCACAGTCAACACAGTCATCACACAGTCATCACAGCCAACACAGTCATCACACAGTCATCACAGCCAACACAGTCATCACAGTCATCACAGCCAACACAGTCATCACATAGTCATCACAGAAAACACAGTCATCACATAGTCATCACAGTCAACACAGTCATCACACAGTCATCACAGTCAACACAGTCAACACAGTCATCACATAGTCATCACAGCCAACACAGTCATCACACAGTCATCACAGTCATCACAGTCAACACAGTCATCACAGTCATCACAGTCAACACAGTCATCACACAGTCATCACAGTCAACACAGTCATCACAGTCATCACAGCCAACACAGTCATCACATAGTCATCACAGCCAACACGGTCATCACATAGTCATCACAGCCAACACAGTCATCACAGTCATCACAGTCAACACAGTCATCACATAGTCATCACAGCCAACACAGTCATCACATAGTCATCACAGCCAACACAGTCATCACACAGTCATCACAGTCATCACAGTCAACACAGTCATCACAGTCATCACAGTCAACACAGTCGTCACACAGTCATCACAGTCATCATAGTCAACACAGTCATCACAGTCATCACAGTCAACACAGTCATCACAGTCATCACAGTCAACACAGTCATCACACAGTCATCACAGTCATCACAGTGAACACAGTCATCACACAGTCATCACAGTCAACACAGTCATCACAGTAATCACATCCAACACAGTCATCACATAGTCATCACAGCCAACACAGTCATCACATAGTCATCACAGCCAACACAGTCATCACAGTCATCACAGTCAACACAGTCATCACATAGTCATCACAGCCAACACAGTCATCACATAGTCATCACAGCCAACACAGTCATCACACAGTCATCACAGTCATCACAGTCAACACAGTCATCACAGTCATCACAGTCAACACAGTCGTCACACAGTCATCACAGTCATCACAGTCAACACAGTCATCACAGTCATCACAGTCAACACAGTCATCACAGTCATCACAGTCAATACAGTCATCACACAGTCATCACAGTCATCACAGTCAACACAGTCATCACACAGTTATCACATCATCACATAACACAGTCATCACAGTCATCACAGTCAACACAGTCATCACAGTCATCACAGTCAACACAGTCATCACACAGTCATCACAGTCATCACAGTCAACACAGTCGTCACACAGTCATCACAGTCATCACAGTCAACACAGTCATCACAGTCATCACAGTCAACACAGTCATCACACAGTCATCACAGTCATCACAGTCAACACAGTCATCACAGTCATCACAGCCAACACAGTCATCACACAGTCATCACAGTCATCACAGTCAACACAGTCATCACAGTCATCACAGCCAACACAGTCGTCACACAGTCATCACAGTCATCACAGTCAACACAGTCATCACAGTCATCACAGTCATCACAGTCAACACAGTCATCACAGTCATCACAGCCAACACAGTCGTCACACAGTCATCACAGTCATCACAGTCAACACAGTCATCACAGTCATCACAGTCAACACAGTCATCACAGTCATCACAGTCAACACAGTCATCACAGTCATCACAGTCAACACAGAAACACCTGCAGAAGGACTCCAGCCACAACACCACCAAGGCAACTGAACAATCTAAACCAGCAACCACACACCGATCCCTCTGTTCCCACCCCCCACACCACGAACCCTACCCCTACAGCAACCCCCTATGGGAACTCTTCCTCCACCTCCACGGCAACCCCCCACAAACCCCCACCACGGCTCCTGCTCTCCCAACCCCAGTATTCCTCCAGGACCACAGTTACAGTATTAGAACAGAAGTTGAAGGTTTGGTACACAAATGCGGATGGATTAACGAATAAATATGAGGAATGGCAAGAAAGAATCAATGAAAAGTCCCCAGACATCATAACAGTTACAGAAACAAAACTCACGGAGACAATAGCAGATGCAATCTTCCCCCCAGGATACCAGATCATGAGGAAAGATAGAAGGGGGCAGAGGGGGAGGATGGGTTACTCTGCTTGTAAAAAAACGATGGAATTCGAGAAAATGGGAGGCATAGACGAGACAGGAGAAAGGGACTACATAGTAGGTACACTTCAGTCTGGGGAGCACAAAGTGGTCATTGCAGTGATGTATAATCCACCACAGAACTGCAGGAGGCCAAGAGAGGAATATGAAGAGAGCAACAGAGCAATGGTGGACACACTTGCTGAGGTGGCAAGAAGAGCTCACTCCAGCAGAGCAAAGTTGCTGGTTATGGGTGATTTCAACCACAGGGAGATTGACTGGGAAAACCTGGAGCCACATGGGGGTCCCGAAACATGGAGAGCTAGGATGTTGGACGTGGTGCTGGAAAACCTCATGCACCAACATGTAAAGTAAAATGACACAAGTGCAACTAATGTGGCATTTTATTGTGGCAACGTTTCGCTCTCCAGGAGCTTTGTCAGTGTATATACACTGAGAGACATACACCTCTCAGTGTATATACACTGAGAGACATAGACCTCTCAGTGCATATACACTGAGAGACATACACCTCTCAGTGCATATACACTGAGAGACATACACCTCTCAGTGTATATACACTGAGAGACATACACCTCTCAGTGTATATACACTGAGAGACATACACCTCTCAGTGCATATACACTGAGAGACATACACCTCTCAGTGTATATACACTGAGAGACATACACCTCTCAGTGTATATACACTGAGAGACATACACCTCTCAGTGTACATACACTGAGAGACATACACCTCTCAGTGTATATACACTGAGAGACATACACCTCTCAGTGTATATACACTGAGAGACATACACCTCTCAGTGTATCAGGCTTATCAAATTAATCGCTGGTTATTGTCTCCAGGAAGCAAGGTAAACGTGCTAGCTGATTCGAAACAACGTCCTTTGATCGAAACAGCGTTCTTTGATCGAAATAGCGTTCTTTGATCGAAAGAGCGTTCTTCGATCGAAACAGCGTTCTTTGATCGAAACAGTGTCCCTTGAGGGAAACAGCGTCCTTTGAGCGAGACAGCGTCCCTTGAGGGAAACAGCGTTCTTTAATAATAATATCTTTGTTATCTACAAGTACAAGGTATACAGACCATAGTTGACATCAATGACATACTACTATATAGAAAGTCCTTTGTTATGCTGAGCATTTCCCACAAATTAGGTCAGTTTTGTCCCAGGATGCGACCCACACCCGTCCACTAACACCCAGGTACCCATTTTACTGATGGGTGAACATAGACAACAGGTGGAACGAAACACGCCCAGTGTTTCTACTCTGGCTGGGAATCGAACCCAGACCCTCGCCGTGTGAAGCGAGAGCGTTAACCACCAGGCCACCAGAGCCACAGTGTCCCTTGAGGGAAACAGCGTCTTTTCAGGGGAAACAGCGTCCTTTGAGGGGAAACAGCGTCCTTTGAGGGGAAACAGCGTCCTTTGAGCGAAACAGCGTCCTTAAGCGGGACATCTAGTGCACTGGAACAGCTGCTATGTCAGTCAAGGGCTTTTGTTCTGGGGAATCAGAGTTACTTCCTCACCTTCCTAGGATCAAACTTCAGTTGCCCAAGTATATTTTTTGTCAAAGCTGTCTACCCAACTGTCTTTCCCCCTGTCTATCCACTTGTCTACCCACCTGTCTACCCACCTGTCTTCCAACCTATCTTCCCCCTTGTCAACGCACCTGTCTACCCGTTTATATACCCACCTGTCTACCCACTTGTCAACCCGCTTGTCTGCCCACTTGTCTACCCACTTGTCTACCCACTTGTCAACCCGCCTGTCTGCCCACTTGTCTACCCACCTGTCTACCCAGTTGTATACACACCTGTCTACCCACTTGTCAACCCACCTGTCTGCCCACTTGTCTACCAACCTGTCTACCCACTTGTCAATCCGCCTGTCTGCCCACTTGTCTACCCACCTGTCTACCCAGTTGTATACCCATCTGTCTACCCACTTGTCAACCCACATACCTACCCACTTGTCAGCTCACCTGTCTACCCACTTGTCTACCCACCTGTCTACCCACTTGTCAACTCACCTGTCTACACGAATGTCAACCCACCTGTCTACCCACTTGACAACCCACCTGTCTACATACTTGTCAACCCACCTGTCTACCCGCTTGTGAACCCACCTGTCTACCCATTTGTCAACTCACCTGTCTACCCACTTGTCAACCCACCTGTCTACCCACTTGTCAACCCACCTATCTACTAACTTGTCAACCCACCTGTCTACCCATTTGTCAACCCACCTGTCTACCCACCTGTCTACCCATCTGTCTACCCCTTGTCAACCCACCTGTCTACCGATTTGTCAACCCACCTGTCTACCCGCTTGGGAACCCACCTGTCTACCCATTTGTCAACCCACCTGTCTATCCACTTAACCCACCTGTCTACCCATTTGTCAACCCACCTGTCTACCTATTTGTCAACCCATCTGTCTACCCACGTGTCTACCACTTGTCAACTCACCTGTCCTCTTATCTGCCTTCATTTTATATTCGTTTTAACACTCAGTGACGTGGAAGCTAAGCTTATTCCCATCTCTCTCCTCTCTCTCTCTCTCTCCTCTCTCTCTCTCTCTCTCTCTCTCTCTACACAGGGTTTGACAAGGTTAGGTTAAGGATTCCTAGCTTTATTGACAGCTATTTACAGGTTAAGGATTCCTAACTTTATTGGCAAGCTAAGAGCTGTTACCTACATCAGCTCATTTGAAAGCATTTTTATTGTTATGAGACATACAAGTAGGGAACAGGATGAAGTTGGAGCCATCTGTGGGCCAGCATTTTCATTTGATCAACTGACTTTATCTCGTTGACATCATTATGCTGTACGAATGTGTTCCATACTCGAGTCATCCTGGGTATATATGATCTCAGATGGAGTGATGTTCTGGAGGTACAGCCAGAGTGAAGTTGCTGCTGGCTGCCCGTCTTGTGGTATAGAAGCTTGCTTCACGCTGTCCTCGAAGTGGATCCAAGTGTGGTACTTTGACAATATTGGCCTTGTATATAACAGTAAGGCCACCCACATCCATCATGTGTTGAAAGCTCTGCTGAAATGACAGAACTATCCAGGCTCTCTCTCTCTCTCTCTCTCTCTACGACTGTGTTAAAACTTGGACTACTGGTATTTCTACTACTTTCTATGTAAGTGACTTTTGTTTTTAATTTACCATTATCTCTTAATTATGATAATAAAACACCAGACAACATCAATAATAATAATAATAATATTATTATTAGTAGTAGTATTATTATTTTCGATATATATACGATGCTTTGTATAAATCAATTTATTAAAACAATTGTGTTTATTATATATATTTTTCCGGTACACAGGAGGTGACGGGCTCGGGATTTCTAACCAGAAATATATTTCAGCGTTCACTGGAGGCGTCACATCACCACAAAACTTCAAACGACTAAAGAAAGTTGAAATTTCCTGGCCTGTGTACAGGTGAGCTGGTGTGGTATACCAGACAACGCATACCACCAGGTATATCACTCCTGGAAACACCTAAACAACCGTAACGCGTGAATGTTATACTCCTAAGATATGAGATATAATTTGTATGTGGAGATGGATAAGTGAATGGCAGTTGTTGACTGAGTGTGTATGACCGTGGACGAGTGTACAGCCGTTGCTGTCTGAGTGTGTATGACCGTGGACGAGTGTACAGCCGTTGCTGTCTGAGTGTGTATGACCGTGGATGAGTGTACAGCCGCTACTGTCTGAGTGTGTATGACCGTGCCAGACCTGCAGCTGCTAACCTGGCTAGGACAAATTATATGTATTATTCAAGTGTCAGCGGCACATTTAAGAGGGCGCTGACGTCCCATAAAGGCCGCCTCACACACTCACTTGTTTTAACATGATAAAAATTTGATGAAAAATGCATTTGTGGTGAATAATACATGTGTAAATGTATGTAACTATCCTCCAGGCCACGGGAAGCAACGACACACACACACACACACACACACACACACACACACACACACACACACACACACACACACACACACACACACACACACATACACACACACACACACACACACACACACACACACACACACACACACACACACACACACACACACACACACACACACACACACACACACACACACACACACGTGTATAGTATGCAAAATTATGGAGAAGATTATCAGGAGGAGAGTGGTGGAGCACCTGGAACGGAACAAGAGTATAAATGCCAACCAGCACGGATTCACGGAAGGCAAATCCTGTGTCACAAACCTTCTGGAGTTTTATGATAAAATAACAGAAGTAAGACACGAGAGAGAGGGGTGGGTTGATTGCATCTTCTTGGACTGCAAGAAGGCCTTTGACACAGTTCCTCACAAGAGATTACCCCTGCAACCACAAATAGGTGAGTACAAATAGGTGAGTACACACACACACACACACCGTGTATGTTAGGCCCATATTGGAGTATGCGGCACCAGTTTGGAACCCACACCTAGCCAAGCACGTAGAGAAACTAGAGAAAGTGCAAAGGTTTGCAACAAGACTAGTCCCAGAGCTAAGAGGTATGTCCTACGAGGAGAGGTTAAGGGAAATCAACCTGACGACACTGGAGGACAGGAGAGATAGGGGGAACATGATAACGACATACAAAATACCGAGAGGAATTGACAAGGTGGACAAAGACATGATGTTTCAGAGGTGGGACACAGCAACAAGGGGACACAGTTGGAAGTTGAAGACACAGATGAATCACAAGGATGTTAGGAAGTATTTCTTCAGCCACAGAGTAGTCAGTAAGTGGAATAGTTTGGGAAGCGATGTAGTGGAGGCAGGATCCATACATAGCTTTAAGCAGAGGTATGATAAAGCTCACGGTTTAGGGAGAGTGACCTAGTAGCGATCAGTGAAGAGGCGGGACCAGGAGCTTGGACTCGACCCCTGCAACCTCAACTAGGTGAGTACAACTAGGTGAGTACACACACACACACACACACACACACACACACACACACACACACACACACACACACACACACACACACATACACACACACACACACACACACACACACACACACACACACACACACACACATACACACACACACACACACACACACACACACACACACACACACACACACACTCACACACACATATATCTGCTAGTACCAGAGATGAGTTAGTAGTTCCAGTAGACATACTGCAGTGTTCCTCTGTGTTCATGTATTCAGACGCTGAAGCAAGTAGACGGAGGGCAAAATCCTCGCTGGTCATAACCTTCTCCGCTGGTCATAAACTCCCCTTCTTTCAGGACATAACCCACCAGGATAAAAACTCCGCTGGGCAAGTGGAAGAGTCAGGTCCTAAAGAATCTGGAATGTACCCGGTTAAGTAATTACCTCACGTGGACTATAGAAGCAGCAGCAGGAGTTAGCCAATTAAGGATGAGTTCAGGGTGGGACTTAAGAATCTAAAAGTCGTGGCGAGTGACAAACAACACACCAACACATCTAAACATTCATTGTGAAATTCGTATAGAGAAGGAGACAGGACTCTCACTCAGGCGCCGAGTGCTCAGTCGCTACTTAGCTGGGCAATCCCCCATTTATTAAATGGTTATAGCTATGACTATAAATTTTAAAGGGGTGGACCGGTATGCCAGCTGAAAGCCTCGGTCACTTGACCAAAAGATCCAGTGGCGGGTCATTACATGACTAAAACCAACGTCAGGAAACACTTGTCCTGTTTCCTGACAAACCACACTCCTGCAGGTAAAACTGACCAACGTCATCAGCACCAACGACGCTCGCATCGTCGACTGTTTCAGTGACGATGAGGCAGACAATATCACTACACTGGCAATGAAATTCCTTAATTACCGTGACTTTGAAGCATTTCCTTCTCCAACTCTGAGGTTCCTCCAGAAAAGTCAGTATTGAGAAGCTAAATCGCAACATCAGTCAGTCAAAAACCGAACTGAGGGAAATCAATGAAGACCGAAACGAAATGAGCTGCTGTTAAAAGGATCACCAAAATTCTCACCACCTCTTCAATGCTCATAATCAGCTTTACTAACATCTCCATGGTCTCTCAAGCACTAATTGACAGTCTCTGAATCTCCCATTACCACTTCAACCCCAAGAATGTCTTTCCCATCACACTGCTCCTTACTGCAACTCCTACTCTTATCTACATCTTGCTAAGGACTGTCCATTGAAGGAGAAGAAATATTGTTCTGAGACAACGAAGGACACACATACACACAATGACTGCACCTCAACCACTTCAGCCGATGTGTCTCAACTGCAAAAGTGACCTCTGTACTCATGCAGCCAAGTGCCCGTCCACGAAAGAAATCGTAAACAAGAAGCCTAAGGAACGAAAGAAATTTAATTCTTCCACGACACCGACCTATGCTGCCATCACGAGCCTCTAGGTCTAGGACGACACTCAGATGATGGTACAAGCATCCCATCAGGCAACCTTCTCAATCTCCACGACCATGGACCCATGATCTATCTTTCAAGACGAAATACGCAAAATTATTCTCACTTGCCTAGTCTATGCCCACCTCCAGAACGCCTTCAACCCTAGTGACTTCAGTGACGCCGTGAACGCCATCTTCAACCTTAACCTTTTTAAAGATGAAATTTTCTGAAGTAACTTCAGCTCAAACACTCACATCCGAAATGCAGCAACGCCCTCCACGAACTCCAGTGGACTCATCTCTGATGCAGCCATGTTCACTGCCATTACTGAACCTACCACACTACCTCCGCCTACAGAAGACCAAACAGTCGCACCAGAAGAAACTGAAGTCGACGACCACGCCCTCCGCCTCACCTACAACCACGATCACTACGTTCGCCGAGGATCTGCACCCTCGACTCTGCAACGGAACTGTCAAGTACACCTGTTCTTCCCCATACATCTTTGCACCACGAGGCCTGGTCACAGACCGGGCCGCGGGGGCGTTAACCCCTGGAACTCTCTCCAGGTAAACTCCAGGTAAACCACGATAGTTCATGGATGATTTCAACAAATATACCAAATTCGAGCCCCTACCACAAGAAGCGTTTAGGAAACTCAAGAACAGGTAATTTTACTCCATACAGTAGACCGCGAGCTGTCTCCTGTCCCAGCCGCCTGCTGTTGCACTCATCTTTGCTTTCAAGCTCTGTGCTGCTGAGCTAAGCTCTGGCTCTGCGCCGCTGGGTTAAATTCTGGCTTTGTGCTGATAAATTAGACATATGTGCAACTCTTGGGTATCTGTATTGTGGAAACGTTTCGCCACACAGTGGCTTCATCAGTCCATACAAAGGAGAATCGTGAAGAACAGGAGGAGAATGAGGTAATCAGTCCCTCAACCTTGAGTCGATGTGGTCAGTCCATCAATCTTGAATAGAATACAGCATATATGCGGAGAAGTAACTTATAAACCGTAGACAGGAGAGGTGCAGCAGTCGTAGGTGGTGTCACATTTGTTCAATGTGGAAGTAGGTCGTGCCCAAGGGTTAGGCAAGTGAAGAATTCCCTGTATTAAAATCCCAAGAAGGTTGAGGGACTGATTACCTCATTCTCCTCCTGTTCTTCACGGTTCTCCTTTGTATGGACTGATGAAGCCACTGTGTGGTGACACGTTTCCTTAATAAAGATACCCAAGAGTTGCACATGTGTCTAATTTATCAACATGTCGGTTCTCTGAACCATTCATCTACAAACCTGTCAGACACTGCAACTTCTTGGGATCTTAATACTTGGGAATTCTTCACTTGCCTAACCCTTGGGCACGACCTACTTCCACATTGAACAAATGTGACACCACCTACGACTGCTGCACCTCTCCTGTCTACGGTTTATAAGTTACTTCTCCGCATATATGCTGTATTCTATTCAAGATTGATGGACTGACCACATCGACTCAAGGTTGAGGGACTGATTACCTCATTCTCCTCCTGTTCTTCACGATTCTCCTTTGTATGGACTGATGAAGCCACTGTGTGGCGAAACGTTTCCTCAATAAAGATACCCAAAAGTTGCATATGTGTCTAATTTATCAACGTGTCGGTTCTCTGAACCATTCATCTACTGGCTTTGTGCTGTTAGGTTAAGTTCTGGCTTTGTTTTTTCGACGGAAGACACTCCTCTTCTTCTACTTTCCCGTTATATCCTTACCTGAGAGATGTTAGTGACAAACAGAAGAAAGTATTACCAGAAAGACATAAATCACAGATGAAGGTGAACGCTGAGCGAGAGCATCAAGTTACACCACTCGAGTATCAGGCAAAGATATACTGCGAACACAAGAACATGAGAAAAGACCTGTTGTTCCTAGCCGTAAATCAAGTCTCCAGAGAAGGAAGACTCCTCTGGTAATTAAAGTCAAATCCAAACAGAAAGGTACTTTTAGAGCTCATTTCCTCCACCAATTTTTACAATATATGCGAAGTGCAGTAGAGCAACAAAATGTTGAAGTGATAAATGGTTTAAAACCGACAAGTTGAAGATTGAGACACTTATGCAACGTATGGGAATCTTTACTGAAGAAACGTTTCGTCACACAGTGGTTTCATCAGTGTCTCAATCTTCAACTTATCGGTTTTAAACCATTTGTCATATCTGTCAGAAACTGCAACATCATGGGAACTTGATACAAGGAATTCTTCAATACTTGTCCAACCTTTGGACGAAGATCACGGTGGGTGATACCACTGTGGTACCGCCTCCTCCTGCTTCCACTCACCTGACTCCAGTATATAAACCACTTCTAAGGCCATATGCTGTACTTTCTACAAGATTGATGGACGGAATACATCGATTCTAGGCTGAGGGACTGATTACCTCAAACTCTTCCTCTCCTTACACCTTTCTGCTTTGCACTGGACTGATGAAGCCACTGTGTGGAGAAACGTTTCTTCAATAAAGATTCCCATATGTTGCATCAGTGTCTCAATCTTCAAGATGTTAATGAGTGAGAGAGCAAAGTGAGTCCACTCACTGTGACTGCCTTTTCACCTCATACAAGATAGACCAGTAAGTGTGTGCTCAATAAGCCTCAGTGAGAGTGCTGCTTCCAGCCAGGTGTGGAATCATAACATCAATTCAGCCGGAGGCAAACTCTCGCCCATTTATTTGGTTGACGTATAACCCTAACAGCGAACCATAATAGCTGGAGCTCCTCTGCAGCTACTCTGACTTAACTGCCAGTTTGACTGGGATAGAAGGAATGCAAAACTGTGTGATGAACGCTAGATAAATTGTAACGTACTCAGCGCACACCACAAGATATAAGCCATTTTTTATATGATGGACTACTTCGACCTATCCTAAAAAGACTCCCTCACGTGCGTATGGTACACAAATCAGATCATTTTACAACAGCGAATATGATCTGAACTCTTGGCTGGAATATTCGGTTGTGCAGGATTCAGTATATTGCTTTGGCTGTCGCCGTTTTAGTCAGGAGAACTGGGGTCGTAGTGACACTACTTTCACTCAAACAATGGCCGAGTTCTTTGCTACACTCCAGAAGTTATAAGCATATTTTTTTCTGCATCAGTTGTGCATAACGTGTTTATGAAGCAACACAGAGGAAGGACGACTCTTCTGAATATCCAACAGACTTAAACAGAGGCTACCAGACCTAAGATGGTCCTGCCAGGACACTGTTTCTTCTGGTATCACAGTAACTTTACCAGCAGTTTTTGCAATCCTACTAGTAATTAAACACCGTAAAAATCTCAGATGCACACAGAATAACAGAAACAAGGGTAATTTACAATCTCACTGATATATCATGCGTAATCACACTGACACTGATGAAGATTTTACTGAAAATCAATAAGTAACTGTAACCACCTTCAGTCCCCTCACCTCCAGCTGACTGCTGCTGTGGGTCCCGTTAAGTCACTCGTGTCTGACCTCCAAGAAATTCGACAAGGCTCCCAACCACGTCATTTACAGGAGTGTATTGTTGATTCTTGGATTTCGTCAGAAAACAACTAATTCTCATGAATTCTGTCCCCAGACTCACACACAGTTACTCAATGAACTAGACATGATTTTCAAATAATTCCAGTAACATACAAAAACTTCATCAGTACGGAATTAAGAAGATACGTCATATCTAGAGAAATCTTGAGTTCTGCAGATGCAACTGAACTAAGGAATTAAAAATGAGAGTGTTGAATTTGAAGAGCGACGACTTCTTGAGAGGAGGAAACAACACTTGTACTCTCAGCTTCTACACTTGAACGACACGCGAAATCGTAATGACACGATTGCAAACAAACCATAACACGGGTGGCAATAGAACCCGCGATCAGAGACGGTCTGGAGTTTTGAGACTGATCGCTGGTTCTAACCCCACCCGTGGTATGGTTCCGTCACTTGAATTCGCTACTAAGCTTAACTCCGTGATGTTTTCGTAGATGTATGTAAGCTGGTGGATAAATTAGACACATGTGCAACGCTTGGGTATCTTTATTGAGGAAACGTTTCGCCACACACACTGGCTTCATCAGTCCATACAAAGGAGAAACGTGAAGAACAGGAAGAGATACCCAAGTGTTGCATATGTGTTTAATTTATCTACTTATCGGTTTTTTGAACCAATCATCTACAAGATGGTGGACATCAGTGTGGATTTCTCAGTCAAGTCTACAACATGTTGGCGTGGTTTTTCCTGTCTACAACATGTTGGCGTGGTTTTTCCTGTCTACAACATGTTGGCGTGGTTTTTCCTGTCTACAACAACATGTTGGCGTGGTTTTTCCTGTCTACAACATGTTGGCGTGGTTTTTCCTGTCTACAACAACATGTTGACGTGGTTTTTTTCCTGTCTACAACATGTTGGGGGGTTTTTTCCCTGTCTACAACAACATGTTGACGTGTTTTTTCCTGTCTACAACATGTTGGCGTGGTTTTTTCCTGTCCTACAAAAATGTTGACGGGGTTTTTCCTGTCTACAACAACATGTTGACGTGGTTTTTCCTGTCTACAACATGTTGACGTGGTTTTTAATGTCTACAACATATTGACGTGGTTTTTCCTGTCTACAACATGTTGACGTGGTTTTTCCTGTCTACAACATGTTGACGTGGTTTTTTCCTGCCCTACAACAACATGTTGACGGGGTTTCTTTCCTGTCTACAACATGTTGACGTGGTTTTTCCTGTCTACAACATATTGACGTGGTTTTTCCTGTCTACAACATGTTGACGTGGTTTTTCCTGTCTACAACATGTTGGCGTGGTTTTTCCTGTCTATAAATAACAAAAACAACTGTGAGGAAGAGTATTATTGACAGCACAAGTGACGGTAAAGTTATATCTGTCAATCTGAAAAGAGCCAAGAGTCTGACAGCTTTTCTTTCCGACCATAATAACGGAAGACAGACAGACAGAAACACACACACACACACACACACACACACACACACACACACCACACACACACACACCCCACACACACACACACACACACACACACACACACACACACACACACACACACACACACACACACACACACACACACACACACACACAAACCTTGGATCAAGAGCCTATCTCCAGCATCATAACAACAGTCTTCAAGAGTCATTAACTCCGTGATGCTTCATTATTTTTCGCTTCTCTCTGTCTCACCAGTTTATTGTTGTGTCCAGCGTCCTGTGCTGTGTGTCCAGCGTCCTGTGCTGTGTGTCCAGCGTCCTGTGCTGTGTGTCCAGCGTGCTGTGGTGTGTGTCCAGCGTCCTGTGCTGTGTGTCCCCGCGTCCCCGTGCTGTGTGTCCAGCGTCCTGTGCTGTGTGTCCAGCGTCCGTGCTGTGTGTCCAGCGTCCTTTTGCTGTGTGTCCAGCGTCTGTGGGTGGTGTCCCAAACGTCCTGTGCTGTGTGTCCAAACGCCCTGTGCTGTGTGTCCACGTCCTGTGCTGTGTGTCCAGCGCCCTGTGCTGTGTGTCCAGCGTCCTGTGCTGTGTGTCCAGCGTCCTGTGCTGTGTGTCCAGCGTGCTGTGCTGTGTGTCCAGCGCCCTGTGCTGTGGGGTCCCACGCCCTGTGCTGTGTGTCCAGCGCCCTGTGCTGTGTGTCCAGCGCCCTGTGCTGTGTGTCCAGCGCCCTGTGCTGTGTGTCCAGCGTCCTGTGCTGTGTGTCCAGCGTCCTGTGCTGTGTGTCCAGCGTCCTGTGCTGTGTGTCCAGCGTCCTGTCTGTGGTCCAGCGTGCTGTGCTGTGTGCCAGCGTGCTGGCTGTGTGTCCAGCGTGCTGTGCTGTGTGTCCCCCGTGCTGTGCTGTGTGCCAGCGTGCTGGCTGTGTGTCCCCGCGTGCTGTGCTGTGTGTCCAGCGTGCTGTGCTGTGTGTCCAGCGTGCTGTGCTGTGTGTCCAGCGTGCTGTGCTGTGTGTCCAGCGTGCTGTGCTGTGTGTCCAGCGTGCTGTGCTGTGTGTCCAGCGTGCTGTGGGTGTGTGTCCAGCGTGCTGTGGGTGTGTGTCCAGCGTGCTGTGCTGTGTGTCCAGCGTGCTGTGCTGTGTGTCCAGCGTGCTGTGCTGTGTGTCCACGTGCTGTGCTGTGTGTCCCAGCGTGCTGGCTGTGTGTCCCACGTGCTGTGCTGTGTGTCCAGCGTGCTGTGCTGTGTGTCCAGCGCCCTGTGCTGTGTGTCCAGCGTCCTGTGCTGTGTGTCCAGCGTCCTGTGCTGTGTGTCCAGCGCCCTGGGGCTGTGTGTCCAGCGTCCTGTGCTGTGTGTCCAGCGCCCCTGTGCTGTGTTCCCCGCGTCCTGTGCTGTGTGTCCCCGCGTCCTGTGCTGTGTGTCCAGCGTCCTTGCTGTGTGTCCAGCGTCCTGTGCTGTGTGTCCAGCGCCCTGTGCTGTGTGTCCAGCGCCCTGTGCTGTGTGTCCAGCGTCCTGTGCTGTGTGTCCAGCGTGCTGTGCTGTGTGTCCAGCGTCCTGTGCTGTGTGTCCAGCGTCCTGTGCTGTGTGGGCCAGCGTCCTGTGCTGTGTGTCCAGCGTCCTGTGCTGTGTGTCCAGCGTCCCCGTGCTGTTGTCCCCCGCGTCCTGTGCTGTGTGTCCCAGCGCCCTGTGGGTGTGTGTCCAGCGCCCTGTGCTGTGTGTCCAGCGTCCTGTGCTGTGTGTCCAGCGTGCTGTGCTGTGTGTCCAGCGTCCTGTGCTGTGTGTCCAGCGTCCTGTGCTGTGTGTCCAGCGTCCTGTGCTGTGTGTCCAGCGTCCTGTGCTGTGTGTCCAGCGCCCTGTGCTGTGTGTCCGCGTCCTGTGCTGTGTGCCAGCGCCCTGTGCTGTGTGTTTCCCGCGTCCTGTGCTGTGTGTCCAGCGCCCTGTGCTGTGTGTTTCCCGCGTCCTGTGCTGTTGTCCTGCGTCCTGTGCTGTGTCCAGCGTCCTGTGCTGTGTGTCCAGCGCCCTGTGCTGTGTGTCCAGCGTCCTGTGCTGTGTGTCCAGCGCCCTGTGCTGTGTGTCCAGCGTCCTGTGCTGTGTGTCCAGCGCCCTGTGCTGTGTGTCCACGTCCCCGTGCTGTGTGTCCCCGCGCCCTGTGCTGTGTGTCCAGCGTCCTGTGCTGTGTGTCCAGCGCCCTGTGCTGTGTGTCCAGCGTGCTGTGCTGTGTGTCCAGCGCCCTGTGCTGTGTGTCCAGCGTCCTGTGCTGTGTGTCCAGCCCCTGTGCGTGTGTCCAGCGCCCTGTGCGTGTGTCCAGCGCCCTGTCTGTGTGTCCAGCGTCCTGTGCTGTGTGTCCTGCGTCCTGTGCTGTGTGTCCAGCGTCCTGTGCTGTGTGTCCAGCGTCCTGTGCTGTGTGTCCAGCGTCCTGTGCTGTGTGTCCAGCGCCCTGTGCTGTGTGTCCAGCGCCCTGTGCTGTGTGTCCAGCGCCCTGTGCTGTGTGTCCAGCGTCCTTGCTGTGTGTCCTGCGTCTGGGGCTGTGTCCAGCGTCCTGTGCTGTGTGTCCAGCGCCCTGTGCTGTGTGTCCAGCGTCCTGTGCTGTGTGTCCAGCGCCCTGTGCTGTGTGTCCAGCGTCCTGTGCTGTGTGTCCAGCGCCCTGTGCGTGTGTCCAGCGTCCTGTGCTGTGTGTCCAGCCCCTGTGCTGTGTGTCCAGCGTCCTGTGCTGTGTGTTTCCCCGCGCCTGTGCTGTGTGTCCACGTGCTGTTCTGTGTGTCCAGCGCCCTGTGCTGTGTGTCCAGCGTCCCTGTGCTGTGTGTCCAGCGCCCTGTGCTGTGTGTCCAGCGCCCTGTGCTGGTGTCCACGCCCTGTGCTTGTGTGTCCCCGCGTCCTGTTTCTTTTGTGTCCTGCGTCCTGTGCTGTGTGTCCACGTCCTGTGCTGTGTGTCCAGCGTCCTGTGCTGTGTGTCCAGCGTCCTGTGCTGTGTGTCCAGCGCCCTGTGCTGTGTTCCAGCGCCCTGTGCGTGTGTCCAGCGTCCTGTGCTGTGTGTCCAGCGCCCTGTGCTGTGTGTCCAGCGTCCTGTGCTGTGTGTCCAGCGTCCTGTGCTGTGTGTCCTGCGTCCTGTGCTGTGTGTCCAGCGCCCTGTGCTGTGTGTCCAGCGTCCTGTGCTGTGTGTCCAGCGCCCTGTGCTGTGTGTCCAGCGTCCCCGTGCTGTGTGTCCAGCGCCCTGGCTGTGTGTCCAGCGTCCTGTGCTGTGTGTCCAGCGCCCTGTGCTGTTTTTGTCCAGCGTCCTGTGCTGTGTGTCCAGCGCCCTGTGCTGTGTGTCCAGCGTCCTGTGCTGTGTGTCCAGCGCCCTGTGCTGTGTGTCCAGCGCCCTGTGCTGTGTGTCCAGCGTCCCTGTGCTGTGTGTCCAGCGTCCTGTGCTGTGTGTCCAGCGCCCTGTGCTGTGTGGTCCTGCGTCCTGTGCTGTGGTTTCCCCGCCCTGTGCTGTGTGTCCAGCGTCCTGTGCTGTTGTCCAGCGCCCTGTGCTGTGTGTTTCCCGCGTCCTGTGCTGTGTGTCCAGCGCCCTGTGCTGTGTGTCCAGCGCCCTGGCTGTGTGTCCAGCGTCCTGTGCTGGTGTCCAGCGCCCTGTGCTGTGTGTCCAGCGTCCTGTGCTGTGTGTCCAGCGTCCTGTGCTGTGTGTCCTTTCGTCCTGTGCTGTGTGTTTCCCGCGCCCTGTGCTGTGTGTCCACGTCCTGTGCTGTGTGTCCAGCGCCCTTGCTGTGTGTCCACGTCCTGTGCTGTGTGTCCAGCGTCCTGTGCTGTGTGTCCACTCCGTGCTGTGGTCCAGCGTCCTGTGCTGTGTGTCCAGCGTCCTGTCTGTGTTCCAGCGTCCTGTGCTGTGTGTCCAGCGTCCTGTGCTGTGTGTCCAGCGTCCTGTGCTGTGTGTCCAGCGTCCTGTGCTGTGTGTCCAGCGTCCTGTGCTGTGTGTCCAGCGTCCTGTGCTGTGTGTCCAGCGTCCTGTGCTGTGTGTCCAGCGTCCTGTGCTGTGTGTCCAGCGTCCTGTGCTGTGTGTCCAGCGTCCTGTGCTGTGTGTCCAGCGCCCTGTGCTGTGTGTCCAGCGTCCTGTGATGGGGTGTCCCAGCGCCCTGTGCTGTGTGTCCAGCGTCCTGTGCTGTGTGTCCAGCGTCCTGTGCTGTGTGTCCAGCGCCCTGTGCTGTGTGTCCAGCGTCCTGTGCTGTGTCCAGCGTCCTGTGCTGTGTGTCCAGCGTCCTGTGCTGTGTGTCCAGCGTCCTGTGCTGTGTGTCCTGCGTCCTGTGCCGTGTGTCCAGCGTCCTGTGCCGTGTGTCCAGCGTCCTGTGCTGTGTGTCCAGCGTGCTGTGCTGTGTGTCCAGCGTCCTGTGCTGTGTGTCCAGCGTCCTGTGCTGTGTGTCCAGCGCCCTGTGCTGTGTGTCCAGCGTCCTGTGCTGTGTGTCCAGCGTGCTGTGCTGTGTGTCCAGCGTGCTGTGCTGTGTGTCCAGCGCCCTGTGGGTGTGTGTCCAGCGTCCTGTGCTTTTGTGTCCACGCCCTGTGCTGTGTGTCCAGCGTGCTGTGCTGTGTGTCCAGCGTCCTGTGCTGTGTGTCCAGCGCCCTGTGCTGTGTGTCCAGCGTCCTGTGCTGTGTGTCCAGCGTGCTGTGCTGTGTGTCCAGCGTCCTGTGCTGTGTGTCCAGCGTGCTGTGCTGTGTGTCCAGCGTCCTGTGCTGTGTGTCCAGCGCCCTGTGCTGTGTGTCCAGCGTCCTGTGCTGTGTGTCCAGTGTGCTGTGCTGTGTGTCCAGCGTCCTGTGCTGTGTGTCCCACGCCCTATGCTGTGTGTCCAGCGTCCTGTGCGTGTGTCCAGCGCCCTGTGCTGTGTGTCCAGCGTGCTGTGCTTGGTGTCCAGCGTGCTGTGCTGTGTGTCCACGCCCTGTGCTGTGTGTCCAGCGTCCCCGTGCTGTGTGTCCAGCGTCCTGTGCTGTTTTGCCAGCGTCCTGTGCTGTGTGTCCAGCCCTCCTGTGCTGTGTGTCCAGCGTCCTGTGCTGTGTGTCCAGCGTCCTGTGCTGTGTGTCCAGCGCCCTGTGCTGTGTGTCCAGCGTCCTGTGCTGTGTGTCCAGCGCCCTGTGCTGTGTGTCCAGCGTCCTGTGCTGTGTGTCCAGCGTCCTGTGCTGTGTTTTCCAGCGCCCTGGCTGTGTGTCCAGCGTGCTGTGCTGTGTGTCCAGCGTGCTGTGCTGTGTGTCCAGCGTCCGGGGCTGTGTGTCCAGCGTCCTGTGCTGGGGTTCCAGCGTCCTGTGCTGTGTGTCCAGCGTGCTGTGCTGTGTGTCCAGCGTGCTGTGCTGTGTGTCCAGCGCCCTGTGCTGTGTGTCCAGCGTCCTGTGCTGTGTGTCCAGCGCCCTGTGCTGTGTGTCCAGCGTGCTGTGCTGTGTGTCCAGCGTCCTGTGCTGTGTGTCCAGCGTCCTGTGCTGTGTGTCCAGCGTCCTGTGCTGTGTGTCCAGCGTGCTGTGCTGTGTGTCCAGCGTCCTGTGCTGTGTGTCCAGCGTGCTGTGCTGTGTGTCCAGCGTCCTGTGCTGTGTGTCCAGCGCCCTGTGCTGTGTGTCCAGCGTCCTGTGCTGTGTGTCCAGCGTGCTGTGCTGTGTGTCCAGCGTCCTGTGCTGTGTGTCCAGCGCCCTATGCTGTGTGTCCAGCGTCCTGTGCTGTGTGTCCAGCGCCCTGTGCTGTGTGTCCAGCTGCGTGCGTGTGTCCAGCGCCCCCGTGCTGTGTGTCCAGCGTCCTGTGCTGTGTGTCCAGCGCCCTGTGCTGTGTGTCCAGCGTCCTGTGCTGTGTGTCCAGCGTCCTGTGCTGTGTGTCCAGCGTCCTGTGCTGTGTGTTCCAGCGTCCTGTGCTGTGTGTCCACCGTCCTGTGCTGTGTGTCCAGCGTCCTGTGCTGTGTGTCCAGCGCCCTGTGCTGTGTGTCCAGCGTCCTGTGCTGTGTGTCCAGCGTCCTGTGCTGTGTGTCCAGCGTCCTGTGCTGTGTGTCCAGCGCCCTGTGCTGTGTGTCCCAGCGTCCTGTGCTGTGTGTCCAGCGCCCTGTGCTGTGTGTCCAGCGTCCTGTGCTGTGCCCCGCGCCCTGTGCTGTGTGTCCAGCGTCCTGTGCTGTGTGTCCACGCCCTGTGCTGTATGTCCAGCGTCCTTGCTGTGTACTCACCTAGTTGTACTCAAACCCAGTTGAGGTTGCGGGGTCGAGTTCCGAGCTCCTGGCCCCGCCTCTTCCCCTGATCGCTACTAGGTCACTCTCCCTGAGCCGTGAGCTTTATCATACCTCTGCTTAAAGCTATGTATGGATCCTGCCTCCACTACATCGCTTCCCAAACTATTCCACTTTCTGACTACTCTGTGGCTGAAGTCCCCGCGTGGGTGTGGCTGTGTGTCCAGCGTCCTGTGCTGTGTGTCCAGCGCCCTGTGCTGTGGTCCAGCGTCCTGTGCTGTTTTGTCCAGCGTGCTGTGCTGTGTGTCCAGCGTCCTGTGCTGTGTGTCCAGCTCATTTCTGTGTGGGCCAGCGTCCTGTGCTGTGTCCAGCGTCCTGTGCTGTGTGTCCAGCGTCCTGTGCTGTGTGTCCTGCGGTCCTGTCTGTTTGTCCAGCGTCCTGTGCTTTTGTGTCCAGGCGTCCTGTGCTGTGTGTCCAGCGTCCTGTGCTGTGTGTCCAGCGTGCTGTGCTGTGTGTCCCAGCGTGCTGTGCTGTTTTGTCCAGCGTGCCCGTGCTGGTGTCCCAGCGTCCGTGCTGTGTGTCCCAGGGGTCATGTGCTGGGGTGTCCAGCGTCCTGTGCTGTGTCCAGCGTCCTGTGCTGTGTGTCCAGCGTCCCTGTGCTGTGTGTCCCCCGTCCTGTGCCCGTGTGTCCAGCGTGCTGTGCTGTGTGTCCAGCGTCCTGTGCTGTGTGTCCAGCGCCCTATCTGTGTGTCCACTCCTGTGCTGTGTGTCCAGCGCCCTGTGCTGTGTGTCCACGTGCTGTGGTGTGTGTCCAGCGTCCTGTGCTGTGTGTCCAGCGCCCTGTGCTGTGTGTCCAGCGTCCTGTGCTGTGTGTCCAGCGTCCTGTGCTGTGTGTCCAGCGTCCTGTGCTGTGTTCCAGCGTCCTTGCTGTGGTCCAGCGTCCTGTGCTGTGTGTCCCCGCGTCCTGTGCTGTTTTGTCCAGCGCCCTGTGCTGTGTGTCCCAAACGTCCTGTGCTGTGTGTCCACGTTTCCCGTGCTGTGTGTCCAGCGTCCTGTGCTGTGTGTCCAGCGCCCTGTGCTGTGTGTCCAGCGTCCTGTGCTGTGTGTCCAGCGCCCTGTGCTGTGTGTCCAGCGTCCTGTGCTGTGTCCTGCGCCCTGTGCTGTGTGTCCAGCGTCCTGTGCTGTGTGTCCAGCGCCCTGTGCTGTATGTCCAGCGTCCTGTGCTGTGTACTCACCTAGTTGTACTCACCTAGTTGAGGTTGCGGGGGTCGAGTCCGAGCTCCTGGCCCCGCCTCTTCACTGATCGCTACTAGGTCACTCTCCCTGAGCCGTGAGCTTTATCATACCTCTGCTTAAAGCTATGTATGGATCCTGCCTCCACTACATCGCTTCCCAAACTATTCCACTTACTGACTACTCTGTGGCTGAAGTCCAGCGTGGCTGTGGCTGTGTGTCCAGCGTCCTGTGCTGTGTGTCCAGCGCCCTGTGCTGTGTGTCCAGCGTCCTGTGCTGTGTGTCCAGCGTGCTGTGCTGTTGTCCCAGCGTCCTGTCTGTTTTCCAGCGTCCTGTGCTGTGTGTCCAGCGTCCTGTGCTGTGTCCAGCGTCCTGTGCTGTGTGTCCAGCGTCCTGTGCTGTGTGTCCTGCGTCCTGTGCTGTGTGTCCAGCGTCCCCGTGGGTGGTGTCCAGCGTCCTGTGCTGTGTGTCCAGCGTCCTGTGCTGTGTGTCCAGCGTCCTGTGCTGTGTGTCCAGCGTCCTGTGCTGTGTGTCCAGCGTCCTGTGCTGTGTGTCCAGCGTGCTGTGCTGTGTGTCCCCGCGTGCTGTGCTGTGTGTCCAGCGTCCTGTGCTGTTGTGTCCACGCCCTGTGCTGTGTGTCCAGCGTCCTGTGCTGTGTGTCCAGCGTCCTGGTGTGTGTCCAGCGTCCTGTGCTGTGTGTCCAGCGCCCTGTGCTGTGTGTCCAGCGTCCTGTGCTGTGTGTCCAGCGTCCTGTGCTGGGGTGTCCAGCGTGCTGTGCTGTGTGTCCAGCGTGCTGTGCGTTGTCCAGCGCCCTGTTGCTGTGTTCCCCCGTCCTGTGCTGTGTGTCCACGTCCTGTGCTGTGGTTCTGCGTCCTGTGCTGTGTGTGTCCAGCGTCCTGTGCTGTGTGGGCCAGCGTCCTGTCTGTGTGTCCAGCGTCCCCGTGCTGTGTGTCCAGCGTTCTGTGCTGTGTGTCCACGCCCTTTTGCTATGTGTCCAGCGTCCTGTGCTGTGTGTCCAGCGTCCTGTGCTCTGTGTTCAGCGTCCTGTGCTGTGTCCAGCGCCCTGTGCTGTGTGTCCTGCGCCCTGTGCTGTGTGTCCAGCATCCTGTGTTGTGTGTCCAGCGCCCTGTGCTGTGTGTCCAGCATCCTGTGTTGTGTGTCCAGCGCCCTGTGCTATGTGTCCAGTGTCCTGTGCTGTGTGTCCAGCGTCCTGTGCTGTGTGTCCAGCGTCCTGTGTTGTGTGTCCAGCGTCCTGTGCTGTGTCCAGCGCCCTGTGCTATGTGTCCAGCGTCCTATGCTGTGTGTCCAGCGTCCTGTGCTGTGTCCAGCGTCCTGTGCTGTGTGTCCAGCGTCCTGTGCTGTGTGTCCAGCGTCCTGTGCTGTGTTCAGCGTCCTGTGATGTGTGTCCAGCGCCCTGTACTGTGTGTCCAGCGTCCTGTGCTGTGTGTCCAGCGTCCTGTGCTGTGTGTCCAGCGTCCCCGTGCGTGTCCAGCGTCCTGTGCTGTGTGTCCCACGTCCTGTGCTGTGTGTCCAGCGTCCTGTGCTGTGTCACGTCCTGGCTGTGTGTCCAGCGCCCTGTGCTGTGTGTCCTGCGCCCTGTGCTGTGTGTCCAGTATCCTGTGCTGTGTGTCCAGCGTCCTGTGCTGTGTGTCCAGCGTCATGTGCTGTGTGTCCAGCGTCCTGTGCTGTGTGTCCAGCGTCCTGTGCTGTGTGTCCAGCGTCATGTGCTGTGATCAGCGTCCTGTGCTCTGTGTCCAGCGCCCTGTGTTGTGTGTCCAGCGTCCTGTGCTGTATGTCCAGCGTCCTGTGCTGTGTGTCCAGCATCCTGTGCTGTGTGTCAAGCGTCCTGTGCTGTGTGTCAAGCGTCCTGTGCTGTGTCCAGCGTCCTGTGCTGTGTGTCCAGCGTCCTGTGCTGCGTGTCCAGCGTCCTGTGCTGTGTGTCCAGCGTCCTGTGCCGTGTGTGCAGCGTCCTGTGCTATGTGCCCAGCGTCCTGTGCTGTGTGTCCAGCGTCCTGTGCTGTGTGTCCAGCGTCCTGTGCTGTGTGTCCAGCGTCCTGTGCTGTGTGTCCAGCGTCCTGTGCTATGTGTCCAGCGTCCTTTGGTCCTTTGGTGTGTCCAGCGTCCTGTGCTGTGTGTCCAGCGTCCTGTGCTGTGTCCAGCGTCCTGTGCTGTGTCCAGCGTCCTGTGCTGTGTCCAGCGTCCTGTGCTGTGCGTCCAGTGCTGCACACATTGCGCTGTGTGTCCAGCGTCCTGTGCTGTGTCCAGCGTCCTGTGCTGTGTGTCCAGCGTCCTGTGCTGTGTCCAGCGTCCTGTGCTGTGCGTCCAGTGCTGCACAAATTGCACTGTGTCCAGCGTCCTATGCTGTGTGTCCAGCGTCTTGTGCTGTGTGTCCAGCGTCCTGTGCTGTGTCCAGCGTCCTGTGCTGTGCGTCCAGTGCTGCACAAATTGCAGTGTCCAGCGTCCTATGCTGTGTGTCCAGCGTCTTGTGCTGTGTGTCCAGCGTCCTGTGCTGCACACATTGTGTTGTGTACTCTCCTAATTGTGGTTGCAGGGGTCGAGACTCAGCTCCTGGCCCCGCCTCTTCACTGACCGCTACTGGATTCTCCCTCTCCCTGCTCCATGAGCTTTATCATACCTCGTCTTAAAACTATGTATGATTCCTGCCTCCACTACATCGCTTGTCAGACTGTTCCACTTCCTGACAACTCTGTGGCTGAAGAAATACTTCCTAACATCCCTTTGACTCATCTGAGTCTTCAGCATTCAATTGTATCCCCTTGTTTTTGTGTCCCATCTCTGGAACATCCTGTCTCTGTCCACCTTGTCTATTCCACGCAGTATTTTGTATGTCGTTATCATGTCTTCCCTGACCCTCCTGTCCTCCAGTGTCGTCAGTCCGATTTCCCTCAACCTTTCTTCATAGGACATTCCCCTGAGCTCCGGAGCTAGTCTTGTTGCAAAGCTTTGTACTTTCTCTAATTTCTTGACGTGTTTGACCAGGTGTGGGTTCCATACTGGTTCTGCGTACTCCAGTATGGGCCTGACGTACACAGTGTATAAAGCCTTGAACGATTCCTTACTGAGGTACCGGAACGCTATTCTCAGGTTTGCCAGGCGCCCATATGCTGCAGCAGTTATCTGGTTAATGTGTGCTTCTGGCGATGTACTCGGTATTATACTCACTCCAAGATCTTTCTCCTTGAGTGAGGTTTGCAGTCTTTGTCCAACTAGCCTATATTCCGTCTGCAGTCTTCTTTGCCCTTCCCAATCTTCATGACTTTGCATCTGGCAGGGTTGAATTCGAGAAGCCAGTTGCTGGACCACGTGTCCAGCCTGTCCAGGTCTCTTTGTAGTCCTGCCTTTGTGTCCTGCCTTTGTGTCCAGCGTCCTGTGCTGCACACATTGTGCTGTGTCCAGTGTCCTGTGCTGCACACATTGTGCTGTGTCCAGTGTCCTGTGCTGCACACATTGTGCTGTGTCCAGTGTCCTGTGCTGCACACATTGTGCTGTGTCCAGTGTCCTGTGCTGCACACATTGTGCTGTGTCCAGTGTCCTGTGCTGCACACATTGTGCTGTGTCCAGTGTCCTGTGCTGCACACATTGTGCTGTGTCCAGTGTCCTGTGCTGCACACATTGTGCTGTGTCCAGTGTCATGTGCTGCACACAATGTGCTGTGTCCAGTGTCCTGTGCTGCACACATTGTGCTGTGCATCTCTTCCTACCACCACCCTTGCACTAGTGGCACTTAGAGGACTGACCTTGGGTGGTACTACTGGCACTCTCCGTACTGACCTGGGTGGTACTACTGGCAATGCGAGTACTGACCTAGGGTGCTACTACTGGCACTAACCACTGACCTAAAGTGGCACTACTGGCACTAATCACTGACCTAAGGTGGCACTACTGGCACTAATCACTGACCTTGGGTGGCACTACTACTACTGTGAGTACTGACCTAGGGTGGCACTACTGGCACTCTCGGTACTGATCTGGGTGGTACTACTGGCACTGTGAGTACTGACCTAGGGTAGCATTACTGTCATTGTGAGTGCTGACCTAGGGTGGCACTACTGGCACTGAGAGGACTGACCTAGGGTGGCACTATTGCCACTGTGAGTGCTGATCTAGGGTGGCACTACTGGCACTAATCACTAACCTTGGGTGGCACTACTGCCACTAACCACTGACCTGGGTTGACACAGGAGAGGCCACAGATGCCATCACAGAGGCACACCTTACGCTTGCTCAGACAGTCTCTGTCACTGCTACACTTGCGTAGGCAGGTCCGTCCCTGGGAGGAGAAACACTTAGGATAAATACTTAACAATTCGCAAACGAACGAAATTATTAACAAACATTATCTCTCAGTCCACAGCAGGATTCCAACCTGCACACTCTTAAATTTCCCAGTACTTAAACCTGGGGGCTGAGTGGCTTAAGTATTGCGTACTTAATATACATTAAGTACTGCGTATTTAATGTACTTTAAGTACTGCGTATTTAATGTACATTGCACAAGAAGAAGGAGAAAAGTCATAGACAGTAGCGAAGACAATTCACAGATAACTCGATTACAGGAGAAGAAACCTGTCCTGATCTGTCTAGCACCATTGTCAAGTTACAACTGGGCCAGGAAAAGTAAAGAATGTCTCAAGATACGTAGGTCACTCAGTTGTGACTGGACAACAAAAATCATAATAACACTTCCCTTTAACCTCTCTCTCTCTCTTTTTTTTTTTTTTTTTTTTTTTTTTTTTTAAGGATTCCTAACTTTATTGACAACCTAAGAGCTGTTACCTACCTCAGCTCATTTGAAAGCATTTTTATTGTTATGAGACATACAAGTAGGGAACAGGATAAAGTTGGAGCCATCTGTGGGCCAGCATTTTCATTTGATTAACTGACTTTATCTCGTTGACATCATTATGCTGTACAAATGTGTTCCATACTCGAGTCATCCTGGGTATATATGATCTCAGATGGAGTGATGTTCTGGAGAAGGGTACAGCCAGAGTGAAGTTGCTGCTTTCTGCCCGTCTTGTGGCATAAAAGCTTGTTTCACGCTGTCCTCGAAGTGGATCCAAGTGTGGTACTTTGACAATATTGGCCTTGTACATAACAGTAAGGCCACCCACATCCCTCCTATGTTGAAGGCTCTGCTGAAATGACAGGTCTATCCAGGATGGGTCCAGGCGAGAGATGAGACGTCTTGCTCTGTTCTCTACTCTGTCAAGCAGTCGCAGATGAGAGGGGGGCAGGCAAACCAAGAAAGTGGAGCATACTCAAGGTGCGAGCGTACTTGTGCCTCGTACAGAATCTTGCAACCCCTACTGTCAAGTAGATGTGAGATACGGCGAAGTGCTGTAAGCTTCCTGGCTACCTTGTTTGCAAGATTTACAACATGGTTCTTCATGGTTAGTTTGGAGTCAAATTTCACCCCAAGGATATCAGCTTCTTCTCCAGGTGCCAACACCCTCCCATTCATCCTTACTACTGCACCAGCATTACCATCATGGTGCCTAGAGACGATCATCATTTGCGTTTTCTTAGGTGCAAATGTTACTTGCCATCTATTTCCCCAAGCTGATATAGCCCTTAGCTGGTGATTGATGTAGCTTAGAGCAGCTGGCATTTCTTCTCTTGGATAAGTGAATGTCAGTGTACAGTCGTCTGCATATGCATGTGATTCTGGGATGAGATGAAGAAAGTCGTTGAAGTAGACATTCCATAACAATGGTCCCAGCACGCTTCCTTGTGGAACACTTGCCCCAATAGGATGTCTTGCTGATTCCGTTCCATTGAGAACTACCCTTAGAGATCTACCATGAAGGTAATCACTGAGGAGACATAGCATAGAGCCTGCAATTCCCAGTGCTTGAAGTTTTGCTAAGAGGCCCTGGTGCCACACCCGGTCGAAAGCGCCAGCAATGTCCAGTGCTACCACACAGCTGACTCTCTCTCTGTCTCTCTCTCTCTCTCTCTCTCTCTCTCTCTGCCTCTCTCTCTGTCTCTGTCTGTCTGTCTGTCTGTCTGTCTGTCTCTCTCTCTCTCTCTCTCATCTCTCTCTCTCTCTCTCTCTCTCTCTCTCTCTTTCTCTCCTCTCTCTCTCTCTCTCTCTCTCTCTCTCTCTCTCTCTCTCTCTCTCTCTCTCTCTCTCTCTCTCTCTCTCTCTCTCTCTCTCTCTCTCTCTCTCTCTCTCTCTCCTCTCTCTCTCTCTCTCTGTCCCTCTTTTTTTTTTTTTTTTTTTTTACAAGGGTTTGACAAGGTTAGGTTAAGGATCCCTAGCTTTATTGACAAGCTATTTACAGGTTAAGGATTCCTAACTTTATTGGCAAGGTCTCTCTCTCTCTCTTTCTCTCTCTCTCTCTGTCTCTGCCCCTCTCTCTCTCTGTCTCTGTCTCTCTGTCTCTGTCTGTCTTTTTTTTTTTTACACAGGGTTTGACAAGGTTAAGGATCCCTAGCTTTATTGACAAGCTATTTACAGGTTAAGGATTCCTAACTTTATTGACAAGCTAAGAGCTGTTACCTACATCAGCTCATTTGAAAGCATTTTTATTGTTATGAGACATACAAGTAGGGAACAGGATGAAGTTGGAGCCATCTGTGGGCCAGCATTTTCATTTGATCAACTGACTTTATCTCGTTGATATCATTATGCTGTACGAATGTGTTCCATACTCGAGTCATCCTAGGTATGTATGATCTCAGATGGAGTGATGTTCTGGAGAAGGGTACAGCCAGAGTGAAGTTGCTGCTTTCTGCCCGTCTTGTGGCATAAAAGCTTGTTTCACGCTGTCCTCGAAGTGGATCCAAGTGTGGTATTTTGACAATATTGGCCTTGTACATAACAGTAAGGCCACCCACATCCCTCCTATGTTGAAGGCTCTGCTGAAATGACAGATCTATCCAGGATGGGTCCAGGCGAGAGATGAAACGTCTTGCTCTGTTCTCTACTCTGTCAAGTAGTCGCAGATGAGAGGGGGTGCAGGCAAACCAAGAAAGTGGAGCATACTCAAGGTGTGAGCGTACTTGTGGCTGTAACCTTCTCCAGAACATCACTTCTTCTGAGATCATATATACCCAGGATGACTTGAGTATGGAACACATTCGTACATCATAATGATGTCAACGAGATAAAGTCAGTTGATCAAATGAAAATGCTGGCCCACAGATGGCTCCAACTTTATCCTGTTCCCTACTTGCATGTCTCATAACAATAAAAATGCTTTCAAATGAGCTGATGTAGGTAACAACTCTTAGCTTGTCAATAAAGTTAGGAATCCTTAACCTGTAAATAGCTTGTTAATAAAGCTAGGGATCCTTAGCCTTGTCAAACCCTGTGTAAAAAAAAAAAAAAAAGAAACACCTGACGCGCGACAATACCGGACTCATTAGAAAAGAGGAACACTGCCGAATATGTAAAACTGGTCAGTTAGCAAGAACTCATTTAAAATTAAGTCCTTTCTGAAATTTTCTCTTATACGCTTAAAAATATATTTTTTTCATTAATGTTAATGTAAAACTTTTTAATTTTGCACCAAAAGAATCTTAGAAAACTTACCTAACCTTATTATAACAAGAACAATTTATTTTAGCCTAACCCAACTAAATATATTTTAAATACGTTTACAATAATTTAGTACTAACCAAACACAATCAAATACATTTTTTCGTTAGGTTCATAATGATTTTGGCGAAATTATTGCATACACAAATTTAAGATGAGCGTTGCTATTTAAGCCAAGATCGCAAGTTCTGCCTATTCGGCACGACATATATAATATATATATATAAATATATATATATATATATATAATATATATATAATATATATATATATATATATATATATATATATATATATATATATATATAATATATATATATATATATATTCAATAACAATATCCAATCCTACAAAGATCACGCACCCAGCAGAGCTAGGTGTTGTACCGTGATCCGAGGACATACGATAGTATATAAATGGTCAGGATTGCGCCAGTGAATTTTCCACCGCACTACCGTGGGTCTGCCTGTAAAAAAGTCTGGTTAACAGGAAATACACTGGCCATTACACGAACATAACACGAATGCAATACAGACTGTAACACTGACTATAACACTGACCATAACACTGACTAACACTGACTATAACACTGACTAACACTGACTATAACACTGACTAACACTGACTATAACACTGACTATAACACTGACTATAACACTGACTATAACACTGACTATAACACTGACTAACACTGACTATAACACTGAGTATAACACTGACTATAACACTGACTATAACTCTGACTATAACACTGACTATAACACTGACTAACACTGACTATAACACTGACTATAACACTGACTATAACACTGACTATAACACTGGACTATAACACTGACTATAACACTGACTATAACACTGACTAACACTGACTATAACACTGACTAACACTGACTATAACACTGACTAACACTGACTATAACACTGACTATAACACTGACTATAACACTGACTAACACTGACTATAACACTGACTATAACACTGACCATAACACTGACTATAACACTGACTATAACACTGACTATAACACTGACTATAACACTGACTATAACACTGACTATAACACTGACTATAACACTGACTATAACACTGAATCTGATAACACTGACTAACACTGACTATAACACTGAACTAACACTGACTATAACACTGACTATAACACTGACTATAACACTGACTATAACACTGACTAACACTGACTATAACACTGACTATAACACTGACTATAACACTGACTATAACACTGACTATAACACTGACTATAACACTGACTAACACTGACTATAAACACTGACATAACACTGACTATAACACTGACTATATAACACTGACTATAACACTGACTAACACTGACTATAACACTGACTAACACTGACTATAACACTGACTAACACTGACTATAACACTGACTATAACACTGACTATAACACTGACTATAACACTGACTAACACTGACTATAACACTGACTATAACGCTGACCATAACACTGACTATAACACTGACTATAACACTGACTATAACACTGATTATAACACTGACTATAACACTGACTATAACACTGACTAATAACACTGACTATAACACTGACTATAACACTGACTAACACTGACTATAACACTGACTATAACACTGACTATAACACTGACTATAACACTGACTATAACACTGACTAACACTGACTATAACACTGACTATAACACTGACTATAACACTGACTATAACACTGACTATAACACTGACTATAACACTGACTATAACACTGACTATAACACTGACTATAACACTGACTATAACACTGACTATAACACTGACTATAACACTGACTAACACTGACTATAACACTGACTATAACACTGACTATAACACTGACTAACACTGACTATAACACTGACTATAACACTGACTATAACACTGACTATAACACTGACTATAACACTGACTATAACACTGACTATAACACTGACTATAACACTGATTTTAACACTGACTAACACTGACTATAACACTGACTATAACACTGACTATAACACTGACTATAACACTGACTATAACACTGACTATAACACTGACTATAACACTGACTATAACACTGACTAACACTGACTATAACACTGACTATAACACTGACTATAACACTGACTATAACACTGACTATAACACTGACTATAACACTGACTATAACACTGACTATAACACTGATTTTAACACTGACTAACACTGACTATAACACTGACTATAACACTGACTATAACACTGACTATAACACTGACTATAACACTGACTATAACACTGACTAACACTGACATAACACTGACTATAACACTGACTATAACACTGACTATAACACTGACTATAACACTGACTATAACACTGACTATAACACTGACTATAAACACTGACTAACACTGACTATAACACTGACTATAACACTGACTATAACACTGACTATAACACTGACTATAACACTGACTATAACACTGACTATAACACTGACTATAACACTGACTATAACACTGACTATAACACTGACTATAACACTGACTATAACACTGACTAACACTGACTATAACACTGAATATAACACTGACTATAACAGTGACTATAACACTGACTATAACAACTGACATAACACTGACTATAACACTGACTATAACACTGACTATAACACTGACTATAACACTGACTAACACTGACTATAACACTGAATATAACACTGACTATAACACTGACTATAACACTGACTATAACACTGACTATAACACTGACTATAACACTGACTACAACACTGACTATAACACTGACTATAACACTGAGTATAACACTGACTATAACACTGACTATAACAGTGACTATAACACTGACTATAACACTGACTATAACACTGACTATAACACTGACTATAACACTGACTATAACACTGACTATAACACTGACTACAACACTGACTATAACACTGACTATAACACTGAGTATAACACTGACTATAACACTGACTATAACACTGACTATAACACTGACTATAACACTGACTATAACACTGACTATAACACTGACTACAACACTGGACTATAACACAGACTATAACACTGAGTATAGCACTGACTATAACACTGACTATAACACTGACTATAACACTGACTATAACACTGACTATAACACTGACTATAACACTGACTATAACAGTGACTATAACACTGACTATAACACTGACTATAACACTGACTATAACACTGACTATAACACTGACTACAACACTGACTATAACACTGACTATAACACTGACTAACACTGACTATAACAGTGACTATAACACTGACTATAACACTGACTAACACTGACTATAACAGTGACTATAACACTGACTATAACACTGACTATAACACTGACTATAACACTGACTATAACACTGACTACAACACTGACTATAACACTGACTATAACACTGAGTATAACACTGACTATAACACTGACTATAACACTGACTATAACACTGACTATAACACTGACTATAACACTGACTATAACACTGACTATAACAGTGACTATAACACTGACTATAACAGTGACTATAACACTGACTATAACACTGACTATAACACTGACTAACACTGACTATAACAGTGAATATAACACTGACTATAACAGTGACTATAACACTGACTATAACAGTGACTAATAACACGACTATAAACAGTGACTATAACACTGACTATAACACTGACTATAACACTGACTATAACACTGACTATAACAGTGACTATAACAGTGACTATAACACTGACTATAACACTGACTATAACACTGACTATAATACTGACTATAACACTGACTATAACAGTGACTATAACACTGACTATAACACTGACTATAACACTGACTATAACACTGACTATAATACTGACTATAACACTGACTATAACACTGACTATAACACTGACTATAATACTGACTATAACACTGACTATAACACTGACTATAACACTGACTATAACACTGACTATAACACTGACTATAACACTGACTATAACACTGACTATAACACTGACTATAATACTGACTATAACACTGACTATAACACTGACCATAACACTGACTATAACACTGACTATAACACTGACTATAACACTGACTATAACACTGACTATAATACTGACTATAACACTGACTATAACACTGACCATAACACTGACTATAACAGTGACTATAACACTGACTATAACACTGACTATAACACTGACTATAACACTGACTATAACACTGACTATAACACTGACTATAACACTGACCATAACACTGACTATAACACTGACCATAACACTGACTATAACACTGACTATAACACTGACTATAACACTGACTATAACACTGACTATAACACTAACTATAACACTGACTATAACACTAACTATAACACTGACTATAACACTGACTATAACACTGACTATAACACTGACTATAACACTAACTATAACACTGACTATAACACTAACTATAACACTGACTATAACACTGACTATAACACTGACTATAACACTGACTATAACACTAACTATAACACTGACTATAACACTAACTATAACACTGACTATAACACTGACTATAACACTGACTATAACAAGTAACTCTGATAAAGTATTATTGTCAATCTTGACAAATTTCCATTTTATAATTTTGAATCAATCTAATTATTGAATGCAAGAATTTAAGGCAGGAGTTGTTACCTACAGGTAACATTGTCTTGCCTTCCTCCAAAGGCTGTTGTTTCTAACTTCTGAACTCCACATCCGATCGGCTTCAAGCTTTCAACACTCGTGTATCCCGCGTGGAAGAATGTTGGCACTGTATGTGGTGGCATGGATCAGTGCCATTCAGGTGTGTAGGCGAAGAGATGATCATGTTATTTGTAACATTTTGGAAACTGCTGCCTAGTTATGTTGATCCTTGGTATGTCAGTAATGTTAACGTCGGCTGCGAGTGTCACACTTCCAGGCTGGAGGGCAAGCCTGCAGTACCAACACGCTTCCAGGCTGGAGAGCAAGCCTGCAGTTCCAACACACTTCCAGGCTGGAGAGCAAGCCTGCAGTTCCAACACACTTCCAGGCTGGAGGGCAAGCCTACAGTTCCAACACACTTCCAGGCTCGAGAGCAAGCCTGCAGTTCCAACACACTTCCAGGCTGGAGGGCAAGCCTGCAGTTCCAACACACTTCCAGGCTGGAGGGCAAGCCTGCAGTTCCAACACACTTCCAGACTGGAGAGAAAGCCTGCATTCCAACACACTTCCAGGCTGGAGACCAAGCCGGGCAGTTCCAACACATTTCAGGCTGGTGAGCAAGCCTGCAGCCCAAACACACTTCCAGCTGGGCAAGCCTGCAGTTCCAACACACTTCCAGCGGAGAGCAATCCTGCAGTTCCAACACACTTCCGGGCTGGAGACCAAGCCTGCAGTTCCAACACACTTCCAGGCTGGGGGGCAAGCCTGCAGTTCCAACACACTTCCAGGCTGGGGGGCAAGCCGGGCAGTTCCAACACACTTCCAGGCTGAGGCAAGCCTGCAGTTCCAACACACTTCCAGACGGGAGAGCAAAGCCTGCAGTTCCAACCCCACTTCCAGGCTGGAAAAGCAAGCCTGCAGTTCCAACACGCTTCCAGGCTGGAGAGCAAGCCTGCAGTTCCAACACACTTCCAGGCTGGAGACCAAGCCTGCAGTTCCAACACACTTCCAGCTGGAGAGCAAGCCTGCAGTTCCAACACACTTCCAGCTGGAGAGCAAGCCTGCAGTTCCAACACGCTTCCAGGCTGGAGAGCAAGCCTGCGGTTCCAACACACTTCCAGGCTGAGGGCAAGCCTGCAGTTCCAACACACTTCCAGGCTGGAGAGCAAGCCTGCAGTTCCAACACACTTCCAGGCTGGAGAGCAAGCCTGCAGTTCCAACACACTTCCAGGCTAGAAGCAAGCCTGCAGTTCCAACACACTTCCAGCTGGAGACCAAGCCTGCAGTTCCAACACACTTCCAGGCTGGAGAGCAAGCCTGCAGTTCCAACACACTTCCAGGCTGGAGGGCAAGCCTGCAGTTCTAACACACTTCCAGGCTGGAGAGCAAGCCTGCAGTTCCAACACACTTCCAGGCTGGAGACCAAGCCTGCAGTTCCAACACACTTCCAGGCTGGAGGGCAAGCCTGCAGTTCTAACACACTTCCAGGCTGGAGGGCAAGCCTGCAGTTCCAACACACTTCCAGGCTGGAGAGCAAGCCTGCAGTTCCAACACACTGCCAGGCTAGAGGGCAAGCCTGCAGTTCCAACACACTTCCAGGCTGGAGATCAAGCCTGCAGTTCCAACACACTTCCAGGCTGGAGAGCAAGCCTGCAGTTCCAACACGCTTCCAGGCTGGAGAGCAAGCCTGCAGTTCCAACACACATTCCAGGCGGAGACCAAGCCTGCAGTTCCAACACACTTCCAGGCTGGAGAGCAAGCCTGCAGTTCCAACACACTTCCAGGCTGGAGAGCAAGCCTGCAGTTCCAACACGCTTCCAGGCTGGAGAGCAAGCCTGCGGTTCCAACACACTTCCAGGCTGGAGGGCAAGCCTGCAGTTCCAACACACTTCCAGGCTGGAGAGCAAGCCTGCAGTTCCAACACACTTCCAGGCTGGAGAGCAAGCCTGCAGTTTCCAACACACACTTCCAGGCTAGAGAGCAAGCCTGCAGTTCCAACACACTTCCAGGCTGGAGACCAAGCCTGCAGTTCCAACACACTTCCAGGCTGGAGAGCAAGCCTGCAGTTCCAACACACTTCCAGGCTGGAGGGCAAGCCTGCAGTTCTAACACACTTCCAGGCTGGAGAGCAAGCCTGAAATTCCAACACACTTCCAGGCTGGAGACCAAGCCTGCAGTTCCAACACACTTCCAGGCTGGAGAGCAAGCCTGCAGTTCCAACACACTTCCAGGCTGGAGAGCAAGCCTGCAGTTCCAACACACTTCCAGGCTGGAGAGCAAGCCTGCAGTTCCAACACACTTCAGGCTGGAGAGAAAGCCTGCAGTTCCAACACACTTCCAGCTGGAGAGCAAGCCTGCATTCCAACACACTTCCAGGCTGGAGAGCAAGCCTGCAGTTCCAACACACTTCCAGGCTGGAGAGCAAGCCTGCAGTTCCAACACACTTCCAGGCTGGAGAGCAAGCCTGCAGTTCCAACACACTTCCAGGCTGGAGAGCAAGCCTGTAGTTCCAACACACTTCCAGGCTGGAGAGCAAGCCTGCAGTTCCAACACACTTCTAGGCTGGAGAGGAAGCCTGCAGTTCCAACACACTTCCAGGCTGGAGAGCAAGCCTGCAGTTCCAACAACTTCCAGGCTGGAGAGCATGCCTGCAGTTCCAACACACACTTCCAGGCTGAGAGCAAGCCTGCAGTTCCAACACACTTCCAGGCTGGAGAGCAAGCCTGCAGTTCCACACACTTCCAGGCTGGAGAGCCAGCCTGCAGTTCCAACACACTTCCAGGCTGGAAAGCAAGCCTGCAGTTCCAACACACTTCCAGGCTGGAGAGCAAGCCTGCAGTTCCAACACACTTCCAGGCTGGAGAGCAAGCCTGCAGTTCCAACACACTTCTAGGCTGGAGAGCAAGCCTGCAGTTCCAACATACTTCCAGCTGGAGAGCAAGCCTGCAGTTCCAACACACTTCCAGGCTGAGGACAAGCCTGCAGTTCCAACACACTTCCAGGCTGGAGAGCAAGCCTGCAGTTCCAAACACGCTTCCAGGCTGGAGAGCAAGCCTGCGTTCCAACACACTTCCAGGCTGGAGAGCAAGCCTGCAGTTCCAACACACTTCCAGGCTGGAGAGCAAGCCTGCAGTTCCAACACACTTCCAGGCTGGAGGGCAAGCCTGCAGTTCCAACACGCTTCCAGGCTGGAGAGCAAGCCTGCAGTTCCAACACACTTCCAGGCTGGAGAGCAAGCCTGCAGTTCCAACACGCTTCCAGGCTGGAGAGCAAGCCTGCAGTTCCAACACACTTCCAGGCTGGAGAGCAAGCCTGCAGTTCCAACACACTTCCCAGGCTGGAGAGCAAGCCTGCAGTTCCAACACGCTTCCAGGCTGGAGAGCAAGCCTGCGGTTCCAACACACTTCCAGGCTGGAGAGCAAGCCTGCAGTTTCCAACACACTTGCAGGCTGGAGAGCAAGCCTGCAGTTTCCAACACGCTTCCAGGCTGGAGAGCAAGCCTGCAGTTCCAACAGACTTCCAGGCTGGAGAGCAACCCTGCAGTTCCAACACACTTCCAGGCTGGAGAGCAAGCCTGCAGTTCCATACACGCTTCCAGGCTGGAGAGCAAGCCTGCGTTCCAACACACTTCCAGGCTGGAGAGCAAGCCTGCAGTTCCAACACGCTTCCAGGCTGGAGAGTAAGCCTGCAGTTCCACACACTTCCAGGCTGGAGAGCAAGCCTGCAGTTCCAACACGCTTCCAGGCTGAGAGCAAGCCTGCAGTTCCAACACACTTCCAGGCTGGAGAGCAAGCCTGCAGTTCCAACACGCTTCCAGGCTGGAGAGCAAGCCTGCGGTTCCAACACACTTCCAGGCTGGAGAGCAAGCCTGCAGTTCCAACACACTTCCAGGCTGGAGAGCAAGCCTGCAGTTCCAACACGCTTCCAGGCTGGAGAGCAAGCCTGCGGTTCCAACACACTTCCAGGCTGGAGAGCAAGCCTGCAGTTCCAACACGCTTCAGGCTGGAGAGCAAGCCTGCAGTTCCAACACACTTCCAGGCTGGAGAGCAAGCCTGCAGTTCCAACACGCTTCCAGGCTGGAGAGCAAGCCTGCAGTTCCAACACACTTCCAGGCTGGAGAGCAAGCCTGCAGTTCCAACACGCTTCCAGGCTGGAGAGCAAGCCTGCGGTTCCAACACACTTCCAGGCTAGAGAGCAAGCCTGCAGTTCCAACACACTTCCAGGCTGGAGAGTCAAGCCTGCAGTTCCAACACACTTCCAGCTGGAGAGCAAGCCTGCAGTTCCAACACACTTCCAGGCTGGAGAGCAAGCCTGCAGTTCCAACACACTTCCAGGCTGGAGAGCAAGCCTGCAGTTCCAACACACTTCCAGGCTGGAGAGCAAGCCTGCAGTTCCAACACACATTCCAGGCTGGAGAGCAAGCCTGCAGTTCTAACACACTTCCAGGCTGGAGAGCAAGCCTGCAGTTTCCAACACACTTCCAGGCTGGAGAGCAAGCCTGCAGTTCCAACACACTTCCAGGCTGGAGAGCAAGCCTGCAGTTCCAACACACTTCCAGACTGGAGAGCAAGCCTGCAGTTCCAACACACTTCCAGGCTGGAGACCAAGCCTGCAGTTCCAACACACTTCCAGGCTGGAGAGCAAGCCTGCAGTTCCAACACACTTCTAGGCTGGAGAGCAAGCCTGCAGTTCCAACACACTTCCAGGCTGGAGAGCAAGCCTTCGGTTCCAACACACTTCCAGGCTGGAGAGCAAGCCTGCAGTTCCAACACGCTTCCAGGCTGGAGAGCAAGCCTGCGGTTCCAACACATTTCCAGGCTGGAGAGCAAGCCTGCAGTTCCAACACGCTTCCAGGCTGAGAGACAAGCCTGCAGTTTCCAACACGCTTCCAGGCTGGAGAGCAAGCCTGCAGTTCCAACACACTTCCAGGCTGGAGAGCAAGCCTGCAGTTCCAACATGCTTCCAGGCTGGAGAGCAAGCCTGCGGTTCCAACACACTTCCAGGCTGGAGAGCAAGCCTGCAGTTCCAACACGCTTCCAGGCTGGAGAGCAAGCCTGCAGTTCCAACACACTTCCAGGCTGGAGAGCAAGCCTGCAGTTCCAACACACTTCCAGGCTGGAGAGCAAGCCACAGTTCCAACACAGCTTCCAGGCTGGAGAGCAAGCCTGCAGTTCCAACACACTTGCAGGCTGGAGAGCAAGCCTGCAGTTCCAACACGCTTCCAGGCTGGAGAGCAAGCCTGCAGTTCCAACACACTTGCAGGCTGGAGAGCAAGCCTGCAGTTCCAACACGCTTCCAGGCTGGAGAGCAAGCCTGCAGTTCCAACACCTTCCAGGCTGGAGAGCAACCTACGTTCCAACACGCTTCCAGGCTGGAGAGCAAGCCTGCAGTTCCAACACACTTGCAGCCTGGAGAGCAAGCCTGCGGTTCCAACACACTTCCAGGCTGGAGAGCAAGCCTGCAGTTCCAACACGCTTCCAGGCTGGAGAGCAAGCCTGCAGTTCCAACACACTTCCAGGCTGGAGAGCAAGCCTGCAGTTCCAACACACTTCCAGGCTGGAGAGCAAGCCTGCAGTTCCAACACACTTCCAGGCTGGAGAGCAAGCCTGCAGTTCCAACACACTTCCAGGCTGGAGAGCAAGCTGCAGTTCCAACACACTTCCAGGCTGGAGAGCAAGCCTGCAGTTCCAACACACTTCCAGGCTGGAGAGCAAGCCTGCAGTTCCAACACACTTCCAGGCTGGAGAGCAAGCCTGCAGTTCCAACACACTTCCAGGCTGGAGAGCAAGCCTGCAGTTCCAACACACTTCCAGGCTGGAGAGCAAGCCTGCGTTCCAACACACTTCCAGGCTGGAGAGCAAGCCTGCAGTTCCAACACGCTTCCAGGCTGGAGAGCAAGCCTGCAGTTCCAACACGCTTCCAGGCTGGAGAGCAAGCCTGCAGTTCCAACACACATTCCAGGCTGGAGAGCAAGCCTGCAGTTCCAACACACTTCCAGGCTGGAGAGCAAGCCTGCGGTTCCAACACACTTCCAGGCTGGAGAGCAAGCCTGCAGTTCCAACACGCTTCCAGGCTGGAGAGCAAGCCTACAGTTCCAACACATTCCAGGCTGGAGAGCAAGCCTGCAGTTCCAACACACTTCCAGGCTGGAGAGCAAGCCTACAGTTCCAACACACTTCCAGGCTGGAGAGCAAGCCTGCAGTTCCAACACACTTCCAGGCTGGAGAGCAAGCCTGCGGTTCCAACACACTTCCAGGCTGGAGAGCAAGCCTGCAGTTCCAACACGCTTCCAGGCTGGAGAGCAAGCCTGCGGTTCCAACACACTTCCAGGCTGGAGAGCAAGCCTGCAGTTCCAACACGCTTCCAGGCTGGAGAGCAAGCCTACAGTTCCAACACACTTCCAGGCTGGAGAGCAAGCCTACAGTTCCAACAGGCTTCGAAGTCTTCCTTTGTGGGGAGAAAGAAGTTGTTTGTGTTTACTCTGGTCGAAAACACTTTTAGACTTACGTGTGTTCATTCTGGTCCACCACAGCTTGTGTGTGTACACTCTACTGACCAGTGTGTACACTCTACTGACCAGTGTGTACACTCTACTGACCAGTGTGTACACTCTACTGACCAGTGTGTACACTCTACTGACCAGTGTGTACACTCTACTGACCAGTGTGTACACTCTACTGACCAGTGTGTACACTCTACTGACCAGTGTGTACACTCTACTGACCAGTGTGTACATCTTACTGACCAGTGTGTACACTCTACTGACCAGTGTGTACACTCTACTGACCAGTGTGTACATCTTACTGACCAGCGGTACAACCCTACTGACCAGTGTGGTACACCCATAACTGTATCAGTGTGTACACCCTTCAGACCAGTGTGTACAACCCTACTGACGCAAGTGTGTACACTCTACTGACCAGTGTGTACACATCTAAAAGACTGTCCAGTGTGTACATCTTATTGACCAGCGTGTACACCCTACTGACCAGTGTGTACACCCTACTGATCAGTGTGTACACCCTTCAGACCAGTGTGTACACCCTACTGACCAGTGTGTACACCCTACTGACCAGAGTGTACACCCTACTGACCAGTGTGTACACTCTACTGACCAGTGTGTACACTCTACTGACCAGTGTGTACACCCTACTGACCAGTGTGTACACCCTACTGACCAGTGTGTACACTCTACTGACCAGTGTGTACACTCTACTGACCAGTGTGTACACTCTACTGACCAGTGTGTACACTCTACAGACCAGTGTGTACACTCTACCGACCAGTGTGTACACTCTACTGACCAGTGTGTACACTTTACTGACCAGTGTGTACACCTTACTGACCAGTGTGTACACTACTGACCAGTGTGTACACTCTGCTCACCAGTGTGTACATCTTACTGACCAGTGTGTACACCCTACTGACCAGTGTGTACACCCTACTGACCAGTGTGTACACCCTACTGACCAGTGTTTTCACTCTAACTGACCAGTGTGTACACTTTTACTGACCAGTGTGTACATCTTACTGACCATGTGTACACTTACTGACCAGTTTTAAACACCCTCTCATGACCATGTAAATTACACCCACTGACCGTGTGTACACCCTACGACCAGTGTGTACACCCTTAACAGTCCAGGTGGTAACTTCTTATTGACCATGTGTCCCACCCTACTGACCAGTGTGTACACCCTACTGCCCAGTGTGTACACCCTTAAATGACCAGTGTGTAAAACCCTACTGACCAGTGTGTACACCCTCGACCAGTGTGTACACCCTACTGACAGTGTGTACACCCTACTACGGAACCAGGTGTGTAACACTCTACTGACCAGTGTGTACACTCTACTGACCATGTGTACACCCTACTGACCAGTGTGTACACCCTACTGACCATTTTGTACACTCTACTGACCAGTGTGTACACTCTACTGACCAGGGGTTTGCACTCTACTGACCGGGTTGAACACTCTACAGACCGTGTGTACACCTACCGCCAGGTTTTTACCTCTCTGACCAGTTGTAATTTATGACCATGTGTACCCCTTTACTGACCATGTGTACACACTGACCATGTTTAACTCTCGCCCCGGTGTACACCTCTACCATGTGTACATCTTACGACCAGTGTGTACACCCTACTACCTGTGTACCCCCTACTGACCAGTGTGTACCCCCTACTACCTGGGGACCCTCGCCCATGTGTACACCTACTGACATTTACACTTACGACCATGTGTAACTATTGCCCAGTTTTTTGA
>NC_069401.1:4587495-4605620 GCF_026875155.1 Cherax quadricarinatus
TAAAATATTGCGACACAAAAATATGCACTCGGCTCACCTTCAAACCTTCAAAATCCCTATTGCCACAAAGTCGGGCCACAATTCCTTCCATGCTATTGATGGTCCTGGAAAACACATTTCCCAGGCTTTGTCTATAAGCCTCAAGGAAGTGAGGATATTGAAATGGTCTTTCCAGAACTCCCTAAGGGTTAAATTTGTTTCTGAAGTGATTTCCAGTGTGCATTCTGTGAACATGTGACCTGAACCGTTCGTATTGTTGGTCAACAACCAAGAGAGCGCACAAAAACCAGGACATTTTTTCTCAAATTCCTTGTTCGAAAACCGCTTTGTTCGATAAGTAATGCAGTTGACAACCGAGGATCCACTGTACAACATATAAATCCCACTTATTTTTACACCTTTAATTTATAAGACTCACATTACTATTATACACATGCAAATAGGTTGCATTTTAACTAATATAAAAAAATAGCTTTTCTTTTTGTGATCCTGGTTATTTGAAAACAAGATACAGTAGTATATAGGTACAGGAGGGCCTCGCTCTACAGTGCTTCACTTTAAGGCATTTTGCTAATGCAGTGGTTTTTCAATTATACTCATTCTTCATTTATTCAGATTTCCTACAATAAATATACAGTGGACCCTCGACTAATGCTATTAATCCGTTCCTGAGAGCTCATCGTTAGTTAAGTTAATTTTCCCCATAAGAAATAATGGAAATCAAATTAATCCGTGTAGGACACCCCAAAGTACGAAAAAAAAATTGTTTTTACCACATGAAATATAATTTTAATACACACAAACTGAAGAAGACATGCAGTTACATGACACTTACCTTTTATTGAAGATCTGGTGATGATTGATGGGATGGGAGGAGGGGAGAGTGTTGATGGTCTTAGTGTTTAGAAGGGGAAGCCCCTTCCATTAGGACTTGAGATGGCAGTCCTTTTCCGGGTTACTTCCCTTCCCTTTAAATCTCTCAAACCAACCTTGCTGGCCTTAAATTCACTCACATCACCACTAGTTGCTGGCATTTTTTAATTAAATCGTCATGCAAATTCCTAGCCTTTTTACATATGATTGCTTGAGAGATGCTATCTCCTGCTATCTGTTTTTCGTTTATCCACACCAATAACAGTCTCTCAGCATCTTCGAGTACTTGCGATCTCAGTTTCAAAAACATAGTTGCACCTTTGGCAAGAACAGCTTCCTTGATTGCCGTTTTCTCTGGCCACAATAGTAGCGATGGTTGATTGGGTTTTGTGTACAACCTGGCCAGCTCGGAGACACACACTCCACTTTCATACTTAGCATGATCTCTTTCTTCATATCCATAGCAATTCTCACCCTTTTTGCTGTAGGTTGGCACTAGAAGCTTTCTTGGGGCCCATGGTGACTTATTTTTGCAGGTGCAATCACTAAAGGCTGTGATAATATGAAATGTTCCGATTGTATGCTTGGAAGCGACCGCGGTGGCTGGCTGGTTTGTAAACACTGGCCAGAAGTGGACGCGTCTCAGATGGAACAAATAGTGTTGGTCGAGTTTTTAGTGCTAGTCGAGGCAAAAATTTTGCGTTAAAATGTATCGCTAGTCGGATTTATCGTTAAATCGATGCCATCGTTGGTCGAGGGTCCACTGTATTCACCACTCACTATAAGCTAAGGATGAAAATATTTTAAAGGTAATTAAAGTGTGTATTGTACATGCATTTTATTGGCCTAACTCTATTGCTTACTTAATATATGATGGTGTAAACATGTTTATCAGGCTTTTATATACATTTGAAAGTGAAAAAAAGGCTATGATTCACTTTACAGTGATTTTCGCTTTACAGCGGTAGCCCAGAACCTAACCTGCCACATAAGTGGGGGGCCCTCCTGTATAAGGACACAATACATAAAACAAGTTTTATTGGGTCTATGTTTTTGCCCAGGGCTGAGCTTCAACAAGTGAGCAGCTACATTTTAAGAACATAAGAACATAAGAACGAAGGAACACTGCAGAAGGCCTACTGGCCCATGCGAGGCAGGTCCAAGTCTCCTACCGGCTTAAGCCAATGCACCCAACCTTGTCAGGTCAGGTCACATTGACTTAAGGGAGGAAACACGGCAACCGACCTGGTAGCACAAGCTATCAGGTCCAACTCACACCCACCCACATCCACTCATGTATTTATCCAACCTATTTTTAAAGCTACACACGTTGTGCCTCTATAACTGTACTCGGGAGTTTGTTCCACTCATCCACAACTCTATTACCAAAACCAGTACTTTCCTATATCCTTCCTGAATCTGAATTTTTCCAACTTAAAACCATTGCTGCGAGTCCTGTCTAGGCTAGATATTTTCAGCACACTATTTACATCCCCTTATTTTATTCCTGTCTTCCATTTATACACCTCAATCATATCCCCCCTAATTCTACGTCTTTCTAGAGAGTGCAGATTCAGGGCCTTAGTCTATCCTCATGGGGAAGGTTTCTGATACATGGGATCAACTTGTCATCCTCCTTGGTACATTTTCCAGAGAATTTATATCCATCCTGTAATACGGTGACCAAAACTGTGCAGCATAATCTAAATGAGGCCTAACCAAGGATGTATAGAGTTGAAGAACAACCTGACTTTATAATCATGGAGAGTAAGGTAAGACCAATAAAGAAATGTATGTTTGGTGCTGATGATGCAGATAGAGGAACACTGCAGTCACCTACTATTTCCATTATTTAGGTTCGAACTATTTGCTTATGAGACAAGTATTTTCCATATAAGACGATGTGTGTCAAGGGTTTTTGATTTGCTGAAAGCACCCAGATTCTGTACAGTTGTGCTTGGTGTGCTGGTGATCACTAATTTCAGGCACCATTGTCTCAATTTGTTCAGTTCCTTGTCATCTTTCCACATCATAAGGTGTGCAGGCTTGTCCTAATGAATAATGCATGCACTGTTTATGTTACAAATCTTACAAGGGTACTGGAATTCCTGAATTTTGGCATCTGAGTTCTTGATGTTTCCCCTATGTATTGCTATCACAGCCCCAACAGCTTGTGCCAGAACCCTCCCACTGTACCAACAGCTTGTACCAGAACTCTCCCACTGTACCAACAGCTTGTGCCAGACCTCTTCCACTGTACCAACAACAGCTTGTGCCAGAACTCTCCCACTGTACCAACACAACTTGTGCCAGAACTCTCCCACTGTACCAACAGCTTATGACAGAACTCTCCCCTGTACTAACAACAGCTTGTGCCAGAACTCTTGCACTGTACCAACAGCTCATGCCAGAACTTTCTCACTGTACCAACAATAGCTTGTGCCAGAACTTTTCCAATGTACTAACAACGACTTGTGCCAGAACTCTTCCACTGTACCAACAACAGCTTGTGCCAAAAACTCTCTCACTGTACCAACAATGGCTTGTGCCAGAACTCTCCTACTGTATTAACAACAGCTTGTACCAGATCTCTCCCATTGTACTAACAGCTGTGTCAGAACTTTCCCACTGTACTAACAGCTTGTGCACATAAAATGGTACAGACACACAAGTACTGCTGCTTTCTGGTACTACATATCCAGTCTGGTAATGACATGGTTTGTATACACCATTCCACGTGCAGGCTGCAATAAACAATGACAAATAGAGAGATTTTGGGAGGTGTTAGGGAATGTATAGGAACCTTTGAACCATGAGAGAGTAATTGTGTAGGGGACCTAAATGCTAAAGTAGGAGAAACATTTTGAGAGGGTGTGGTGGTAGGTAAGTTTGGGGTGCCAGGTGTAAATGATAATGGGAGCCCTTTGATTGAACTTGTATAGAAAGGGGTTTAGTTATAGGTAATACGTATTTTAAGAAAAAGAGGATAAATAAGTATACAAGATATGATGTAGGCATAATGACAGTAATTTGTTGGACTATGTATTGGTAGATAAAAGACTGTTGAGTAGACTTCATGATGTACATATTTACAGAGGGGCCATAGATATATCAGATCACTTTCTAGTTGTAGCTACAGTGAGAATAAAAGGTAAATGGATACAAGGAAAATAGAAGCAGCAAATAAAGAGAGATGAAGGTGTATAAACTAAAAGAGGAGGCAGTTAGGGTAAGATATAAATCACTACTGGAGGATAGATGGGCTAGTGAGAGTATAGGCAATGGGGTCGATGATGTATGGGGTAGGTTAAGAATGTAGTGTTAGAGTGTTCAGCAGAAGTTTGTGGTTTACAGGAAAGTGGGTGCGGGAGGGAAGACGAGCGATTGGTGGAATGATGGTGTAAAGAGGGTAGTAAGGGAGAAAAAGTTAGCATATGAGAGATTTTTTACAAAGTTAGAAGTGATGCAAGGAAGGAAGAGTATATGGTAGAGAAAAAGAGAGGTTAAGAGAGTGGTGAAGCACTGTAAAAAGAGAGCAAATGAGAGAGTGGGTGAGATGTTATCAAAAAATTTTGTTGAAAATAAGAAAAAGTTTTGGAGTGAGATTAATAAGTTGAGGAAGCCTAGGAAACAAATGGATTTGACAGTTAAAAATAGGAGAGGGAAAATGGCAGGCTGTACTTGAGTCCTGGAGATGGGAAGTGCAGTGTCTACACTCTGAAGTAGGGGTGTTAATATTGCAGTTTTATAACTGTAGTGTAAAGCACCCCTCTGGCAAGACAGTGATGGAATGAATGATGATGAAAGTTTTTCTTTTTTGGGCCACCCTGCCTTAGTGGGAATTGGCCGATGTGTTAATAAAATAAAAAAAATAAAAATATTTTGTTTTTAATTACAAATCTACATACAGCAATTCATTGTACAAGAATGTTTAAAATAAATCTAGTAAGAAGTGTTTCTCATTTACTCACCATTGGGTGTGGCTGCAGGCTTCTTTCCTTACATTTCCTTCATTGTCAAATAAATACATATGGCCCATTGGACTCTCCTTGGTTTTGGTTGTTATAATAACTTCTGCTACAGTACACAGTGATGCTAATGCCTCACCCCGGAACCCATAAGTAGTTAAACATGCTGCAAAACAATGAGGAATCTTATGTGAGTACATTACATTGTACAAGATTTACAAGTTCTCAATTTTGTAAGGCATCTGAATTAGAGATATGTTGCCTACTTCAGTTATGACAAATGCTGACATATTTATTAACACTGGAAACATTGGTCTTATTTTTAGCTATAAGTTTAAATAGACTTGAAAATTCATCACCAGAAATTTTGCTCTTCCTTCAAACCTTAATTTCAAATGTCAACAATATCACTGCTGATTTTGGCACATTAATTTTGTCATAATTTATTTGCACATTAGCATACTGTATTAATACTAGAGAAACACAAGATTAATTGTACATAAAGGGGAAAGTTAAAGTTAAGTTAAAGTCAGAGAGAAAAGGAACTTGTAAGGGATGACAAAGGTCTTGCCTATTTCACAGTTTAACTACCATACCTAACAAGTGCAGCAAGTGGCAATGTTTCTTAAGCTTCTTTGATTGCATTTATTGGTGCTGCAGTGCTCAGTGACAGCAGCATCTATGTACATACATCTAACATATATTCCATGATGAGTTTAGCATCCTTCCAGCTCAGCATTTCTCATATTGTTAATGCAACATGAACTTTCATTCAAGCTAAAAAAAATTATATCAAAGATTCTAGATGAATTACTGTATTTTGGTGGAATTGTTGCTAGGTTTTGTGCATACTCAGGATTTGGTGATGATCTTGTTTGCTAGTGCTGCTTCTTAGCAGGTGAGTGATTGCTCTACTAGAAGTGTATTGCAAGAATGTTGATTTTATTGCAGGTGCTAATGATATATGCTGTATGTCTAGTTGAAAAATGAGCTACTGTTTTGGCTTGTTTTATTTTCCTTTATTTATAAAGCACTAGAACCATTTGGTTATACAGAACCTTAAATATATTCTGATTATAACATCATCAACTTTACACCATCATTGTCAACTTTATGGTGTCATGACTGATTTACTCTCATATTATGTATACTGTAATCATAAAAAAAATAAACTATTCAGAATCAATTTTACACATTCCACAATTCATATGTATAAGTCATTCCATGTGATTGGGGATGGGGTGTGTCACTGCCAGGAAGATGTCTTATATATTCCAAATTGATTACAATTTCATGATACTCTACTGTTTGTGGCATTCAGCCAAAAAGCACACCATGCAGATTTAGCCTAGGATAACCCAATATAGTACAACTATGTGACTTACTTGCATATTTTGATAAGAATTACACTTTGCAACAATTGTAATATTATAAGATTTCCTTGTACTGTAAATATATGCTTTACAATGATCTTGATACATGGAAATTATATTATATTTATAGAATTCCCACCAAGGCCACCCTGCCTTGGTGGGAATCGGCAGTTTGATAATAAAAAAAAATAAACATAAAAAATATTTATAGAACCCAAGTATGCCCTTGAACCTAAATATAACATCATAATACATAATTAACTTAGGATAACACAATATGTATAGTTAAACCCTTTAAGAAACAATTTCAGTATTTGCACCGTTTATAATGTCCGTTATATTCTAATGGAGCAATGTCAGTCTTGCATTTCCCCTGCCTGAAATACTAAAATGTCCTTGACACAACTTATATCATAAGGAACTCGTATATACAGCCTTCCTCATCCTCACTAAATACAAATTCCGTTCCTAGACCAAGTCGGTAAACGAATTCATCACTAAGCAAGAGCATGCAATAATGGTAGTGGGTTGTGCAAACACTTTTGATATAGTATTAAGTCATCTTTGCACCATTTTATAACATTTTTTAGTATATTTTTAATGTTATACAGTATGTCACTGTATTTTTCCACTGAATATATAATTGCTTGACAATTTATCTAAGGTTTGTTTTAAGGCTGCCCATAACCCGGCCATAAAAAGGGCTTTTTGGGGCAGTTACACTAAACCACTTAATTTCTTTTTGTACCAAATATTATCCATTTTTAATTAAATAAAATAAAAAAATTTTTTTAATATATCAATTAAAAAAGTAAGAAATCAGCTCTAATATATTTAGGATGCAAATGTTGAAGCTCTGCCAAATCCCGATTCTTGTAAATGAGTACGTCAATTTAAAAAGGGAACTTATATTACACAATAAAAGATATACAACAATCATTAAATTAAATCAATAAATTTGTTGTCATTTATCCATTCTGTTTGCCTAACTTCAACAAACCCTTTAAAAATCAAAGTTTTTTTATCCACTTTTTTTTTCCCTTTTGTTTTTATTCACTTGGAAGAATAATTCTTTTAACTGTAAAATAAAGAAATTGTATTACAAAATTTGCCTTACACTCACAAAAATTTAACCCTTGAGGGTCACCAGGGCCCTCAGAGACTTGTTCCTGGGGTTTCCAAAATTAAAAAAAAAAAAAAAATATGAAAAAAAACAAAATCATTCCATCATAATGACACCAAAAGTATGAAATTTTTATGGAAAACTTAGGATTATGTTACACGAAGGTTAGCGTTTGACAAGTTTAAGCAACGGTGATTTTGCCACTTTACCTATTTTCGGCCAACCAGGTACTAGCAAAAAAATCATAACATTTGCTAGAACTCTGTTTTTCTATCAAAGAGTAAAAAAATACCCATTAACAATTTCAAACTAACCAACAAATGGTCAGAATTAAAATTTTCATTTCACACAAAATTCAAAAGATGCCAGTTTCCAAATAGTGACCAGAATAAACAAGAAAAAATTCCTGGCCCTAAAATTTAAAATTTCCTCTGTTCATCATGATGTCCCAGGGCCCCCCTTTCATTTCTTTTCTTTCCACTTTGATTTTTTTTTTCTCACAAAAATAATAAGATTTTTGTTGTGGGGACTACTGCATTAGTGTAGAAGGGTGGTATAAATAATATCGGCGCACTTGTGAAAGAGTATTAGACTCGCCAGTTGACACGTTTGGGACGCTTGGCATGATTTGTTTACTTTTGAACTTCGGTAAAAATCGAACATTTCTGCTACTTTGAGCTCAATTTTCCAAGGTACATGTACTTTTCATTGAAAAAACAGTCAAAATCATCTCAATTTTCTGTAATATGTCTTCCTTCTATACAATGAGACCAGGAAAACTAGAATACAACAATAAATACTATACGAAAATTTCACTGCAAAGTCGCTGTTTTTAAACCAAAAAAATCGTCCAAAGTTTTTTTTTTTTTTTTCTCATTACGCACTGTGTGCTGCAGGATTTTTTTTTATACTGCGCACACTGACCACATAGAACCATTCCTTCATATGTAGGCCTACCAGCTTTCTCTTGCTAGATTTGAGGGCACTAGAATTTATGCATACTAGTACGTCAAAATCCCTGGCACGTAAGCCGTACTAGTACGGCTTGACCACCCCGAAAGGGTTAATTTCTGGTATTTCCATAAATTTTAAAGGGTTAAATGGGCTTTCTGGCAAATTCAAATTGATGCTAATGAATGGCACTTAATCTAAGAAAAATTTGGGGCTACCCTCCCCTTTCTTTAAAAAACCCTGTACCCTCCACTGCTCCATTTCCCCAATGCTGTATGACCCACGTGGGTCTTAGTGCTTCCCATGAATATAATAAGCATGTACATGGTCAGCTCTCTTTAAAAACCTCCTCTATATATAGCAATTTTTTGTACATGTAGTTGAAAAGTGCATAAAAAAAATTGAATGGCAAAGTACACCGAAGGCCTTCCCATGCACTATTCAGCTTTGAATATACTTAGTCACATTTTATGAAAAACTTGCACTGTACATAGAAGCTTTATAAGAAGCTTACTGTACTTCAAATGAGGGTTTAAAACCCTACATATGTATGTTGCATCTGCAAAATTATACTACCAAAGCTCTTCCTATATCTACAAGGAATAATATACATCAATAATCAGAGAAATTACAGAATAACATAGTACAACATGTAACTGCTTGTTAAAATTAAAACTTAATGAACTTAAACTGTACCCAAGTCAGAAAAGGATGAAATTTTTAGAAGTATAATGTGGCTTAGCAATGAACTTGACATCATCTTCATGAACACCAGTTCCATTGTCTCGGACTTCAAGACGAGAAAATCCATGGTTTTTCCTGCAACATAAATCAACTCACTATAAATATACTTTTACATACATACTGTAATTAATTAATAATAATAATAATAATATTAATAATAATATAATAATAATTAATACGTAATGTATATTCCCAAAAATTATACACAGAGTGTGTTTTCATGATAAAAACAATCATTTTGCCCAGAAAACCATAACACTGGACAATTCAGGAAAAACAAACTTTCATTCATTAAATCAGTGGACTTGGGCTGTTGTCTCAAGATTTGCTCAGGCAACAGTTTTTACTGTTAAATCTGGAATCCACCGAATTTGAGATTTTTTTCCTGCATTATCATCAAAGGTTTTGATAACTTCTGCATAGTTGCTTTTACCTACCACTTTAATGGAAACTTTGTAGATTCTGCATCAAATGAATTCTCCACAAGTTCCTTAACAATAGAGCTGGTGTAGTGATAACCTGTGTACTTTTAATGAGCCGAACTGTATCTTGAGGAAGCATGCAAAGTCATCCTCAAATAATGTCCTAAAAACTTCTCGTATTCTGTGCTTTATTCAGTCTCCACTCTAATCACGGCTGTAACAAGAAATAAAACAGAATATAAAAATTCTTATCCGAATACAGTAATAAAAAATCGTGACCGAGTTATACATCAGTGTTAAGCCGAAATAGTAAATGGAGAAAGTGTGTTTTCTAGAGAAAGGAGATAATCGCAAGTTACATCAAATATACTGTATCAAGAAAATTGTGGAGAAATAGGTATATGAGATAACTAATTGTGGAGCACAATACATAGTTTACCCATCAGAACTAGATACATTTGTCCCAGTTTACTATATAATGTATCTATATCAATACTAGTTTAGGTGATGGCACTAACAAAACCAGGTGGATGATGAAGACTATTCAGATTATCATCATCAAAAGATTAATACTGTTTCTCAGAATAATTCATGAAAACTAAAGTGCTATATTTTTGTTTTTGTCCTTGTTCTCTCACAGGATAGCAATACTTTTACTCACATTAGTAACCACAAAAAATTAATAACCCAGGATATTATATAAGAAAGGTATCACAGTGTGGCTTATTTCAATAAAGCCACTTTCAGGTCCTTTCTCCAGAATCGACCCATAACAGTCAACGCAACTGCTAGGTACTGATTGTATCTATTTACTGGTAGTGAAACTGGGCAGGTGTTAAGAGACTTGCCCATACACCTCACCCCATTCCTATAAGGTACTCTACAGATGAGGTACACTGCTATAGTGTTTCAGAGTACTTTAGGTACTGGTAATTAGAAAGTTTCAAGTGCAGTATCCCAGACAAGCAAGCCCTGAAGTCTCTGAGGCTTGGAACCACATGGATCATGTTATGATGACAGTCAAAGAGGATATCCTTACAATCTCTAATAAGTATTTACACCATTTCCGCAGAGGTCTTTATGTTGTGCACTATTTAGATAATGTCTATTTTTTGAACATTAAATAATACATTTAAGTTTAAAAGTCAGATAAAGGTAGAGAAGTTTTGTTGCATTTATGGATTGAGAAAAGCAAATGACAGAGTCGATAGAGAAGCAAAGTGACAGATGTTGCAAGTGATGGAACAGGGTGAGTACTTAAAGCAGTTAAAAATTTTTTGTGAATAAACAGTTTACAAAACCAAAAGATAATAATAAGACACTTGTGCAACATTTGGGTATATTTATTATGAAAGCCTTTCACCATACAGTGGCTTCTCCAGTCCAATGTAGAGAAAGTGGTAAGATGAGGAGAGTTTGAGAGGTAATCAGTCCCTAAGCCTGGAGTTAATAATAATAATAATAAAAATAATAATAATAATAATTCTAGGTAGTAGGTTGGTAGACAGCAACCACCCAGGGAGGTACTACCGTCCTGCCAAGTGAGTGAAACGAAAGCCTGTAATTGTTTTACATGATGGAAGGATTGCTGGTGTCCTTTTTTCTGTCTCATAAAAATGCAAGATTTTCAGGTACGTCTTGCTACTTCTACTTACACTTAGGTTACACTACACATGCATGTACAAGCATATATATGTATATATGCACATCCCTCTGGGTTTTCGTCTATTTTCTTTCTAGTTCTTGTGTTGTTTATTTCCTCTTATCTCCATGGGGAAGTGGAACAGAATTCTTCCTCCGTAAGCCATGCGTGTTGTAAGAGGCAACTAAAATGCCGGGAGCAAGGACTAGTAACCCCTTCTCCCGTATAAATTACTAAATTTAAAAAGAGAAACTTCGTTTTTCTTTTTGGGCCACCCTGCCTTGGTGGGATACAGCTGGTTTGTTGAAAAAAAAAAATAATAATACGTATCTTTATTTCTACAAGTACATGTATGAGGTATACAGACCATAGCTGACATCACTGACATTCTACTGTGTTGAAAGCCCCTTGTTGTGCTGAGCATTTCGGGCAAATTAGGTAAATTTTATCCCAGGATGCAACCCACACCAGTCGACTAACACCCAGGTACCTATTTTACTGATAGGTGAACATGGACAGCAGGTGTCTTAAGGAAATGTCATAATGTTTCTAGCTGTACCTACTATCCATGTTCACCTATCAGTAAAATAGGTACCTGGGTGTTAGTGGACTGGTGTGGGTCGCATCCTGGGAACAAAAATTTACCTAATTTGCAGGAAATGCTCGGCATAACAAGCAGCGTTCTATATAGTAGTATGTTACTGATGTCAGCTATGGTCTGTATACCTTGTACATGTACTTGTAGAAATAAAGATATTGTTATTAACTTCAGCTGAGGGACTGATCACCTCAAACTCCTCGTCTTCCACTCTTCCCTGCACTGGACTGAAAAAGCCACTGTTTCAAAACGTTTTCATAAAAAAAAGATACCCAAATGTTGTACGAGTGAGTCATTTATCAAAAGTTTTTATGAGAATAGCGAGGCTCAGGTTAGGGTATGTAGGAGAAAGATTATTTTCCAATAAAGGTAAGCCATAGACAGGATACATGATAGCACCAAGGTTGTTTAACAAACAGTATACATATTTATATATGGGGTTTTAAGAGAAGTAAATGCAAGCTCCTCTGTATGTATTAAGATAAGATTTTGTTCAGATTTTTAACCAGGAGGGTTAGCTGCCTAGGGTAACCCCAGAAAGTCAACGAGTCATCAAGATCCCAGACCCCAGTAAGATAGACGTCTTACTGGGGTCCTTTAATCTTATCCCTCAAGCTGCGAACCACAACAGTCGACTAACACCCAGATACCTACTTACTGCTAGGTGAACAGGACAGCAGGTGTAAGGTAACATCCCAACATTTCCACCTGTGCGTGGGTTGAACCACTAATACTCGGTGGGTGAGGCGAGTGCGCTACCAAGAAAGCACAGGACATACACATGCCATCAGAATGAAAGTACATATGTCATATTGTATTAATCTACTGGGCTCTAGGCTAAATCTACATAATACATTTAAGAGTATTAATATCATCTGTGTGCTCTCATGACCATTTTAAAATAACGTATGTATATTATGGAAATAAGTTACATTATTTTGACTTCACTGGGTTATCTTACGTTAATATACATATTAGGTACAATGGGTAAGACACTTAGATATCTTCAGTGGAAAAACCTATCGCCTGCACGCAGGCTTCTTGTAAGATATAAGTGATATTATTATTACTACATTGATGGGGAAGTCATATAACACCCAGGAATAGAAAGTATTCAGACTCAATTCAAGGAATTTGAGGACAAGTCTAATTCTTGGATGAAAAAGCCTTCACCAGCATGAAGGAACCTTTTTTGAAGTGACTTTGGTAACTGACACCCACAAACTGGTTTAAAAAGACTTGTGTAAGTAAGTTTATTCAGGTATACACAAATACATTTACATAGATTATCATACATATCAGCAGATGTGTAGGAGAACCTGTGATAACCCCCCCCCCTAAAAAAAGGTCAAAGCGACTTATTTCCATTGGGGTCGTTTAAACACGAGGACATATTTATCAAAAAAAGTATTTCAGGCCTGAGAGCTTGATCAAGGTCCCAGGACCGAAACATTTTTTAATAAGTATGTCCTAGTGTGACAGGTGAGTGACACTGGTGGCATTATTATTATTATAAAATTCTCGTTGGCACTGGACAAGCACCTAAAGTCGGTTCCTGACCAGCCGGGCTGTGGCTCGTACGTTGGTTTTGCGTGCAGCCAGCAGCAACAGCCTGGTTGATCAGGCTCTGATCCACCAGGAGGCCTGGTCACAGACCGGGCCGCGGGGGCGTTGACCCCCGGAACTCTCTCCAGGTAATTCAGTCTACAAATTAAAGATATTACACACCTGTCTAATTCATCATTTTTCTGGAGTACTTTATAACATTCATTTTATATTACTTAGCTACGTTTTCTACTGTTTCATGTGTTACAAAGTGCCTTTATCTGACTGAAGAAGCCTGCCACGCAGGCGAAACATTGCACGTGTCTAATTTATCAGGCGAAACGTTGCTTCACTACAAAACCTACATATTACACATATAACACTTAAAAACATAACAAGTTACTATACAACAACAACTACAAGAATCTATAACTGTGTAAAGAACCTGAAAAAACTTACTCATTAACCCAAAATGAAATATAATAAAAAACACCAGAACAAAGAAAAGTTGAACACATAATTTGCCTTTCCCGCACAATGTTGTTATTGTGGTTGTTAAGGGCGGGTCGAGTTGCTACCTTAGTCGCCGCCTTCTCTCCTTAAGTAAACTAAGTAATGTAAGTATGTAAGTAAAGTAAGTAAAGTAAGTAAGTAAATAAGTAAGTAAGTAAGTAAGTAAGTAAGTAAATTTATTCAGGTATACACAATACAGTTACATAGAATTATCATACATAGCAGCATATGTGTAGAGAACCTAGGATAGCCCAAAAAAGTCAGACAGAGTGACTTATTTCCATTGGGGTCCTTTTACCTTATTATTATAATATAAAGGTTATAATATTTTCTTATTATTCTATAATGAAGATAACATCTTATTATCATACTAAAAAGACTATCTACTACCCGAGGGTCATTACGACTATCTACAATAAAATAAATATGTAAGTAAGTAAGTAAAGTAAGTAAGTAAAGTATGTAATTAAGTAAGTAAAGTAAGTATGTAAATAAGTTAGTAAGTAAAGTAAGTAAGTAAAGTAAGTAAAGTAAGCAAGTAAGTGAGTAAATAAGTATGTAAGTAAGTTTATTCAGGTATACACAAATACTGTTACATAGATTATCATACACAGCAGCATGTGTGTAGAGAACCTGGGATAACTAACCAAAAAAAAGTCAGAGTGACTTATTTCCATTGGGATTCTTTATATAATAAAAAAAAAAAAAAAAAAAAATAATAATAATAATAATAATAATAATAATAATAATAATAATAATAATAATAATAATAATAATACCTTTATTTACTACCAGTACATGTACAAGGTATACAGACCATAGCTGACATCAATAACATACTACTGTATAGAAAGCCCAACCCAAAAATCTTCCATAATAATCATACCTCCTATAAAAACCATATTCATTACAATGATCCTAAACTTCGAACATTGAAACGTGCTGCTCGCAGACTAGGCCTAGCCTATAGAAACCATCGTACCCCTGGAATGCTGAGCCTCTTCCAAACTGCCCATGCTGCTGCCAGAGAGCGTATGACAGAACTGTGGCAAACACACTGGGAACAATTTGTCAATGGTCTCATTGTACAGAGAACCTTCACGGCGCGCATAACGGAGATAAAACACCTCAATTACTGGGAGCGCTTAAGGTTCCTAAACCTGTATTCCCTGGAACGCAGGCGGGAGAGATACATGATTATATACACCTGGAAAATCCTAGAGGGACTAGTACCGAACTTGCACACGAAAATCACTCACTACGAAAGCAAAAGACTTGGCAGACGATGCACCATCCCCCCAATGAAAAGCAGGGGTGTCACTACACGTTAAGAGACCATACAATAAGTGTCAGGGGCCCGAGACTGTTCAACTGCCTCCCAGCACACATAAGGGGGATTACCAACAGACCCCTGGCAGTCTTCAAGCTGGCACTGGACAAGCACCTAAAGTCAGTTCCTGATCAGCCGGGCTGTGGCTCGTACGTTGGTTTGCGTGCACCCAGCAGCAACAGCCTGGTTGATCAGGCTCTGATCCACCAGGAGGCCTGGTCACAGACCGGGCCGCGGGGGCGTTGACCCCCGGAACTCTCTCCAGGTAAACTCCAGGTCTCAATGCTCACACCCCACTTAGCCGGGCATGGAGGGACATAAATATAAATAAGGGCACCAGAGCTGGTCAGATCGCGCACTCTCATCCTTTACATAAGGCGAAAGAGTCATTGCTTGGGCTGCTACATCTAGCTATGACAGTCTTCCCAGTAAAATACAAGTGAAATTAATGGACAAATATGATGATGCAAGGGAGAGACTGATTTGTTTTATGCTCAGCAAGGAAGATGACTGTAACATTCCTTCCACTAACTTTGAACTTGATGCACCACTAAGGGCAACTCCACGTCGCCTGGGAAAAATGACATTGCAACATACTCAGATTGCTATGTCGAGTACCATGTAATCCTTTAACTTGAATTAATAACATTAGGTATGTAACTGGGGAGCTCCCTAAATCTTGGACCAACGCCTCATCATTACAATTCCTAAGCCCAATCAACAAAATGCATTTCGCCCAATATCTCTTACTAGCTGCTTGTGTAAAACATTGAGGATGATTCTTAATCGTCTCATGCACAGAATCAAACAATTTTTGCTTCCCCGCTTGCATGGTTAATGCATGGAAGGAAGCGTGCAATCATTGCATTACCACCTTTCCACTCTGCACACTGACAGCTCAAACACTACCCTTCCTTGACTTAAATCTGCTTTCGATGTAGCCAACCGACATGTAATCATTAGTGAACTTGCCAGAATGGATGTTGGAGGATGGCTTCTCCGCTGGTTTTAAAGGTTACCTGTCCAACAGAAAGTCGTCTGTGTTGTTCCAGGGACATAGAAGTGTAACTAAAGACTTTGAATTAGGAACCCCACAGGGAGGTGTGCTCAGTCCCTCCTATTCAATATTCTAATTAATGCTTACTTAATGCTATGTCTAGTAAGCCCCATCATTATATGATTAGTTTTGCTGATGATATAATGATCCGCACCACCGGATTCTCCAACACCCACAACATTCTTAACCATGTACTAGCCTTGTATCAGAACCTTGGATTGATAATCTCTACTGATAAAACAAAGAACTCAATAGGCTCCTCTTCGACAGAGAGGCACAGTCGCCAGATCCAGTTGCATGATGGGTCTCTTCTAGAATATGTAACCAGATAAAGGTATCTAGGCTTCGAGGTCCCGCTACTTAGAACTGTTGTTACCGAGACTGTCGCCAATACAAGACAGGCTGAAAACACTTAGAATTGTGGCAGGTTTCACCCTAGGTATGGTGCTAATGTTAAAATTGTGAAAATGATGTATCTGCTTATATAGATCGTTGGTTGATTATGCTGCACACTACTTGCTCTTGTTCTGACTGGAAGCTTGGAGGCTGGAAAAACTGCAAAACGAAGCAATGAGGGTCATACTAGGATACCCTCGGTACTGGCCAAATTTTAAATATGCGGAAAACACTTGATATCCAAGCATCAGAGATCGGTTACTGAAAAAAAAATATAATAATTGGAGCCAATATGCGCAGGCAAGCTCATTCAAACCCATGCACAGAAGCCCTCCAAATTTTCCTCAGCACTGTGTAACACCCCTTGAGATGGATCGAAAAAGCTGGAACCGACCTCCGCATGAACCAGATACATGATCTATATCAAGCAAGGCAACAGCGGCACTTCTCTGGCCATGGAATATTACCCCATTCCAAAACTACCATCCTCCATTCCTCCCAAACTACTTCTTAAATCACAAACAAAGCTTCGCCTTGAAGCCAAACATGATGCCTTAAGCTGTATTGAAACTTAGTCACACGCACAACTCTCTCACAAATTATTACGTTGATGGTTCTGTTCACCAATCTACTGGTGCAGCTGTAGTGTTGCTGTTGTCATACAGTGATGCTCCATTAAATAAATTGGAGCACGCATCAATAACTGGGCCTCTACCTTCAACAGAACTGTTTGCCATACTCCTTGCACTCAAATGCGTCTATGTATCTAAGGTTGACACTTTAATTGTAACTGATTCTCTGCATCCATAAATGCTCTCAACTCATTAAATATAAATTGTGGCATGCTTGTGTCAGAAGCCAGACACAGTATGGTAAGATTATGGACAGGGAGTCAGAGTGCACATGCTGTGGATTCCATCTCACATTGGTCTTCAGATGCATGATAGAACTGATGGATTGGCTAAGTTGTATGCTTTCAAAGAGTTAGTTAGCAGTTTGATAATAATAATCGAAAAGAACTGCAGTTGAATTTTATTGATTTAAGAGTCAGGGAGACTGACGCCAGTCAGTCCATCTATCATCATTCTATCATGCAGGAGGAGCCACATGTCTATGGTGCATCCAACAAAATAAGCAGACTCTTGGATGTCACAACTGCCCGGCTCCTGCTGGGTTACAAGTATCTTTGGTAGGTTAAAATCACCATCACCAGATGTAGACCAAACGAAATGTAAACTTGCCAGATGGACTATTGTCACACCCTGCGTCATTATGTTACTGGAGTGCGATAAAAATTAAATGAATTCAGAGATAACTCACTCAGAAAATGTTCAAGATATGTCAAAGTATTTTATCCACAGAGGTATATTACAAAACATTCTGGAGAAATACCCTGACTTTGTTCACTATCAATAAAGCATTACTACGTGTGTGTGTGTGTGTGTGTGTGTGTGTGTGTGTGTGTGTACTCACCTAGTTGTATTCACCTAATTGTGGTTGCAGGGGGCGAGACTCAGCTCCTGCCCCGCCTCTTCACTGAGTGGCTACAGTCCCTCCCCCCCTCCCGGTTTTTTTTTCCCCCACTTTTGC
>NC_069401.1:4606120-4659445 GCF_026875155.1 Cherax quadricarinatus
AGGATACAGTCATGAGGAAAGATAGAAGGGGCAGGGGGGGAGGTGGGGTTGCTCTGCTCGTAAAAAACAGATGGAAATTCGAGAAAATGGAAGGAATAGATGAGACGGGAGAAAGAGACTACATAGCAGGTACACTTCAGTCGGGGGAACACAAAGTGGTCATTGCAGTGATGTATAATCCACCACAGAACTGCAGGAGGCCAAGAGAGGAATATGAAGAGAGCAACAGAGCAATGGTGGACACACTTGCTGAGGTGGCAAGAAGAGCTCACTCCAGCAGAGCAAAGTTGCTGGTTATGGGGGATTTCAACCACAGGAGATTGACTGGGAAAACCTGGAGCCACATGGGGGTCCCGAAACATGGAGAGCCAGGATGTTGGACGTGGTGCTGGAAAACCTCATGCACCAACATGTTAAGGACACTACCAGAGTGAGAGGGGAGGATGAACAGCAAGATTGGACCTTGTGTTCACCCTGGGCAGCTCAGACATTGAGGACATCAAGTATGAGAGTCCCTAGGAGCTAGCGACCACGTGGTTCTGTGCTTTGAATACATAGTAGAGCTGCAAGTGGAGAGAATAACAGGAGTAGAATGGGAAAAACCTGACTATAAAAGAGGGGACTACATAGGGTTGAAGAACTTCCTGCGGGAGGTCCAGTGGGACAGAGAACTGGCAGGAAAGCCAGTAAATGAAATGATGGAATATGTAGCAACAAAATGCAAGGAGGCAGTGGAAAGGTTCATTCCCAAGGGCAACAGTAACAACGGGAAGACCAGAACAAGCCCCTGGTTCACCCGACGGTGTAAGGAGGCAAAAACAAAGTGCAATAGAGAATGGAAAAAGTACAGAAGGCAGAGAACACACGAAAATAGGGAGATCAGTCGCAGAGCCAGGAATGAGTACGCACAGGTAAGGAGGGAGGCCCAGCGACAGTATGAAAATGACATAGCATCGAGAATCAAGACTGACCCGAAACTGTTGTATAGCCACATCAGGAGGAAGACAACAGTCAAAGACCAGGTGATCAGATTAAGGACAGAAGGTGGAGAACTCACAAGAAATGATCAGGAGGTATGTGAGGAGCTGAACAGGAGATTTAAGGAAGTTTTTACAGTAGAGACAGGAAGGGCTGTGGGAAGACAGAACAGAAGGGAACATCAAGAGGGAATATACCAACAAGTGTTGGATGACATACGAACAACTGAGGAGGAGGTGAAGAAGCTCTTAAGTGACCTTGACACCTCAAAGGCGATGGGACCGGACAACATCTCCCCATGGGTCCTTAGAGAAGGAGCAGAGATGCTGTGTGTGCCTCTAACCACAATCTTCAACACATCCCTTGAAACTGGGCAACTACCTGAGAAATGGAAGACAGCTAATGTAGTCCCCATATTTAAGAAAGGAAACAGAAACGAGGCACTAAACTACAGACCTGTGTCTCTGACATGTATCGTGTGCAAAGTCATGGAGAAGATTATCAGGAGGAGAGTGGTCGAACACCTGGAAAGGAACAAGATTATTAATGAAAACCAGCATGGGGTCATGGAAGGCAAAATTTGTATCACAAACTCCTGGAGTTTTATGACAAAGGTAACAGAAGTAAGACACGAGAGAGAGGGTTGGGTAGATTGCGTTTCCTAGATGAGGAAGGCCTTTGACACAAGTTCCCCACAAGAGATTATTGCAGAAGCTGGAGGATCAGGCACACGTAAAGGGAAGGGCAGGTGCAATGGATAGGGGAATACCTGACTGGGAGGCAGCAACGAGTCATGGTAGTGAAGAGGTATCACGTGGGCGCCTGTACGAGCGGGGTCCCACAGGGCGTCAGTTCTAGGACAGTGTATTTTTTGATATATGTGAACGGACATCGATGGAAGGAATTGACTTCTGAAGTGTCCCTGTTCGCAGATGGACGTGAAGCTGCCATGAGAGAATCTACATCGGACGAGGGATTGAGGCAGTACTGCAAAAGAGGACCTGGAGCGAGGCTGGAATGTGGTCCCAGGAACGGCTTCTCGAATTTCAATCCTGCCAAATGCAAGTCATGAAGATTGGGGAGGGCAAAGAAGACCGCAGACTAGAGTATAGTTAGGTGACAAAGACAAGGACTACAGACCTCATCTCAGGGAGAAAGACCTTGGGGGATCCATTAACACCGAGCACCATCTCCGGAGGCACAATCAACCCAAATAAACCGCTGCTGAACGGGCGCCTGGCAAACCTGAGATAGCGTTTTCCGATACCTTAATAAGAATCGTTCAAGAATCTATAACACTGTGTAGTTTGGCCCATACTGGAGTATGCAGCACAGTTGGAACCCACCACCTGGTCAAGCACGCTCAAGAAGTTAGAGAAAGTACAAAGGTTTGCAACAAGGCTAGTCCAGAGCTCAGGGTTGTCGTACGAGGAAAGGTTAAGGGAATCGACTGACGACACTGGGTGGACCGAAGGGTCAGGGGAACATGATAACGGACATACAAGATACTGCGGGGAAATAGACAAGGTGGACAGAGATAGGATGTTCCAGGAAGGGGACACGGGACAAGGGGTCACAACTGGAAGCTGAATGACTCAGACGAGTCACAGGGACGTTAGGAAGTATTTTCTTCAGTCATTAGGTTGTCAGCAAGTGGAAAGCCTAGCAAGTGAGAGTAGTGCGAGGCAGGAACCATACATAGTTTTAAGAAGAGGTATGACAAAGCTCAGGAAGCAGAGAGCGAGAGGATCCAGTAGCGATCAGTGAAGAGGCGGGGGCCACAGGAGCTGAGTCTCTACCCTGGCAAACACAATTAGGTGAGATACAATTAGGTGAGTACACCACAAACACACACACACACACACACACACCCACACCACACACACACACCGTGACGTTAGGCCCATATTGGAGTATGCGGCACCAGTTTGGAACCCACACCTAGCCAAGAACTGTGGAAGAAACAGAGAAAGTGGGCAAAAAAAAAAAAGGGGGTTTTGCAACAAGATAGTCCCAGAGCTAAGAGGTATGTCCTACGAGGTGAGGTTAGGGAAATCAACCTGACGACACTGGAGGAAAGAGAGATAGGGGGAACTTGATAACGACATACACAAATACCGAGAGGAATTGACAAGGTGGACAAAGACCAGGGATGTTCAGGAGATGGGACACAGCAACAAGGGGGACACAGTTGGAAGTTGAGACACAGATGAATCACAAGGATGTTAGGAGTATTCTTCAGCCCAGAGGTAGTCAGGAAGTGGAATAGGTTTGGAAGCGATTGTAGTGGAGGCAGGATCCATACATGCTTTAAGCAGAGGTATGATAAAGATCACGGTTTTCAGGGAGAGTGACCTAGTAGCGACAGTGAAGAGGCGGGACAGAGCTTGGACTCGACCCCTGCAACCTCAACTAACGTGAAGTAAGCTAGGTGAGTACCATACACACAACAACATCACCACACACACACACACACACACACACACACACACACACAGAAATAATAGGAAGACCAAAACGAGTCCTTGGTTTACCGAAAGGTGTAGGAGGCAAAAACTAAGTGCAACAGAGAATGGGAAAAGGTATACAGGAGGCATAGGACCCAGGAAAAACAGGAGTTAGTTAGAAGAGCCAGGAAACGAGTATGCGCATGATAAGGAGGGAGGCCAGCGACAGTATGGAAAGACATAGCATCGAAGTCAAATCTGGACCCGAAACTGCTGTATAGCCACATTAGGAGGAAAGGGACAACAGTCATGGACCAGGTGATAGGCTGAGGAAAGAAGGTGGAGAACTCACAAAAACGATCATAAGAGGTATGTGAGGAGATCAACACGAGATTTATTTAAGGAAGTATTTACAGTAGAGGACAGGATGGTGTGGACTTGGGGGGGACAGACCAGATGGGGACACCAGCAAGGAATACACCAACAAGTGTTGGACGACATTACATACAGATGAGGAGGAGGTGAAGAAACTGCTAAGGGCATCGATACTCAAAGGCAAAATGGGACCGTGACAGCATCTCTCACGTGGGTCCTTAGAGGGGAGCAATATGTTGTGCGTGCCACTTACCCAATCTTCAACACATCCTGGAAACTGGGCAACTACTGAGGTATTGGAAGACGGCAAAATGTAGTTCCCATTTTCAAAAAAGGGAGGACAGAAAAGATGGCACTAAAAACTATCGACCTGTGTTCATTGACAGTTGTTTATGTATGCAAATATGGAGAAAGATTATCAGGAGGAGAGTGGTTGGAGCACCTGGAACGGAACAGGAGTTATTAAATGCCAACCAGCAGGACTCACGGAAGGCAAATCCTGTATCACAAACCTTATGAGTTTTTATGATAAAATAACAGAAGTAAGACAAGAGAAGAGGGGTGGGTTGATTGCATCCTTCTTGGACTGCATGAAAGGCCTTTGACACAGTTCCTCACAAGAGATTAGTGCAGGAAGCTAGTGCATCAGGCGCATATAACAGGAAGGGCACTGCAAGGGATCAGGAGAATACCTGAAAGGGAGGCAACACGAGTAAGGTACGTAATAGATGTATCACAGTGGGCACCTGTGACGATGATGCAGGGTACCACAGGGGTCGGTCTAGGGACCAGTGCTTATTCTTGGTATATGTGAACGACATGGACGGTGAAGGGTTAGACTCAGAAGTGTCCTGTTTGCAGATGATGTGAAGTTAATGAGGTGAATTAAATATGATGAGGACCCGGCTGGACTTCAAAAGAGACCTGGACAGACTGGACACTGTCCAGGAAAATGGCTTCTCGAAATCTTAATCTGCCAAATGCAAAGTCATGAAGATAGGGGGAAGGGCACAGAAGACCACAGACCAGAGTATAGGCTAGGTGGCCAAAGGGACTGCAAACCTCACCTAGGGAAAGATCTTGGGGTGGTAAACACCGGCATGTCTCCGGAAGCACACATCAATCAGATATCTGCTGCAGCATATGGGCGCTGGCAAACCTGAGAACAGCATTCCGATACCTTAGTAAGGAATCAATTCAAGGGACACTGTACACGTCTTATGTCAGGCCCATATGGGAGTAGCTGCACCTGTTTGGAAAACCCGCACTTGATAAGCACGTCAAGAAACTAGGAGAAAGTACAAGGTTTGCAAACAAGGTTAGTTCAGAGCTCTAAGCGGGAATGTCTATGGAAAGAATGATAAGGGAAATCGGCCTGACGGGTCACTGGAGGACAGGAGGGTCAGGGGGAGAACACATGATAACGACATATAAATCCTTGCGTGGAAAGACAAGGTGGACAAACGACAGGATGTTCCAGGGAGGGGACACAGAAACAAGAGGCCACAATTGGAAGTTGAAGATACAAATGAGTCAGAGGATATTTAAGAAGTATTTCTTCAGTCATAGAGTTGTTAAGGGTGGAATAGCCTAGAAAATGACGTAGTGGAGGCAGGAACCATACACAGTTTTAAGACGAGGTTTGATAAAGCTCATGGAGCGGGGAGAGAGGGGCCCGTAGGACAACCGTGTGAAGAGGCGGGGCCAGGAGCTAAGACTCGACCCCTGCAACCACAAATAGGTGAGTACAAATAGGTGAGTACACACATATCTGCTTATACCAGAGATGAGTTAGTAGTTCCAGTAGACATACTGCAGTGTTCCTCTGTGTTCATGTATTCAGACGCTGAAGCAAGTAGACGGAGGGCAAAATCCTCGCTGGTCATAACCTTCTCCGCTGGTCATAAACTCCCCTTCCTTCAGGACATAACCCCAGGATTAAAAATACGGCTGGGCAAGTGGAAGAGTTCAGGTCTAAGAATTTGGAATGTACCGGTTATGTAATTACCTCAGTGGACTATAGAAGCAGCAGCAGGAGTTAGCCAATTAAGGATGAGTTTCAGGGTGGGACATTAAGAATCTAAAAGTCGTGGCGAGTGACCAACAACACACCAACACTTATAAAATTCATTGTGAATTCGTATAGAGAAGGAGACAGGACTCTCACTCAGGCAGCCGAGTGCTCAGTCAGTCACTTTGCTGAGGCAATCCCCCATTTATTTATATGGTTATAGCTATGACTATAAATTTTAAAGGGGTGGACCGGTATGCCAGCTGAAAGCCTCGTCACTTGACCAAAAGATCCAGTGGCTGGGCATTACATGACTAAAACCAACGTCAGGATACACTTGTCCTGTTTCTGACATAACCACACTCTGCAGGTGAAAACTGGACCAACGTCTTCAGCACCACCCGCGCTCGACATCGTCGACTGTTTCAGTGACGATGAGGCAGACAATATCACTTCAATGGCAATGAAATTCCTTAATTACCAGTGACTTTGAAAGCATTTCCTTCTCCAATCTGGGTTCTCCAGAAAAGTCTGTATTGAGAAGCAAATCGCATCAGTCAGTCAAAAACGAACTGAGGAAAAATCAATGAAGACCGAAACGAAATGTAGCTGATGTTAAAAAGGATCACCAAAATTCTCACCACCTCTTCAATGTATAATCAGCTTTACTAACATACTACCATGGTCTCTCAAGCACTAAGTGACTGTCTCTGAATCTCCCATTACCACTTCAACACCAGAATGTATTTCCCATCACATGCTCCTTTACTGCAACTCTTACTCTTATCTACATTTGAAAGGACTGTCCATTGAGGAGAATGAAATATTGTTCTGAGACAACGAAGGGACAACAAACACACCAGTGGACTGCACCTCGCCACTTCAGCCGAGTGTCTCAACTGCAAAGTGTCCCTGTACTCAATGCAGCCAAGTGCCCGTCCACGAAGAAATCGTAAACCAGAAGCCTAAGGAACGAAGAAATTTAATTCTTTCCACGACACCGGGAACCTATGCTGCCATCACGAGCCTCTAGGTCTAGGACGCACTACAGACTGATGGTACAAGCATCCCATCAGGCAACCTTCTCAATCTCCACGACCATGGACCATATCTTCTTTCAAGACGATATACGCAAAATTATTCTCACTTGCCTTAGTCTATGCCCACCTCCAGAACGCCTGTCAACCATGGTGACTTAGTGACGCCGTGAACGCCATCTTCAACTTAACCTTTTCAAAGATGAAAATTTCTGAAGTTAAACCTTCAGCTCAAACAACCACCCCCCCCCCCGAAATTGCAAGCAAACGCTCTCACGAACTCCAGTGGACTCATCTCTGGTGCAGCCATGTTCATGCCCCTACTGAACCTACCACACTACCTCGCCTACAGATGACCAAACAGTCGCACCAGAAGGAAACTGAAGTCGACGACCACGCCCTCCGCCTTCACCTACAACCACGATCACTACGTTCGCCGAGGATCTGCACCCTCGACTCTGCAACGGAAACTGGTCAAGTACACCTGTTCTTCCCCCATACATCTTTGCTCCACGAGGCCTGGTCACAGACCGGGACCGCGGGGGCGTTAACCCCTGGATCTCTCTCCAGGAAACTCCAGGTAAACCACGATAGTTCATGAGATTATGATTTCAACTAAAATATACCAAATTCGAGCCTACCACAAGAGCGTTAGGAACTCAAGAACAGGTAATTTTACTCCATACAGTAGACCGCGAGCTGTCTCCTGTCCCGGGCGCCAGCTGTTGCACTCATCTTTGCTTTAAAAGTCGTCTGGCTGAGCTAAGCTCTGGCTCTGGCGCCGCGGGTTAAAATTCTGGCTTGTCTTGATAAATTAGACATATGTGCAACTCTTGGGTACTTTTATTGTGAAACTTTTTCGCCACACAGTGGCTTCATCAGTCCATACAAAGGAGAACGTGAAAACAGGAGGAGAATGAGGTAACATCCCTCAACCTTCTTGGGTTTTTTAATACAGGGAATTCTTTCATTTGCCTAACCCTTGGCACGACCTACTCCACATTGAACAAATGTGACACACCTACGATGCTGCACCTCTCCTGCCATAGGGTTTTTATAAGCTCTTCTCCGCAGATATCGTATTCTATTCAAGATTGATGGACTGACCACATCGACTCAAGGTTGAGGGACTGATTACCTCATTCTCCTGTTCTTCACGATTCTCCTTTGTATGGACTGATGAAGCCACTGGTGGCGAAACGTTTCCTCAATAAAGATACCCAAAATTGCATAGGGTGTCTAATTTATCAACGTGTCCGGTTCTCTGAACCATTCATCTACTGGCTTTGTGCTGCTATTAAGTTCGGGCTTTGTTTTTTCCGAGGGAAGACACTCCTCTTCTTCTACTTTCCCTTTAAAATCCTTACCTGAAGATGTTAGTGACAAACAGAAGAAAGTATTACCAGAAAGACATAAATCACAGATGAAGGTGAACGCTGAGCGAGAGCATCACGTTACACCACTCGAGTATCAGGCAAAGATATACTGCGAACACAAGAACACGAGAAAAGACCTGTTGTCCCTAGCCGTAAATCAAGTCTCCAGAAAAGGAAGACTCCTCTGGTAATTAAAGTCAAATCCAAACAGAAAGGTACTTTTAGAGCTCATTTCCTCCATCAATTTTTAAAATATATGCGAATGCGGTAGAGCAACAAAAATTGAAGTGATAAATGGTTTAAAACCGACAAGTTGAAGATTGAGACACTTTTTGCAACGTATGGGAAATCTTTACTGAAGAAAGGGTTTTTCGTCACAACAGGGGTTTTTCATCAGTGTCTCAATCTTCAACTTATGGGTTTTAAACCATTTGTCATATCTGTCAGAAACTGCAACATCATGGAACTTGATACAAGGAATTCTTCATACTTGTCCAACCTTGGACGAAGATCACGGTGGGTGATACCACTGTGGTACCGCCTCCTCCTGCTTCCACTCACCTGACTCCAGTATAAAAGCCACTTCTAAGGCCATATGCTGTACTTTCTACAAGATTGATGGACGGAATACATCGATTCTAGGCTGAGGGACTGATTACCTCAAACTCTTCCTCTCCTTACACCTTTCTGCTTTGCACTGGACTGATGAAGCCACTGTGTGGAGAAACGTTTCTTTCAATAAAGATTCCATGTGTTGCATCAGTGTCTCAATCTTCAAGATGTTAATGAGTGAGAGAGCAAAGTGAGTCCACTCACTGTGACGGGCCTTTTCACCTCATACAAGATAGACCAGTAAGTGTGTGCTTAATAAGCCTCAGTGAGAGTGCTGCTTCCAGCCAGGTGTGGAATCATAACATCAATTCAGCCGGAGGCAAACTCTCGCCCATTTATTTGTTGACGTATAAACCCTAACAGCGAACCATAATAGCTGGAGCTCCTCTGCAGCTACTCTGACTTAACTGCCAGTTTGACTGGATAGAAGGAAGAAACATTGCTGTGTGATGAACGCTAGATAAATTGTAACGTACTCAGCGCACACCACAAGATATAAGCCATTTTTCATATGATGGACTACTTCGACCTATCCTAAAAAGACTCCCTCACGTGCGTATGGTACACAAATCAGATCATTTTACAACAGCGAATATGATCTGAACTCTTGGCTGGAATATTCGGTTGTGCAGGATTCAGTATATTGCTTTGGCTGTCGCCGTTTTAGCAGGAGAACTGGGGTCGTAGTGACACTACTTTCACTCAAACAATGGCCGAGTTCTTTGCTACACTCCAGAAGTTATAAGCATATTTTTTTCTGCATCAGTTGTGCATAACGTGTTTATGAAGCAACACAGAGGAAGGACGACTCTTCTGAACATCCAACAGACTTAAACAGAGGCTACCAGACCTAAGATGGTCCTGCCACGACACTGTTTCTTCTGGTATCACAGTAACTTTACCCAGCAGTTTTTGCAATCCTACTAGTAATTAAACACCGTAAAAATCTCAGATGCACACAGAATAACAGAAACAAGGGTAATTTACAATCTCACTGATATATCATGCGTAATCACACTGACACTGATGAAGATTTTACTGAAAATCAATAAGTAACTGTAACCACCTTCAGTCCCCTCACCTCCACTGACTGCTGCTGTGGGTCCCGTAAGTCACTCGTGTCTGACCTTTCAAGAAATTCGACAAGGCTCCCAACCACGTCATTTACAGGAGTGTATTGTTGATTCTTGGATTTCGTCAGAAAACAACTAATTCTCATGAATTCTGTCCCCAGACTCACACACAGTTACTCAATGAACTAGACATGATTTTCAAATAATTCCAGTAACATACAAAAACTTCATCAGTACGGAATTAAGAAGATACGTCATATCTAGAGAAATCTTGAGTTCTGCAGATGCAACTGAACTAAGGAATTAAAAATGAGAGTGTTGAGTTTGAAGAGCGACGACTTCTTGAGAGGAGGAAACAACACTTGTACTCTCAGCTTCTACACTTGAACGACACGCGAAATCGTAATGACACGATTGCAAACAAACCATAACACGGGTGGCAATAGAACCCGCGATCAGAGACGGTCTGGAGTTTTGAGACTGATCGCTGGTTCTAACCCCACCCGTGGTATGGTTCCGTCACTTGAATTCGCTACTAAGCTTAACTCCGTGATGTTTTCGTTGATGTATGTAAGCTGGTGGATAAATTAGACACATGTGCAACACTTGGGTATCTTTATTGAGGAAACGTTTCGCCACACACTGGCTTCATCAGTCCATACAAAGGAGAAACGTGAAGAACAGGAAGAGATACCCAAGTGTTGCATATGTGTTTAATTTATCTACTTATCGGTTTTTTGAACCATTCGTCTACAAGATGGTGGATATCAGTGTGGATTTCTCAGTCAAGTCTACAACATGTTGGCGTGGTTTTTCCTGTCTACAACAACATGTTGACGTGGTTTTTCCTGTCTACAACAACATGTTGACGTGATTTTTCCTGTCTACAACAACATGTTGACGTGGTTTTTCCTGTCTACAACAACATGTTGACGTGGTTTTTCCTGTCTACAACATGTTGACGTGGTTTTTCCTGTCTACAACATGTTGACGTGGTTTTTCCTGTCTACAACAACATGTTGACGTGGTTTTTCCTGTCTACAACATGTTGACGTGGTTTTTCCTGTCTACAACATGTTGAAGTGGTTTTTCCTGTCTACAACAACATGTTGGCGTGGTTTTTCCTGTCTACAACAACATGTTGACGTGGTTTTTCCTGTCTACAACATGTTGACGTGGTTTTTCCTGTCTACAACATGTTGGCGTGGTTTTTCCTGTCTACAACATGTTGGCGTGGTTTTTCCTGTCTACAACATGTTGACGTGGTTTTTCCTGTCTACAACAACATGTTGACGTGGTTTTTCCTGTCTACAACATGTTGACGTGGTTTTTTCCTGTCTACACAACATGTTGACGTGGTTTTTCCTGTCTACAACATGTTTGCGTGGTTTTTTCCTTCTACAACATGTTGACGGGGGTTTTTTCCGTCTACAACAAAGTTGACGTGGTTTTCCTGTCTACAACAGTTGACGTGTTTTTCCTGTCTACAACAAATTTTGGCGTGGTTTTCCCTGTCTACAACATGTTGACGGGTTTTCCTGTCTACAACATGTGACGGTTTTTCCCCCGTCTACAACATTACCCGGTTTTTCCTGTCCCAAAAAACATGTTGGCGTGTTTTTCCTCTACCCAAAAATGTTGACGTGGTTTTTTCCTGTCTACAAAAACAAGTTTGACGTGGTTTTTCCCTGTCTACAACATGTTGACGTGTTTTTCCTGTCTACAACATGTTGGCGTGTTTTTTTCCTGTCTACAACCCCTGTTGACGTGTTTTTTCCTGTCTACCAACATGTTGCGTGGTTTTTTCCTGTCCCACAACATGTTGACGTGGTTTTCCTGCTACAACATGTGACGTGGGTTTTTCCTGTCTACAACAGTTGGGGTGGTTTTCCGTCACAACCCTGTTACGTGGTTTTTTCCCTGTCCCACAACATGTGACGTGGTTTTTCCTGTCTACAACATGTTGGCGTGGTTTTTCCTGTCTACAACATGTTGACGTGGTTTTTCCTGTCTACAACATGTTGACGTGGTTTTTCCTGTCTACAACATGTTGACGTGGTTTTCCTGTCTACAACATGTTGACGTGGTTTTTCCTGTCTACACATGTTGACGTGGTTTTCCCCGTCTACAAACCTGGGTTTACGTGTTTTTTCCTGTCTATAAAAAACAAAAACAACTGTGAGGAAGAGTACTAGTGACAGCACAAGTGACGGTGAAGTTATATCTGTCAATCTGAAAAGAGCCAAGAGTCTGACAGCTTTTCTTTAGACCTAATAACGGAAGACAGCCCGACACACCACAACACACCCACACTCAACACACACACACCACCCCCAAACCTTGGATCAAGAGCCTATCTTTCCCGCATTATAACATTAGTCTTTAAGAGTCATTAACTCCCGTCATGTTTCATTATTTTTCGCTTCTCTCTGTCTCACCAGTTTATTGTTGTGTCCTGCGCCCTGTGCTGTGTCCAGCGTCCTGTGCTGTGTCCAGCGTCCTGTGCTGTGTTCCAGCGTCCTGTGCTGTGTGTCCAGCGTCCTGTGCTGTGTCCAGCGCCCTGTGCTGTGTCCAGCGCCCTGTGCTGTGTCCCGCGTCCCTGTGCTGTGTCCAGCGTCCCCGTCTGTGTCCAGCGTCCTGAGCTGTGTCCAGCGTCCTGTGCTGTGGGCCAGCGTCCTGTGCTGTGTGTCCAGCGCCTGTGGGTGTGTGTCCAGCGTCCGTGCTGTGTGTCCAGCGTCCTGTGCTGTTGTCCAGCGTCCTGTGCTGTGTGTCCAGCGTCCTGTGCTGTGTGTCCAGCGTCCTGTGCTGTGTGTCCTGCGTCCTGTGCTGTGTGTCCTGCGTCCTGTGCTGTGTGTCCAGCGTCCTGTGCTGTGTGTCCAGCGTCCTGTGCTGTGTGTCCTGCGTCCCCGTGCTGTGTGTCCTGCTCCTGTGCTGTGTGTCCAGCGTCCTGTGCTGTGTGTCCAGCGTCCTGTGCTGTGTGTCCACGTCCTGTGCTGTTGTCCGCGTCCTGTGCTGTGTGTCCTGCGTCCTGTGCCCGTGTGTCCAGCGTCCTGTGCTGTGTGTCCACGCCCTGTGCTGTGTCCAGCGTCCTGTGCTGTGTCCAGCGCCCTGTGCTGTGTGTCCAGCGCCCTGTGCTGTGTCCAGCGCCCTGTGCTGTGTGTCCAGCGCCCTGTGCTGTGTGTCCAGCGCCCTGTGCTGTGTCCAGCGCCCTGTGCTGTGTGTCCAGCGCCCCCGTGCTGTGTCCAGCGCCCTGTGCTGTGTGTCCAGCCGCCTGTGGGTGTGTCCAGCGCCCTGTGCTGTGTGTCCACGCCCCGTGCTGTGTGTCCAGCCCCTGTGCTGTGTCCAGCGCCCTGTGCTGTGTGTCCAGCGCCCTGTGCTGTGTCCAGCGTCCTGTGCTGTGTTTCCACGCCCTGTTTCTGTGTTGGGCCAGCGCCCTGTGCTGTGTGTCCACGCCCTGTGCTGTGTGTCCAGCGCCCTGTGCTGTGTCCAGCGCCCTGTGCTGTTGTCCAGCGCCCTGTGGGTGTGTGTCCAGCGCCCTGTGCTGTGTGTCCACGTCCTGGGCTGTGTGTCCAGCGTCCCTGGGGTGCTGGTGTCCAGCGTCCTGTGCGTGTGTCCAGCGCCCTGTGCTGTGTGTCCAGCGTCCTGTGTTGTGTGTCCAGCGTCCTGTGCTGTGTTCCAAACGTCCTGTGCTGTGTGTCCAGCGCCCCGTGCTGTGTGTCCAGCGCCCTGTGCTGGGTGTCCAGCGCCCTGTGCTGTGTGTCCAGCGTCCTGTGCTGTGGTCCAGCGTCCTGTGCTGTGTGTCCAGCGTCCTGTGCTTGTGTCCAGCGCCCTGTGCGGGGTGTCCAGCGCCCGTGCTGTGTGTCCAGCGCCCTGTGCTGTGTGTCCCCCGTCCTGTGCTGTGTCCAGCGCCTGGCTGTGTGGGCCAGCGCCTGTGCGTGTGTCCACGCCCTGTGCTGTGGTCCACGCCCTGCTGTTGTCCTGCGCCCCGTGCTTTTGTCCACGTCCTGTGCTGTGTGTCCAGCGGTCCCCCTGTGGTGTGTTCCAGCGCCCCGTCTGTGTGTCCTGCGTCCTGTGCTGTGTCCAGCGCCCTGTGCTGTTGTCCAGCGCCCCGTGCTGTGTGTCCAGCGTCCTGTGCTGTGTGTCCAGCGCCCTGTGCTGTGTGTCCGCGTCCTGTGCTGTGTCCACGTCCTGTGCTGTGTGTCCTGCGCCCCGTGCTGTGGTCCAGCGCCTGTGCTGTGTGTCCAGCGCCCTGGCTGGGGTGTCCAGCGTCCTGTGCTTTTGTCCCCGCCCTGTGCTGTGTTCCAGCGCCTGTGCTGTGTGTCCAGCGTCCGTGCTGTGTGTCCAGCGCCCTGTTTCTGTGGGGTCCAGCGCCTGTGCTGTGTGTCCAGCCCTGTGCTGTGTGTCCAGCGTCCTGTGCTGTGTGTCCAGGCGCCTGTGTGTGTGTCCAGCGCCTGTGCTGTGTGTCCAGCGTCCTGTGTGTGTGTCCAGCGTCCTGTGCTGTGTGTCCAGCGTCCTGTGCTGTGTGTTCCCGAGTGGGCCGAGGTTGTGTGTTCCAGCGTCCTGTTGCGTGTGTCCAGCGTCCCTGTCTGTGTGTCCAGCGTCCTGTGCTGTGTGTCCAGCGTCCTGTGCTGTGTGGTCCAGCGTCCCTGTGCTGTGTGTCCAGCGTCCTGTGCTGTGTGTCCAGCGTCCTGTGCTGTGTGTCCAGCGTCCTGTGCTGTGTGTCCAGCGTCCTGTGCTGTGTGTCCAGCGTCCTGTGCTGTGTGTCCAGCGTCCTGTGCTGTGTGTCCAGCGTCCTGTGCTGTGTCCAGCGTCCTGTGCTGTGTGTCCAGCGTCCTGTGCTGTGTGTCCAGCGTCCTGTGCTGTGTGTCCAGCGTCCTGTGCTGTTTTCCAGCGTCCCTTTTTGGCCTTTTTGTGCCAGCGTCCTGTGCTGTGGTCCACGTCCTGTGCTGTTGTCCAGCGTCCTGTGCGTGTGTCCAGCGTCCTGTGCTGTGTGTCCAGCGTCCTGGGGCTGTGTGTCCAGCGCCCCGTGCTGTGGGCCAGCGTCCCGTGCTGTGTGTCCACGTCCTTGTGGCTGTGTGTCCAGCGCTGTGCTGGTGGTGTCCAGCGTCCCGTGCTGTGTCCAGCGTGCGTGCTGTAGTTTTCCCAGCGTCCTTTTTGGCTGTATGTCCAGCGTCCTGTGCTTGGTGTCCAGCGTCCTGTGCTGTGTGTCCACGTCCTTTTGCTGTGTGTCCAGCGTCCTGTGCGTGTGTCCACGTCCGTGCTGTTGTCCAGCGCCTGTGCTGTGTGTCCACGTGCTGTGCTGTGTGTCCAGCGTGCTGTGCTGTGTGTCCGCGTGCTGTGCTGTGTGTCCAGCGTCCTGTGCTGTGTGTCCAGCGTCCTGTGCTGTGTGTCCAGCGTGCTGTGCTGTGTGTTCAGCGTGCTGTGCTGTGTGTCCACGTGCTGTGCTGTGTGTCCAGCGTCCTGTGCGTGGTGTCCAGCGCCCTGTGCTGTGTGTCCAGCGTCCTGTGCTGTGTGTCCAGCGTCCTGTGCTGTGTGTCCCTGCTCCTGTGCTGTTGTGGGCCGCGGGCCCTGTGCTGGTGTCCAGCGCCCTTGCTGTGTGTCCAGCGTCCCCGTGCTGTGTGTCCACGTCCTGTGCTGTGTGTCCAGCTCCTGTGCTGTGTGTCCAGCGTCCTGTGCTGTGTGTCCAGCGTCCTGTGCTGTGTCCAGCGCCCTGTGCTATGTGTCCACGTCCCCATGCTGTGTGTCCCAGCGTCCCGTGCTATGTGTCCAGCGTCCTGTGCTGTGTGTCCAGCGTCCTGTGCTGTGTGTCCAGCGTCCTGTGCTGTGTTCAGCGTCCTGTGATGTGTGTCCAGCGCCCTGTACTGTGTGTCCAGCGTCCTGTGCTGTGTGTCCAGCGCCCTGTGCTGTGTGTCCAGCGTCCTGTGCTGTGTGCCCAGCGTCCTGTGCTGTGTCCAGCGTCCTGTGCTGTGTGTCCAGCGCCCTGTGCTGTGTGTCCTGCGCCCTGTGCTGTGTGTCCAGCATCCTGTGCTGTGTGTCCAGCGTCCTGTGCTGTGTGCCAGCGTCATGTGCTGTGTGTCCCAGCGCCTGTGCTGTGTGTCCACGTCCTGTGCTGTGTGTCCAGCGTCCTGTGCTGTGATCAGCGTCCTGTGCTCTGTGTCCAGCGCCCTGTGTTGTGTGTCCAGCGTCCTGTGCTGTATGTCCAGCGTCCCGTGCTGTTGTCCAGCATCCTGTGCTGTGTGTCCCAAACGTCCCTGTGCTGTGTTCAAGGTCCTTGGTGCTGTGTCCCCGCGTCCTGTGCTGTGGGTCCAGCGTCCTGTGCTGCGTGTCCAGCGTCCTGTGCTGTGTGTCCAGCGTCCTGTGCCGTGTGTGCAGCGTCCTGTGCTATGTGCCCAGCGTCCTGTGCCGTGTGTCCAGCGTCCTGTGCTGTGTGTCCAGCGTCCTGTGCTGTGTGTCCAGCGTCCTGTGCTGTGTGTCCAGCGTCCTGTGCTATGTGTCCAGCGTCCTTTGGTGTGTCGAGCGTCCTGTGCTGTGTGTCCAGCGTCCTGTGCTGTGTCCAGCGTCCTGTGCTGTGTCCAGCGTCCTGTGATGTGTCCAGCGTCCTGTGCTGTGTCCAGCGTCCTGTGCTGTGCGTCCAGTGCAGCACACATTGCGCTGTGTGTCCAGCGTCCTGTGCTGTGTCCAGCGTCCTGTGCTGTGCGTCCAGTGCTGCACAAATTGCACTGTGTCCAGCGTCCTATGCTGTGTGTCCCCGCGTCCTGTGCTGTGTGTCCAGCGTCCTGTGCTGTGTCCAGCGTCCTGTGCTGTGCGTCCAGTGCTGCACAAATTGCACTGTGTCCAGCGTCCTATGCTGTGTGTCCAGCGTCTTGTGCTGTGTGTCCAGTCCTGTTGTTGTCCAGCGTCCTGTGCTGTGCTCCATGCTGCACAATTGCACTGTGTCCAGCGTCCCATGCTGTGTGTCCAGCGTCCTATGCTGTGTGTCCAGCGTCTTGTGCTGTGCGTCCAGCGTCCTGTGCTGTGTCCAGCGCCCTGTGCTGTGTGTCCAGCGTCCTATGCTGTGTGTCCAGCGTCTGTGCTGTCCCAGCGTCCTGTGCTTTCACACATTTGTTGTGTACTCTCCTAAATGTGGTTGCAGGGGTCGAGACTCAGTTCCTGGCCCCGCCTCTTCACTGACCGCTACTGGATTCTCCCTCTCCCTGCTCCATGAGCTTTATCATACCTCGTCTTAAAACTATGTATGATTCCTGCCTCCACTACATCGCTTGTCAGACTATTCCACTTCCTGACAACTCTGTGGCTGAAGAAATACTTCCTAACATCCCTTTGACCATCTAGTCTTCAGTATTCCAATTGTGTCCCCTGTTTTTGTGTCCCCTCCTGGAACATCCTGTCTCTGTCCACCTTGTCTATTCCAGCAGTTTTTGTATGTCGTTTTATCATGTCTTCCCTGACCCTCCTGTCCTCCAGTGTCTCAGGGCCGATTTTCCCTCAACCTTTCTTCATAGGGCATTCCCCTGAGCTCCGGAGCCCAGTCTTGTTGCAAAGCTTTGTACTTTCTCAATTTCTTGACGTGTTGACCAGGGGTGGTTCCATACTGGGTTTTGCGTACTCCATATGGGCCTGACGTACACAGTGGGATAAGCCTTGACGATTTCCTTACTGAGGTATCGAACGCTATTTTCAGGTTCCAGGCGCCCATATGCTCCCGCAGTTATCTGGGTTTAAAGTGTGCTCTGGCGATGTACTCGGTATTATACTCACTCCAAGATCTTTCTCCTTGAGTGAGGTTTGCAGTTTTGTCCACAGCTATACGTCTGCAGTCTCTTTGCCCTTCCAATTTCATACTTTGCATCTGCAGGTTAACTTCGAAACAGTTGCTGACCCGTGTCCAGCCTGTCCAGGTCTCTTTGATCTGCTTGGGGTCTGCTTTGTGTCCAGGTCCTATGCTGACCATTGTGCTGTGTCCAGTGCCTGTCTCACACTGGCTGTGTCCAGTGCCTGTGCTGCACAAATGTGCTGTCCAGGTCCTGTGCTGCACACATGTGCTGTGTCCAGTGTCCTGTGCTGCACACATGTGCTGTGTCCAGTGTCCTGTGCTGCACACATTGTGCTGTGTCCAGTGTCCTGTGCTGCACACATTGTGCTGTGTCCAGTGTCCTGTGCTGGACACAATGTGCTGTGTCCAGTGTCCTGTGCTGGACAAAATTTGTGCTGTGTCCAGTGTCCTGTGCTGCACACATTGTGCTGTGTCCAGTGTCCTGTGCTGGACACAATGTGCTGTGTCCAGTGTCCTGTGCTGCACACAATGTGCTGTGTCCAGTGTCCTGTGCTGCACACAATGTGCTGTGCATCTCTTCCTACCACCACCCTTGCACTAGTGGCACTTAGAGGACTGACCTTGGGTGGCATGACTCCCGTACTGCCCTGGGTGTACTACTGGCACTCTCCTACGACTGGGTGGTACACTGACCTCGTATGCCTGGGTGGTACTACTGGCAATGCGAGTACTGACCTAGGGTGCTACTACTGGCACTAACCACTGACCTAAAGTGGCACTACTGGCACTAATCACTGACCTAAGGTGGCAATACTGGCACTAATCACTGACCTTGGGTGGCACTACTACTACTGTGAGTACTGACCTAGGGTGGCACTACTGGCACTCTCGGTACTGATCTGGGTGGTACTACTGGCACTGTGAGTACTGACCTAGGGTGGCACTAACCACTGACCTAGGGTAGCACTACTGTCATTGTGAGTGCTGACCTAGGGTGGCACTACTGGCACTGAGAGGACTGACCTAGGGTGGCACTATTGCCACTGTGAGTGCTGATCTAGGGTGGCACTACTGGCACTAATCACTAACCTTGGGTGGCACTACTGCCACTAACCACTGACCTGGGTTGACACAGGAGAGGCCACAGATGCCATCACAGAGGCACACCTTACGCTTGCTCAGACAGTCTCTGTCACTGCTGCACTTGCGTAGGCAGGTCCGTCCCTGGGAGGAGAAACACTTAGGATAAATACTTAACAATTCGCAAACGAACGAAATTATTAACAAACATTATCTCTCAGTCCACAGCAGGATTCCAACCTACACACACTATTAAATTTCCCAGTACTTAAACCTGGGGGCTGAGTGGCTTAAGTATTGCGTACTTAATATGCATTAAGTATTGCGTATTTAATGTACTTTAAGTACTGCGTATTTAATGTACATTGCACAAGAAGAAGGAGAAAAGTCATAGACAGTAGCGAAGACAATTCACAGATAACTCGATTACAGGAGAAGAAACCTGTCCTGATCTGTCTAGCACCATTGTCAAGTTACAACTGGGCCAGGAAAAGTAAAGAATGTCTCAAGATACGTAGGTCACTCAGTTGTGACTGGACAACAAAAATCATAATAACACTTCCCTTTAACCTCTCTCTCTCTCTCTCTCTCTCTCTCTCTCTCTCTTTTACACAGGGTTTGACAAGGTTAAGGATCCCTAGCTTTATTGACAAGCTATTTACAGGTTAGGGATTCCTAACTTTATTGACAAGCTAAGAGCTGTTACCTACATCAGCTCATTTGAAAGCATTTTTATTGTTATGAGACATACAAGTAGGGAACAGGATGAAGTTGGAGCCATCTGTGGGCCAGCATTTTCATTTGATCAACTGACTTTATCTCGTTGACATCATTATGCTGTACGAATGTGTTCCAGACTCGAGTCATCCTGGGTATGTATGATCTCAGATGGATTGATGTTCTGGAGAAGGGTACAGCCAGAGTGAAGTTGCTGCTTTCTGCCCGTCTTGTGGCATAAAAGCTTGTTTTCACGCTGTCCTCGAAGTGGATCCAAGTGTGGTACTTTGACAATATTGGCCTTGTACATAACAGTAAGGCCACCACATCCCTCCTATGTTGAAGGCTCTGCTGAAATGACAGGTCTATCCAGGATGGGTCCAGGCGAGAGATGAGACGTCTTGCTCTGTTCTCTACTCTGTCAAGCAGTCGCAGATGAGAGGGGGGCAGGCAAACCAAGAAAGTGGAGCATACTCAAGGTGCGAGCGTACTTGTGCCTCGTACAGAATCTTGCAACCCCTACTGTCAAGTAGATGTGAGATACGGCGAAGTGCTGTAAGCTTCCTGGCTGCCTTGTTTGCAAGATTTACAACATGGTTCTTCATGGTTAGTTTGGAGTCAAATTTCACCCCAAGGATATCAACTTCTTCTCCAGGTGCCAACATCCTCCCATTCATCCTTACTACTGCACCAGCATTACCATCATGGTGCCTAGAGACGATCATCATTTGCGTTTTCTCAGGTGCAAATGTTACTTGCCATCTATTTCCCCAAGCTGATATAGCTCTCAGCTGGTGATTGATGTAGCTTAGAGCAGCTGGCATTTCTTCTCTTGGATAAGTGAATGTCAGTGTACAGTCGTCTGCATATGCATGTGATTCTGGGATGAGATGAAGAAGGTCGTTGAAGTAGACATTCCATAACAGTGGACCCAGCACACTTCCTTGTGGAACGCTTGCCCCAATAGGATGTCTTGCTGATTCCGTTCCATTGAGGACTACACTTAGAGATCTACCATGAAGGTAATCACTGAGGAGACATAGCGTAGAGCCTGCAATTCCCAGTGCTTGAAGTTTTGCTAAGAGGCCCTGGTGCCACACCCGGTCGAAAGCGCCAGCAATGTCCAGTGCTACCACACAGCTGACTTTGGATTCATCCAGTGACTGGTGCCACTTAGTGGAGAGGTTTAACAACAGATCAGCAGCAGAGTAACCTTTCCTGAAGCCATATTGACGATCACAAAGTAGTGAGTGGTAGTCAAAAAAATCTGTCATTTGTCTTGAGATTATTGTCTCAAGGATCTTACCAGTGATTGACAGGAGTGACACTGGTCTGTAGTTGCTGATTTCTGCTCTGCTCTTCTTTTTGTGAACAGGGACTACATTTGCCTCTTTCCATGGAGAGGGCCATTTGCACTGTACTAGGCAGTGCTGAAAGATGCGAGTTAGAGGTGCTGCTAGCTGGTCTGCACATCTTCTCAACAATCTTGGGCTCAACTTGTCTGGGCCCACAGCCTTTTCTTGGTCAAGTGATTTAAGAAGGAAATGCACCTCCTCCTGCCTTATTGTCACCCCTGACAGTTTTGACACAGTTCTTGCAGCTAGCCAAGGAGGGTCTCTCTCTCTCTCTCTCTCTCTCTCTCTCTCTCTCTCTCTCTCTCTTCTCTGTCCCTCTTTTTTTTTTTTTTTTTTTACAAGGGGTTTGACAAGGTTAGGTTAAGGATCCCTAGCTTTATTGACAAGCTATTTACAGGTTAAGGATTCCTAACTTTATTGGCAAGGTCTCTCTCTCTCTCTCTCTCTCATCTCTCTCTCTCTCTCTCTCTCTCTCTCTCTCTCTCTCTCTCTCTCTCTCTCTCTCTCTCTCTCTCTCTCTCTCTCTCTCTCTCTCTCTCTCCTTCTCTCTCTCTCTCTCTCTCTCTGTCTCTCTGTCTCTGTCTGTCTTTTTTTTTTTTACACAGGGTTTGACAAGGTTAAGGATCCCTAGCTTTATTGACAAGGTATTTACAGGTTAAGGATTCCTAACTTTATTGACAAGCTAAGAGCTGTTACCTACATCAGCTCATTTGAAAGCATTTTTATTGTTATGAGACATACAAGTAGGGAACAGGATGAAGTTGGAGCCATCTGACTATAACACTGACTAACACTGACTATAACACTGACTATAACACTGACTATAACACTGACTATAACACTGACTATAACACTGACTATAACACTGACTATAACACTGACTATAACACTGACTAACACTGACTATAACACTGACTAACACGGACTATAACACTGACTAACACTGACTATAACACTGACTATAACACTGACTATAACACTGACTATAACACTGACTAGCACTGACTATAACACTGACTATAACTCTGACTACAACACTGACTAACACTGACTATAACACTGACTATAACACTGACTATAACACTGACTAAACACTGACTATAACACTGACTAAAACACTGATTATAACACTGACTATAACACTGACTATAACACTGACAATAACACTGACTATAACACGACTATAACACTGACAAATAACACTGACTAACACTGACTATAACACTGACTATAACATGACTATAACACTGACTAAACACTGACAATAACACTGACTATAACACTGACTAAAACACTGACATAACACTGACATAATACTGACTATAACACTGACTTAACACTGACTATAAAACTGACTAACACTGACTATAACACTGACTAACACTGACTATAACACTGACTATAACACTGACTATAACACTGACTATAACACTGACTAACACTGACTAACACTGACTATAATACGGGACTAAACACTGACTATAACACTGACTATAAAAACTGACTATAACACTGACTATAACACTGACTAACACTGACTATAAACACTGACTAACACTGACAATAACACTGACTAACACTGACTATAACACTGACTAACACTGACTATAACACTGACTAAAACACTGACTATAACACTGACTATAACACTGACAGCACTGACTATAACCACTGACTATAACTCTGACTATAACACTGACTAACACTGACTATAACACTGACTATAACACTGACTATAACACTGACTATAACACTAAACTATAACACTGACTATAACACTGATTATAACACTGACTATAACACTGACTATAACACTGACTATAACACTGACTATAACACTAAACTATAACACTGACAAATAACACTGACAACACTAAACTATAACACTGACTATAACACTGACTATAACACTGACTATAACACTGACTATAACACTGACTATAACACTGACTATAACACTGACTATAACACTGACTATAAAACTGACTATAACACTGACTAACACTGACTATAACACGACTAACACTGACTATAACACTGACTAACACGACTATAACACTGACTATAACACTGACTAAAACACTGACTATAACACTGACTAAACACTGACTAACACTGACTATAATACGGGACTATAACACTGACTATAAACACTGACTATAACACTGACTATAACACTGACTATAACACTGACTAACACTGACTATAACACTGACTATAACACTGACTAAAACACTGACAATAACACTGACTATAACACTGACTCTAACACTGACTATAAACTGACTATAACACTGACTATAGCACTGACTATAACACTGACTAAAAACACGACCATAACACTGACTAACACTGACTATAACACTGACAAATAACACGACATAACACTGACTATAACACTGACTATAACACTGCCCCATAACACTGACTAACACTGACTATAACACTGACTATAACACTGACTATAACACTGACCATAACACTGACTAACACTGACTATAACACTGACTATAACACTGACTATAACACTGACTATAACACTGACAAATAACACTGACCATAAACACTGACAACAATGACTTAACACTGACTATAACACTGACTCTAACACTGACTATAACACTGACTATAACACTGACTATAACACTGACTATAACACTGACCATGACACTGACTAACACTGACTATAAAAACTGACATAAAACCCTGACTAAAACACTGACATAACACGACTATAACACTGACTATAACACAGACTATAACACTGACTATAACACTGACTAACACTGACTATAACACTGACTATAACACTGACTATAACACTGACTATAACACTGACTATAACACTGACTAAAAACACTGACTATGACACTGACTATAACACTGACTATAACACTGACTATAACACTGACTAAAAACACTGACTAAAAACCACTGACTATAACACTGACTATAACACTGACAATAACACTGACTATAACACTGACTATAACACTGACCATAACACTGACTATAACACTGACTATAACACTGACTATAAACACAGACTATAACACTGACCATAACACTGACTATAACACTGACTATAACACTGACAAAACACTGACTATAACACTGACTATAACACTGACTATAACACTGACCAAAACACTGACTATAACACCTGACCATAACACTGACTAATAACACTGACTATAACACTGACTATAACACGACTATAACACTGACTATAACACTGACTATAACACGACCATAACACTGACTATAACACTGACTATAACACTGACTAACACTGACTAAAACACTGATTATAACACTGACTATAACACTTGACTATAACACTGACTATAACACTGACTATAACACTGACTAACACTGACTATAACACTGACTAAAACCCACTGACTATAACACTGACTATAAACACTGACTAACACTGACTATAACACTGACTATAACACTGACATAACACTGACTATAACACTGACCATAACACTGACTATAACACTGACCATAACACTGACTATAACCTGACTATAACACTGACTATAACACTGACTAAACACTGACTATAACACTGACTAAAAACACTGACTATAAACACTGACTATACCACTGACTATAACACTGACTATAACACTGACCATAACACTGACTAAAACACTGACTATAACACTGACTATAACACTAAACCATAACACTGACTAAAACCCACTGACTATAACACTGACTATAACACTGACCATAACACTGACTATAACACTGACTAAAACACTGACTATAACACTGACCATAACACTGACTAAAACACTGACCATAACACTGACTATAACACTGACTATAACACTGACTAAACACGACCATAACACTGACTATAACACTGACCATAACATGACTATAACACTGACCTAACACTGACTATAACACTGACTATAACACTGACTATAATACTGACTAAAACACTGACTATAATACTGACTATAACACTGACTATAACACTGAGTAAAAACACTGACTATAACACTGACTATAACACTGACTATAATACTGACTATAACATTTACTATAACACTGACTATAAACACTGACTATAAACATGACTATAACACTGACTATAACACTGACTATAACACTGACAAATAACACTGACTATAACACTGACCATAACACTGACTATAACACTGACTATAACACTGACCATAATACTGACTATAACACTGACTAAACACGACTATAACACTGACTAAAAATACTGACTATAACACTGACTATAACACTGACAAATAACACTGATTATAACACTGACTATAACACTGACTATAACACTGACTATAACACTGACTAAACACTGACAAATAACACTGACCATAACACTGACTATAACACTGACTAAAAACACTTGACCATAATACTGACAAATAACACTGACTAAAACACTGACTATAACACTGACTATAATACTGACTATAACACTGACTATAACACTGATATAACACTGACTAAAAACACTGACTATAACACTGACTAAAATTTACTGACTATAACACTGACTATAACACTGACTATAACACTGACTATAACACTGACTATAACACTGACTATAACACTGACAAATAACACTGACCATAACACTGACTATAACACTGACTATAACACTGACCGTAATACTGATTTAAAACACTGACCATAACACTGACTATAACACTGACTATAACACTTGACTATAACACTGACTATAACACTAAACTAAACACTGACTATAACACTGACTATAACACTGACCATAACACTGACTATAACACTGACTAAAACACTGACCATAATACTGACTATAACACTGACTATAACACTGACAAATAACACTGACTATAACACTGACTATAACACTGACTATAACACGACTATAACACTGACTATAACACTGACTAAAAACACTGACCATAACACTGACTATAACACTGACTATAACACTGACCATAATACTGACTATAACACTGACTATAACACTGACTATAACACTGACTATAATACTGACTAAAACCCACTGACTATAACACTGAGTATAACACTGACTATAACACTGACTATAACACTGACTATAATACTGACTATAACACTGACTATAACACTGACAATAACACTGACTATAACACGGGACTATAACACTGACTATAACACTGACTATAACACTGACCATAACACTGACTATAACACTGACTATAACACTGACCATAATACTGACTATAACACTGACTATAACACTGACTAATAACACGACTATAACACTGACTATAACACTGACTATAACACTGACAATAACACTGACTATAACACTGACTATAACACTGACCAAAACACTGACTATAACACGACTATAACACTGAACCATAATACTGACTATAACACTGACCATAACACTGACTATAACACTGACTATAACACTGACTATAACACTGACTATAACACTGACTATAACACTGACTATAACACTGACTATAACACTGACCATAATACTGACTATAACACTGACCATAACACTGACTATAACACTGACTATAACACTGACTATAACACTGACTATAACACTGACTATAACACTGACTATAACACTGACTATAACACTGACCATAACACTGACTATAACACTGACTATAACACTGACCAAAAATACTGACTAAAACCCACTGACTATAACACTGACTATAACACTGACTATAACCTGACTATAACACTGACTATAACACTGACTATAACACTGACCATAATACTGACTATAACACTGACTATAACACTGACTAAACACTGACTATAACACTGACAAATAACACTAAACTATAACACTGACTATAACACGACCATAATACTGACTATAACACTGGACTATAACACTGACCATAACACTGACTATAACACTGACTATAACACTGACTATAACACTGACTATAACACTGACTATAACACTGACTATAACACTGACTATAACACTGCCTATAACACTGACTATAACACTGACCATAATGCTGACTATAACACTGACTATAACACTGACTATAACACTGACTATAACACTGACTATAACACTGCCTATAACACTGACTATAACACTGACTATAACACTGACTAAACACTGACTATAACACTGACTATAACACTGACTATACACTGACTAAAAACACTGACCATAATACTGACTAAAAACACTGACCATAACACTGACTATAACACTGACTAAAACACTGACTATTAACACTGACTATAACACGACTATAACACTGACCATAACACTGACCATAACACTGACTAAATACTGGACTATAACACTACTATAACACTGACTATAACACTGCCTATAACACTGACTATAACACTGACAAATAACACTGACTATAATACTGACTATAACACTGACTATAACACTGACTATAACACTGACTATAACACTGACTATAACACTGCCTATAAAAACTGACTATAACACGACTATAACACTGACTAATAACACTGACTATAACACTGACTATAACACTGACTAAAACACTGACTAAACACTGACTATAACACGGACCATAACACTGACCATAACACTGACTATAACACTGACTATAACACGACTAAACACTGACTATAACACTGACTATAACACGATATAACACTGACCATAAACACTGACCATAACACTGACTATAATACTGACTATAACACTGACTATAACACTGACTATAACACTGACTATAACACTGACTATAACACTGACCATAACACTGACTATAACACTGACTATAACACTGATTATAACACTGACTATAACACTGACTATAACACGGGACAAATAACACTGACTATAACACTGACCATAACACTGACTATAACACTGACCATAACAAGAAACTCTGATAAAGTATTATTGTCAATCTTGACAAATTTCCATTTTATAATTTTGAATCAATCTAATTATTGAATGCAGGAATTTAAGGCAGGAGTTGTTACCTACAGGTAACATTGTCCCTTTCCTTCCTCCAAAGGCTGTTGTTTCTAACTTCTGAACTCCACATCCGATCGGCTTCAAGCTTTCAACACTCGTGTATCCCGCGTGGAAGAATGTTGGCACTGTATGTGGTGGCATGGATCAGTGCCATTCAGGTGTGTAGGCGAAGAGTTGATCATGTTATTTGTAACATTTTGGAAACTGCTGCCTAGTTATGTTGATCCTTGGTATGTCGGTAATGTTAACGTCGGCTGCGAGTGTCACACTTCCAGGCTGGAGGGCAAGCCTGCAGTTCTAACACACTTCCAGACTGGAGAGCAAGCCTGCAGTTCTAACACACTTCCAGACTGGAGAGCAAGCCTGCAGTTCCAACACACTTCCAGGCTGGAGACCAAGCCTGCAGTTCCAACACACTTCCAGGCTGGAGAGCAAGCCTGCATTCCAACACACTTCCAGGCTGGAGACCAAACCTGCAGTTCCAACACCCCTTCCAGGATGGAGGGCAAGCCTGCAGTTCCAACACACTTCCAGGCTGGAGAGCAAGCCTGCAGTTCCAACACACTTCTAGGCTGGAGAGCAAGCCTGCAGTTCCAACACACTTCCAGGCTGGGGAGCAAGCCTGCATTTCCAATACACTTTTCCAGGCTGGAGAGCAATCTGCAGTTCCAACACACTTCCAGGCTGGAGAGCAAGCCTGCAGTTCCAACACACCCTTTCCAGGGTGGAGACCAAGCCTGCAGTTCCAACACACTTCCAGGCTGGAGAGCAAGCCTGCAGTTCCAACACACTTTCCAGGGTGGAGAGCAAGCCTGCAGTTCAACACACTTCCAGACTGGAGAGCAAGCCTGCAGTTCCAACACACTTCCAGGCTGGAGAGCAAGCCTGCAGTTCCAACACACTTCCAGGCTGGAGAGCAAGCCTGCAGTCCAACACACTTCCAGGGTGGAGACAAGCCTGCAGTTCCAACACACTTCCAGGCTGGAGGGCAAGCCTGAGTTCCCAACACACTTCTAGGCTGGAGAGCAAGCCTGCAGTTCCAACACACTTCCAGGCTGGAGGGGAAGCCTGCAGTTCCAACACACTTCCAGGCTGGAGGGCAAGCCTGCAGTTTCCCAACACACTTCCAGGCTGGAGAGCAAGCCTGCATTCCAACACACTCCAGGCTGGAGAGCAAAGCCTGCAGTTCCAACACACTTCCAGGCTGGAGAGCAAGCCTGCAGTTCCAACACACTTCCAGGCTGGAGAGCAAGCCTGCGTTTCCAACACACTTCCAGGCTGGTGAGCAAGCCTGCATTCCAACACACTTCCAGGCTGGAGACAACCTCCAGTTCCAACCACACTTCCAGGCTGGAGAGCAAGCCTGCAGTTCCAACACACTTCCCGGCTGGAGGGCAAGCCTGCAGTTCCAACACACTTCCAGGCTGGAGAGCAAGCCTGCAGTTCCAACACACTTTCCCGGCTGGAGAGCAAGCCTGCAGTTCCAACACGCTTCCAGGCTGGAGAGCAAGCCTGCAGTTCCAACACACTTCCAGGCCCGGAGAGCAAGCCTGCAGTTCCAACACACTTCCAGGGTGGAGAGCAAGCCTGCCAGTTTTCCCAAACCCACTTCCAGGCTGGAGAGCAAGCCTGCATTCCAACAACGCTTCCAGGGTGGAGAGCAAGCCTGCAGTTCCAACACACTTCCCCGGCTGGAGAGCAAGCCTGCAGTTCCAACACACTTCCAGGCTGGAGAGCAAGCCTGCAGTTCCAACACGCTTCCAGGCTGGAGAGCAAGCCTGCAGTTTTCCAAAACACTTCCAGCTGGGAGCAAGCCTGCAGTTCCAACACACTTCCAGGCTGGAGAGCAAGCCTGCAGTTCCAACAAGCTTCCAGGCTGGAGAGCAAGTCTGCAGTTCCAACACACTTCCAGGCTGGAGAGCAAGCCTGCAGTTCCAACAAGCTTCCAGGCTGGAGAGCAAGCCTGCAGTTCCAACAAGCTTCCAGGCTGGAGAGCAAGCCTACAGTTTCAACACACTTCTAGGCTGGAGAGCAAGCCTACAGTTCCAACAGGCTTCGAAGTCTTCCTTTGTGGGGAGAAAGAAGTTGTTTGTGTTTACTCTGGTCGAAAACACCTTTAGACTTACGTGTGTTCATTCTGGTCCACCACAGCTTGTGTGTGTAAACTCTACTGACCAGTGTTACACTCTAAATGACCATGGTACACTCTACTGACCAGTGTGTACACTCTTACTGACCAGTGTGTACACTCTACTGACCAGTGTGTACACTCTACTGACCAGTGTGTACACTCTACTGACCAGTGTGTACACTCTACTGACCAGTGTGTACACTCTACTGACCAGTGTGTACATCTTACTGACCAGCGTGTACACCCTACTGACCAGTGTGTACACCTACTGACCATGTGTACATCTTACTGACCACGTGTACCCCTACTGACCAGTGTGTACACCCTACTGATCAGTGTGTACACCCTTCAGACCAGTGTGTACACCCTACTGACCAGTGTGTACACTCTACTGACCAGTGTGTACACTCTACTGACCAGTGTGTACATCTTACTGACCAGCGTGTACACCCTACTGACCAGTGTGTACACCCTTCTGATCAGTGTGTACACCCTTCAGACCAGTGTGTACGCCCTACTGACCAGTGTGTACATCCTACTGACCAGTGTGTACACCCTACTGACCAGTGTGTACACTCTACTGACCAGTGTGTACACTCTACTGACCAGTGTGTACACCCTACTGACCAGTGTGTACACCCTAACTAGACCAGTGGTGTACACTCTACTGACCATGTGTACACTCTACTGACCAGTGTGTACATCTTACTGACAAGCGTGTACACCCTACTGACCAGTGTGTACACCCTTCTGATCAGTGTGTACACCCTTCAGACCAGTGTGTACGCCCTACTGACCAGTGTGTACATCCTACTGACCAGTGTGTACACCCTACTGACCAGTGTGTACACTCTACTGACCAGTGTGTACACTCTACTGACCAGTGTGTACACCCTACTGACCAGTGTGTACACCCTACTGACCAGTGTGTACACTCTACTGACCAGTGTGTACACTCTACTGACCAGTGTGTACACTCTACTGACCAGTGTGTACACTCTACAGACCAGTGTGTACACTCTACTGACCAGTGTGTACACTCTACCGACCAGTGTGTACACTCTACTGACCAGTGTGTACACTTTACTGACCAGTGTGTACATCTTACTGACCAGTGTGTACACTCTACTGACCAGTGTGTACACTCTGCTGACCAGTGTGTACACTCTACTGACCAGTGTGTACATCTTACTGACCAGTGTGTACACCCTACTGACCAGCGTGTACACCCTACTGACCAGTGTGTACACCATACTGATCGAGTCCAAGCTCCTGGCCCCGCCTCTTCACTGGTCGCTACTGGCTCACTCTCCCAGCATCATGAGCTTTATCATACCTTTGCTTAAAGCTATGTATGGATCCTGCCTCCACTACATCCCTTCCCAAACTATTCCACTTCCTGACTACTCTGTGGCTGAAGAAATACTTCCTAACATCCCTGTGATTCATCTGTGTCTTCAACTTCCAACTGTGTTCCCTTGTTGCTGTGTCCAGTCTCTGGAACATCCTGTCTTTGTCCACCTTGTCAATTCCTCTCAGTATTTTGTATGTCGTTATCATGTCCCCCCTATCTCTCCTGTCCTCCAGTGTCGTCAGGTTGATTTCCCTTAACCTCTCCTCGTAGGACATACCTCTTAGCTCTGGGACTAGTCTTGTTGCAAACCTTTGCACTTTCTCTAGTTTCTTCACGTGCTTGGCTAGGTGTGGGTTCCAAACTGGTGCCGCATACTCCAATATGGGCCTAACATACACGGTGTACAGGGTCCTGAATGATTCCTTATTAAGATGTCGGCAATGCTGTTGTTAGGTTGTGTACACACCAGTGTGTTCACCCTATTCCAACACAGCTTTAAAGTAGCGTGTGTTCACCCTGTTCAAGCAGTTTTACATTGACGTGTGTTCATCGTGTTCAACCACAGTTTTTCATTCCCTGTAACAGCGGTAACCTTGTCTCGCTACCGTCACAACGATGCTTCTCTTCCTACACAGGTCAGCAGAGTGTCTGTCAGCCTTTCTTAGACAAGAAACACAGCACTAAAACCTTAAAGCTGACTACAAGACTTATTCCTCTGTTATTACAGAAAATTTCGAGTTTATTAACTAAGGTTCGACTCCCACCCGTTCCCTGATTTGTTCACAATTCCGTTATTAAAATTTCGTGAGTCAATTAGGTTGGAAAATTGAGAACTTTGCACTTTACAAAGCCTAAACCCACAAGATTTTCCTTCATTACATTATATAATCAGTCAGAGCAGATTGTTATCAGTGGTAGTGTGTTCACTAACTGCCTGGTACTAGTAGCTGTGTGTTCACTAACTGCCTGGTACTAGTAGCTGTGTGTTCACTAACTGCCTGGTACTAGTAGCTGTGTGTTCACTAACTGCCTGGTACTAGTAGCTGTGTGTTCACTAACTGCCTGGTACTAGTAGCTGGTGTGTTCACTAACTGCCTGGTACTAGTAGCTGTGTGTTCACTAACTGCCTGGTACTAGTAGCTGTGTGTTCACTAACTGCCTGGTACTAGTAGCTGTGTGTTCACTAACTGCCTGGTACTAGTAGCTGTGTGTTCACTAACTGCCTGGTACTAGTAGCTGTGTGTTCACTAACTGCCTGGTACTAGTAGCTGTGTGTTCACTAACTGCCTGGTACTAGTAGCTATGTGTTCACTAACTGCCTGGTACTAGTAGCTGTGTGTTCACTAACTGCCTGGTACTAGTAGCTATGTGTTCACTAACTGCCTGGTACTAGTAGCTGTGTGTTCACTAACTGCCTGGTACCAGTACCAGTGTGTTCACTAACTGCCTAGAACCAGTAGCTGTGTGTTCACTAATTGCCTGGTATCAGTACCAGTGTGTTCACTAACTGCCTAGAACCAGTAGCTGTGTGTTCACTAATTGCCTGGTATCAGTAGCAGTGTGTTCACTAACTGCCTGGTACCAGGAGTAGCGTGTCCACTAACTGCCTGGTACCAGGAGCAGTGTGTTCACTAACTGCCTGGCACCAGTAGCAGTGTGTTCATTAACTGCCTGGTACCAGGAGCAGTGTGTTCCCTAGCTGCCTGATACAAGTAGCAGTGTGTTCACTATCTGTCTGGTATCAGTAGTAGCGTCCACTAACTGCCTGGCACCAGTAGTAGCGTCCACTAACTGCCTGGTACCAGTAGTAGCGTCCACTAACTGCCTGGTACCAGTAGTAAGATCGCGTGCTACACACCGCTGGTTCACGGGGGTGTAAGAACTGCATACAGGTTGGTGACTGTGATATCGAACCTCGCTCAGTGTTGGGCTCTATATATGTCCGTTTTTAACACGCAGAGCATGTGAATGAACCCTCTCATATAAACTTAATATAGATACAACTCTAAATAGAATATAATATATATATATATATATATATATATATATATATATATATATATAATATATATATATAATATATATATATATATAATATATATATATACGTGTGTGTGTGTGGAGTGAGAGCTGTTTATCTCAGTGTATACAGGCTAAGGATTCACTTTAAACCCGTATATTAGGGGACTAAAATATCTTTGAGGAGTGATAGTGTAGTAGATAGCCTTCACACCTAACAAACCACTATGGGTAATGTAGAGAAATATTAATACAAATGAGTAAATTACTTCTGGCAGTATAAAAGGCTAGTGTGTCATTTTTCGGTTGCACATTCACCGCAGCTACACAGCTGAACACACAACCAAGGCTCAGGGACTGACCTCCTCAACTCACTTTTTCTCCAGGCTGAGGGACTGACCACCTCAAAATAATTTTTCCAGGCTGAGGGGCTGATCACTGTATATCTACATCTCCAATGTTCCTCTGTATTTCGACTGAAGAAGTCAGCTGAACAGGGAAAACGTCTCGTTAATGAAGATACCAAACTGGTGCGTTTGTCTTCCACATCATTCCTCATATTCAAACAGCAAACAGATGGTTGGCTGGCTGGCTGGCTGGCTGGCTGGCTGGCTGGCTGGCTGGCTGGCTGGCTGGCTGGCTGGCTGGCTGGCTGGCTGGCTGGCTGGCTGAAAGGTGGCTGGCTGGTGGGCTGACTTACAGACAGGCAAGCTGAAAGACATTTGAAGTGTTGGTTTTTAGGTTGACTGTCAGACAGTAGTACTAATTGACTGACTGAATGGCCGGTAGGAGAGCTGTTAGCTGACTGGCTGGCTGGCTAGCTGGTTGTGTGGCTGGTAGGACAACTAGTTGGCTGACTGGCTGGCTAGCTAGTTGGCTGGAAGGCAAAGCGTTTGGTTAATTTTGTAACTGCCTTGAAGTGCTAGCTGATCTATCGACTGAGTGGGTAGCAGTGGATAGTTACCAGGCTGCTCTCTCTTCGACTGACTGGATGTGTCTATCCAGCGGACGGTCTATCTTTCACCCAGGCTGCCTTCTCTTCGACTTACTGGATGTGTCTATCTAGCGGACGGTCTATGCTTCACCCAGGCTGCCTTCTCTTCGACTTACTGGATGTGTCTATCTAGCGGACGGTCTATCCTTCACCCAGGCTGCCTTCTCTCCGACTTACTGGATGTGTCTATCTAGCGGACGGTCTATGCTTCACCCAGGCTGCCTTCTCTTCGACTTACTGGATGTGTCTATCTAGCGGACGGTCTATCCTTCACCCAGGCTGCCTTCTCTCCGACTTACTGGATGTGTCTATCTAGCGGACGGTCTATATTTCACCCAGGCTGCCTTCTCTTCGACTTACTGGATGTGTCTATCTAGCGGACGGTCTATCCTTCACCCAGGGTTCCTTCTCTTCGACTTACTGGATGTGTATATCTAGCGGACGGTCTATCCTTCACCCAGGCTGTCTTCTCTTTGACTGACTGGATGTATCTATTTAGTGGAAGGAGGACCCTTCATGCAGGTGCGTGTAGGAGGTATCCAGCAGGCGTGAAGGTCCTCGTGGCTACAACACCTAAACTTACACACACACACTGTAATTACTTCCCCTGTCCCCCATCACCCGTGTACCCAGACTATCCTCCCCTGCGTGACGCCGTCATCAACAACGCACTGCGCATACGCTACTCTGAACACAGTCGAACCTTAAGAGGGATTTTGTTTTTTTCGGGACGGAGTTGGGAATTTCGGAGATTTTGCAGCATCACACTGTACTAATGAACCTACTTGTACATATTTTCTTTTTTCTTTTTAAAGGTATAATGCTGAGAATTTTTGAGTTTAGGTTTGGCTAATGGGGTTACAAGCCTACCGAATATACGAAGGTCATTAAGAACTTAAGAACATAAGCAACAGGAGCGCTACAGCAGGCCTACTGGCCCATGCAAGGCAGGTTGCACCTCACTTGTTCACCACCAGTCAAGAATACTTTAATCCTATACGCAGGGATTTAAAACAATCACTCACTGTATGGTGGTTCTGGTGGCCTGGTGGTTAATTAACGCTCTCGCTTCACACGGCGAGGGTCTGGGTTCGATTCCCAGCCAGAGTAGAAACACTGGGCGTGTTTCTTTCCACCTGTTGTCTATGTTCACCATCAGTAAAATGGGTACCTGGGTGTTAGTCGACTGGTGTGGGTCGCATCCTGGGACACTGACCTAAGGAGGCCTGGTCACAGACCGTGCCGCGGGGGCGTTGACCCCCAGAACTCTCTCCAGGTAAACTCCAGGTAATATACATCGAGAGACATACATATCTCAGTGTATATGCAATGAGAAATTTGACTGAGTGAGGGATCCACACTATTGCCACGTACACAAAAGATTTATCTCACAAACATACAGAAGACTAAGCTGAATGAGACCCAATTAGGACTTTAAATGCTATCTTTGTGTGTGTGTACTCAGCTATACGAGAATTTACTTACATTTATAAGAATTTAAGGCAGTGAATGGTGTCTCTTGGGCTCAACCGAACCAACAACAAGCCTGGTGTGAGGACTGCCTGGCTTCTGCTAAGAGTGTGATTACCTACACATGTGACTGAATATACTTGGGATCAGCGTTGGTGCCTTATATAATATGTCCGGTAGAGTTTACTAAAATAATCTTCGGGTAGGTCTCTTTATTCCTGTTGCCCCTGTTGACCTAACAGTGAATAAGTACCTGGGTGTTATTTGACTACTGGAGGCTACACCCTATAGGATGTTACTATACCTTAGATAGGGCTGGGCTTAGAAAATGAGTTGAGGTCGGATAAGGGTTCTTAGCCTGTAAATGAGCTGAGGTACGATAGCAGGTCTTAGCCTATGAATGAGCTGAGGTACGATAACAGTTCCTAACTTGCAAATGAGATGAGGTACGATAACAGCTCCTAACCTGTAAATGAGCTACGATAACAGCTCCTAACCTTTAAATGAGCTGAGATACGATAACAACTAACCTGTAAATGAGTTGAGGTACGATAACAGCTCTTAATCTGTAAATGAGCTGAGGTACGATAACAGCTCCTAGCCTGTAAATGAGCTGAGGTACGATAACAACTAACCTGTAAATAAGCTGAGGTACGATAACAGCTCGTAACCTGTAAATGGGCTGAGATACGATAACAACTCCTACCCTGTAAGTGAGCTGAGGTACGATAACAGCTCCTAACCTGTAAATGAGCTGAGGTACGATAACAACTAACCTGTAAATGAGTTGAGGTGTAAAACAGAGAGTTAGTCAAGGGGAGCATTGTACCGTAGAAAATTTCACCAGAGTAGTAGCATCAAGACGCTGTAGAGAACAGAATTCGTTTTTATGTTACGTGACACCAGGAGGTAACGTGACACAAGGAGGTAACGTGACACCAGGAGGTAACGTGACACCAGGAGGTAACGTGCCACCAGGAGGTAACATGACACCAGGAGGTAACGTAAACCAGGAGGTAACGTGAAACCGGAGGTAACGTGACACAGGAGGTAACGTGACACCAGGAGGTAACGTGACACCAGGAGGTACGTGACACCAGGAGGTAACGTGACACCAGGAGGTAACGTGACACCAGGAGGTAACGTGACACCAGGAGGCAACGTGACACCAGGAGGTAACGTGACACCAGGAGGTAACGTGACACCAGGAGGCAACGTGACACCAGGAGGTAACGTGACACCAGGAGGTAACGTGCCACCAGGAGGTAACATGACACCAGGAGGTAACGTAAACCAGGAGGTAACGTGAAACCAGGAGGTAACGTGACACCAGGAGGTAACGTGACACCAGGAGGTAACGTGACACCAGGAGGTAACGTGACACCAGGAGGTAACGTGACGCTAGGAGATAACGTGACACCAGGAAGTAACGTGACACCAGGAGGTAGCGTGACACCAGGAGGTAACGTGAAACCAGAAGGTAACGTGACACCAGGAGGTAACGTGAAACCAGGAGGTAACGTGATACCAGAAGGTAACGTGCCACCAGAAGGTAACGTAAACCAGGAGGTAACATGATACCAGAAGGTAACGTGCCACCAGAAGGTAACGTAAACCAGGAGGTAACGTGAAACCAGAAGGTAACGTGACACCAGGAGGTAACGTGAAACCATGAGGTAACGTGCCACCAGGAGGTAACGTAAACCGGGAGGTAACGTGATACCAGAAGGTAACGTAAACCAGGAGGTAACGTAAACCAGGAGGTAACGTGAAACCATGAGGTAACGTGCCACCAGAAGGTAACGTAAACCAGGAGTTAACGTGACACCAGGAGGTAACGTGACACCAGGAAGTAACGTGACACCAGGAAGTGACGTGACGCCAGGAGGTAACGTGACACCAGGAGGTAACGTGACACCAGGAGGTAACGTGACTCCAGGAGGTAACGTAACACCAGGAAGTAACGTGACACCAGGAGGTAACGTAAACCAGGAGGTAAAGTGACACCAGGAGGTAAAGTGACACCAGGAAGTAACGTGACACCAGGAGGTAACGTAAACCAGGAGGTAAAGTGACACCAGGAAGTAACGTGACACAAGGAGGTAACGTGACACCAGGGGGTAACGTGACACCAGGAGGTAACGTGACACCAGGAAGTAACGTGACACCAGGAGGTAACGTGCCACCAGGAGGTAACGTGACACCAGGAGGTAACGTGACACCAGGAGGTAACGTGACACCAGGAGGTAACGTGACACCAGGAGGTAACGTGACACCAGGAGGTAACGTGACACCAGGAGGTAACGTGACACCAGGAGGTAACGTGACACCAGGAGGTAACGTGACACCAGGAGGTAACGTGACACCAGGAGGTAACGTGACACCAGGAGGAACTGTTACACAAAGATGTTAGAGAAGGAAACAGTGTGACGTGAGGCGCTAAACCCATGTGACCTCTCACCTCAGGTAACCGTACTCACCTAACTGTACCCACCTAATTGTGTTGCAGGGGTCGAGACTCAGCTCCTGGCCCCGCCTCTTCACTGGTCGCTACTAGGTCCTCTCTCTCCCTGCTCCACGAGCTTGATCATACCTCGTCTTAAAACTATGTATGATTCCTGCCTCCACTACATCACTTGCCACTTGCCAGTTTGTGTGTTTGCTACACAGAGCGAAACAAAGCTCGAGGGAGCTCTACGCAGAGTGAAACATGAAAAAAAAGGATGAAGCTCTAAGCAGAGCGAAACAGTTCGATAAAGCTCTTCACAGAGTGAAATAAGGCTTGATAAAGCTCTATATAGAGTGAAACATTGCTTGATAAAGCTCTACACGTAGTGAAACATTGCTTGATAAAGCTCTATATAGAGTGAAATATTGCTTGATAGAGCTCTACACAGAGTGAAACATTGCTTGATAAAGCTCTATATAGAGTGAAACATTGCTTGATACAGCTCTACACAGAGTGAAACATTGCTTGATAAAGCTCTACAGAGTGAAATATTCTTGATAAAGCTCTATATAGAGTGAAACATTGCTTGATAAAGCTCTATATAGAGTGAAGCAGTGCTTGATAAAGCTCTATATAGAGTGAAACATTGCTTGATAAAGCTCTACACAGAGTGAAGCAGTGCTTGATAAAGCTCTATACAGAGTGAAATATTGCTTGATAAAGCTCTACACAGAGTGAAGCAGTGCTTGATAAAGCTCTATACAGAGTGAAATATTGCTTGATAAAGCTCTACACAGAGTGAAATATTGCTTGATAAAGCTCTATATAGAGTGAAACATTGCTTGATAAAGCTCTACACAGAGTGAAACATTGCTTGACAAAGCTCTACACAGAGTGAAGCAGTGCTTGATAAAGCTCTATACAGAGTGAAATATTGCTTGATAAAGCTCTACACAGAGTGAAGCAGTGCTTGATAAAGCTCTATACAGAGTGAAATATGCTTGATAAAGCTCTACACAGTGAAATATTGCTTGATAAAGCTCTACACAGAGTGAAGCAGTGCTTGATAAAGCTCTATACAGAGTGAAATATTGCTTGATAAAGCTCTACACAGAGTGAAGCAGTGCTTGATAAAGCTCTATACAGAGTGAAATATTGCTTGATAAAGCTCTACACAGAGTGAAGCAGTGCTTGATAAAGCTCTATACAGAGTGAAATATTGCTTGATAAAGCTCTACACAGTGAAATATTGCTTGATAAAGCTCTACACAGAGTGAAGCAGTGCTTGATAAAGCTCTATACAGAGTGAAATATTGCTTGATAAAGCTCTACACAGAGTGAAGCAGTGCTTGATAAAGCTCTATACAGAGTGAAATATTGCTTGATAAAGCTCTACACAGAGTGAAGCAGTGCTTGATAAAGCTCTATACAGAGTGAAATATTGCTTGATAAAGCTCTACACAGAGTGAAACATTGCTTGATAAAGCTCTATACAGAGTGAAACATTGCTTGATAAAGCTCTACACAGAGTGAAACATTGCTTGATAAAGCTCTATATAGAGTGAAACATTGCTTGATAAAGCTCTACACAGAGTGAAACATTGCTTGACAAAGCTCTACACAGAAAGCAAAAGCTCTAACGATGACAGCAGAGCTCTATGACCCTGGTAGGTTTAGCGCTTCCTTCTGGTTATTATAATATTCTAACAATGTCAATGTTTTATTAAACGTTTATGAGGAAGTTTTAGGAGGTGCCTCGAGCCAGGTCGGGGGGGGGGGAGGAGGGGGGAGGGGGAGGGGGGAGGGGGGGGGAGGGGGAGGGGGAGGGGGAGGGGGGGGGGGGGAGGGGGGGGGGGAGGGGGGGGGGGGGGGGCGGGGGGGGGGGAGGGGGGGAGGGGGGGAGGGGGGCCGGGGGGGGGAAAGGAGGGGGGGGGGGGGGAGGGGGGGGGGGGGGGAGAGGGATGGGGGAGGGGGAGGGGGTGGGGGAGGGGGGAGGGGGAGGGGGGAGGGGGAGGGGGGAGGGGGGAGGGGGGGGGAGGGGGGGGGGAGGGGGGGGCGGGGGGGGGGAGGGTGGGGGAGGGGGGGAGGGGGGCGGAGGAGGGAGGAGGAGGAGGAGGGGGGCGGGGGAGGGGGGAGGGGGGGGGGAGGGGGGGGGGGAGGGGGGAGGGGGAGGGGGGGGGGGGAGGGGGGGGGAGGGGGGTAGGGGGGGGAGGGGGGGAGGGGGAGGGGGGGGGGAGGGGGGAGGGGGGAGGAGGAGGGGGGAAGGGGGGAGGGGGGCGGGGGAGGGGGGGAGGGGGGCGGGGGAGGGGGAGGGGGGAGGGGGAGGGGGGAGGGAGGGGGAGGGGGAGGGGGGGGGGGGGGCGGGGGGGAGGGGGAGGGGGGAGGAGGGGACACTGTGTTTATTGTATGTTGTTGTTGTCAGTGTCAACACTAATATAATGGAGCTGCCAGAGGCAGTGCCAGTCCAGTGCCAGTCTAGTGTCAGTCCAGTGCCAGTCCAGTGCCAGTCTAGTGTCAGTCCAGTGCCAGTCTAGTGTCAGTCCAGTGCCAGTCCAGTGCCAGTCTAGTGTCAGTCCAGTGCCAGTCTAGTGTCAGTCCAGTGCCAGTCTAGTGTCAGTCCAGTGCCAGTCCAGTGCCAGTCTAGTGCCAGTCCAGTGCCAGTCCAGTGCCAGTCTAGTGTCAGTCCAGTGCCAGTCCAGTGCCAGTCCAGTGCCAGTCTAGTGCCAGTCCAGTGCCAGTCCAGTGCCAGTCTAGTGTCAGTCCAGTGCCAGTCCAGTGCCAGTCTAGTGTCAGTCCAGTGCCAGTCTAGTGCCAGTCTAGTGCCAGTCTAGTGCCAGTCCAGTGCCAGTCTAGTGCCAGTCCAGTGCCAGTCCAGTGCCAGTCCAGTGCCAGTCCAGTACCAGTCCAGTGCCAGTCTAGTCCCAGTCCAGTGCCAGTCCAGTGCCAGTCAATGTGCCAGTCTAGTGCCAGTCTAGTGCCAGTCTAGTGCCAGTCCAGTGCCAGTCCTAGTGCCAGTCTCAGTGCCAGTCTAGTGCCAGTCCTGTGCAGTCTAGTTCGTCTAGTGCCAGTCTGTGCCAGTCTAGTGCCAGTCTAGTGCCAGTCTAGTGGCGTCTAGTGACCGTCCTGTGCCAGTCCAGTGCCAGTCTAGTGTCAGTCCGTGCCAGTCTAGTGTCAGTCCTGTGCCAGGTCTTGTTGCCAGTGTCCAGTTGCTGCTAGTGCAGTCTAGTGCCGGTAGGCCAGTCTAGTGTAGCCAGTGCCAGTCTAGTGCCAGTGTGAGTCCAGTGCCAGCCAGTGCCAGCTAGTCGAGTCTAGTGCTCAGTCAGTAGGCCAGTCTTGTGCCAGCTAGTGCCGTCTAGTGCCGTCCAGTCGCCAGTTAGTGACAGTCTGTGCCAGTCAGTGGTGGCCCAGTCCAGTGCCAGTCTGTGCAGTCCAGTGCCAGTCTCCAGTGCCAGTCTGTGCCGTCCAGTGCCGCGTGCACAGCTAGTGCGTCTTTGCTTCCAGTGCCTGTCTAGTGCCAGTCTAGTGCCAGTCCAGTGCCAGTCTAGTGCCAGTCTAGTGCCAGTCTAGTGCCAGTCTAGTGCCAGTCCAGTGCCAGTCCAGTGCCGGTTTAGTGCCGGTCTAGTCCCAGTCCAGTGCCAGTCTAGTGCCAGTCTAGTGCCAGTCCAGTGCCAGTCTAGTGCCAGTCCTGTGCTAGTCCAGTGCCAGTCCAGTGCCAGTCTAGTGCCAGTCCAGTGCCAGAAAGTGTGTTAAAACTCTCATGAATAGAAGTGTGGACAGCTAGTGTGGGTAGGAAGTGTGGGTAGCTTTTGTAGGTTTAGTGTGTGGGTAGGAAGTGTGGGTAGCTTGTGTAGGTCTAGTGTGTGGGTAGGAAGTGTGGGTAGCTTGTGTCGGGTCAGTGTGGGGTAGGAAGTGTGGGTAGCTTGTGGGTCTAGTGTGTGGGTAGGAAGTGTGGGTAGCTTGTGTGTGTCTAGTGTGTTGGTGAGAAGTGTGGGTAGCTTGTGTGTCTAGTGTGTGGGTAGGAAGTGTGGGTAGCTTGTGTGTGTCTAGTGTGTTGGTGACAAGTGTGGGTAGCTTGTGTGTGTCTAGTGTGTGGGTAGGAAGTGTGGGTAGCTTGTGTTTGTTTAGTGTGTGGGTAGGAAGTGTGGGTAGCTTGTGTGTGTTAGTGTGTGTGGTTGGAAGTGTGGGGTAGTGCTTGTGTTGTCTAGTGTGTGGGTAGGGAGTGTGGTAGCTGTGTTGCTAGTGTGTGGGTAGGATGTGTGGGTAGCTTGCGTGTGTCTAGTGTGTGGGTGGAAGTGCAGCAGTTTGTGTGTGTTAGTGTTGTGGGTTTGGGAAAGTGTGGGTAGCTTGCGTGTGTCTAGTGTGTGGGTAGGAAGTGTGGGTAGCTTGTGTGGTCTAGTGTGTGGGTAGGAAGTGTGGGCAGCTTGTGTGTGTCTAGTGTGTGGGTGGGAAGTGTGGGTAGCTTTGTGTGTGGTCTAGTGTCTGTGGGTAGGAAGTGTGGGTAGCTTGTGTGTGTCTAGTGTGTGGGTAGGAAGTGTGGGTAGCTTGTGTGTGTCTAGTGTGTGGGTAGGAAGTGTGGGTAGGTTGTGTGTGGTCAGTGCGTGGTAGAGTTGGGTAGCTTGCGTGTGTCTAGTGTGTGGGTAGGAAGTGTGAGCAGTTTGTGTGTGTCTAGTGTAGTGGGTGGAAGTAGTCGGCGTGCTTGGTGTGTCTGTGTGTGGGTAGGAAGTGTGGGTAGGCTTGTGTGAGCTAGTGTGTGGTGGTAGTGTGTGGGCAGCTTGTGTGTGTCTAGTGTGTGGGTAGGAGTGTGGGTTTAGCTTGTGTGTGTCTAGTGTGTTGGTGGAATGTGTGGGTAGCTTGTGTGTGTCTGTGTGTGGTAGGAGTGTGAGCCTTGGTGTGTCTAGGGGTGTGGTAGGAGCGGGGTAGCTTGTGTTGGTGGAAGTTGTGGGTAGCTTGGTGTGTCTAGTGTGCGGGTAGGAGTGTGAGCAGCTTGTGTGTGTCTAGTGTGTGGGTAGTATGCGTGGGTAGTTGTGTGGGTAGGAAGTGTGGGTAGCTTGTGTGGTCTGTGTGTGGGTAGTAAGTGAGGGCAGCATTGTGTGTGTCTAGTGTGTGGGTAGGAAGTGTGGGCAGCTTGTATCTATGTGTGGGGTAGGAAGTGTGGGTAGCTTGTGTGTGTCTAGTGTGTGGGTAGGAAGTGTGGGTAGCTTGTGTGGGTAGAAGTGTGGGTCGTTTTGTGTGTAGTGTGTTTGTGAGAGTGTGGGTAGCTTGTGTGTGTCTAGTGTGTGGGTAGGAAGTGTGGGCAGCTTGTATGTGTCTAGTGTGTGGGTAGGAAGTGTGATCAGCTTGTGTGGTCTAGTGTGTGGGTAGGAAGTGTGGGTATCTTGTGTGGGGTAGGAAGTGTGGGTAGCTTGTGTGGAGCTAGTTGTGGGTAGGAAGTGTGGGCAGCTTGTGTGTGTCTAGTGTGTGGGTAGGAAGTGTGGGTAGCTTGTGTGTGTCTAGTGTGGTTGGTGGAAGTGTGGGTAGCTTGTGTGTGTCTAGTGTGTGGGTAGGAAGTGTGATCAGCTGTGTGTGTCTAGTGTGTGGGTAGGAAGCGTGGGTAGCTTGTTGGTAGGAGTGGGGTAGCTTGTGTGTGTCTAGTGTGTGGGTAGGAAGTGTGAGCAGCTTGTGTGTGTCTAGTGTGTGGGTAGGAAGGTGGGTAGCTTGTGTGTGTCTAGTGTGTGGGTAGGAAGTGGGGGGTGCTGTGTGGGTAGGAAGTGTGGGTAGCTTTTGTGTGTCTAGTGTTTTGGGTGAGAAGTGTGGGTAGCTTGTGTGTGTTAGTGTGTGGGTAGGAAGTGTGGGCAGCTGTTGTGTCTAGTGTGTGGGTAGGAAGTGTGATCAGCTTGTGTGTGTCTAGTGTGTGGGTAGGAAGTGTGGGTAGCTTGTGTGGGTAGAAAGTGTGGGTAGCTTGTGTGGAGCTAGTTTGTGGGTAGGAAGTGTGGGCAGCTTGTGTGTGTCTAGTGTGTGGGTAGGAAGTGTGGGTAGCTTGTGGTGGTAGGAGTGGGGGTAGTTGTGTGTGTATAGTGTGCGGGTAGGAAGTGTGAGCAGCTTGTGTGTGTCTAGTGTGTGGGTAGGAAGTGTGGGTAGCTTGTGTGTGTCTAGTGTGTGGGTAGGAAGTGTGGGTAGCTTGCGTGTGTCTAGTGTGTGGGTAGGAAGTGTGAGCAGTTTGTGTGTGTCTGGTGTGTGGGTAGGAGTGTGGGTAGCTTGCGTGTGTCTAGTGTGTGGGTAGGAAGTGTGGTAGTTGTTGTGTGTGTTAGTGTGTGGGTAGGAAGTGTGGGCAGCTTGTGTGTGTCTAGTGTGTGGGTAGGAAGTGTGGGTAGCTTGTGTGTGTCTAGTGTGTGGGTAGGAAGTGTGGGTAGCTTGTGTGTTTTCTAGTGTGTGGGTAGGAAGTGTGGTAGCTTGTGTGTGTCTAGAGTGTGGGTAGGAAGTGTGGGTAGGTTGTGTGTGTCTAGTGCGTGGGTAGGAAGTGTGGGTAGCTTGCGTGTGTCTAGTGTGTGGGTAGGAAGGTGTGAGCAGTTTGTGTGTGTCTAGTGTATGGGTAGGAAGTGTGGGTAGCTTGCGTGTGTCTAGTGTGTGGGTAGGAAGTGTGGGTAGCTTGTGTGGAGCTAGTGTGTGGGTAGGAAGTGTGGGCAGCTTGTGTGTGTCTAGTGTGTGGGTAGGGAAGTGTGGGTTAGCTTGTGTGTGTCTAGTGTGTTGGGGTGAGAAGTGTGGGTAGCTTGTGTGTGTCTAGTGTGTGGGTTTAGGAAGTGTGGAGCAGCTTGTGTGTGTCTAGTGTGTGGGTAGGAAGCGTGGGTAGCTTGTGTTGGTAGGAAGTGTGGGTAGCTTGTGTGTGTCTAGTGTGCGGGGTAGGAAGTGTGAGCAGCTTGTGTGTGTCTAGTGTTGTGGGTAGGAAGCGTGGGTAGCTTGTGTGTGGTAGGAAGTGTGGGTAGCTTGTGTGTGTCTAGTGTGTGGGTAGTAAGTGAGGGCAGCTTGTGTGTGTCTAGTGTGTGGGTAGGAAGTGTGGGCAGCTAGTATGTATCTAGTGTGTGGGTAGGAAGTGTGGTAGCTTGTGTGTGTCTAGTGTGTGGGTAGGAAGTGTGGGTAGCTTGGGTGGGTAGGAAGTGTGGGTAGCTTTTGTGTGTCTAGTGTGTTTGTGAGAAGTGTGGGTAGCTTGTGTGTGTCTAGTGTGTGGGTAGGAAGTGTGGGCAGCTAGTATGTGTCTGTGTGTGGGTAGGAAGTGTGATCAGCTTGTGTGTGTCTAGTGTGTGGGTAGGAAGTGTGGGTATCTTGTGTGGGTATGAAGTGTGGGTAGCTTGTGTGGAGCTAGTTTGTGGGTTTAGGAAGTGTGGGCAGCTTGTGTGTGTCTAGTGTGTGGGTAGGAAGTGTGGGTAGCTTGTGTGTGTCTAGTGTGTTGGTGAGAAGTGTGGGTAGCTTGTGTGTGTCTAGTGTGTGGGTAGGAAGTGTGATCAGCTTGTGTGTGTCTAGTGTGTGGGTAGGAAGCGTGGGTAGCTTGTGTGGGTAGGAAGTGTGGGTAGCTTGTGTGTGTCTAGTGTGTGGGTAGGAAGTGTGAGCAGCTTGTGTGTGTCTAGTGTGTGGGTAGGAAGCGTGGGTAGCTTGTGTGTGTCTAGTGTGTGGGTAGGAAGTTGGGTAGCTTGGTGTGGGTAGGAAGTGTGGGTAGCTTTTGTGTGTCTAGTGTGTTGGTGAGAAGTGTGGGTAGTTGTGTGGGGTCTAGTGTGTGGGTAGGAAGTGTGGGCAGCTTTAGTATGTGTCTAGTGTGTGGGTAGGAAGTGTGATCAGCTTGTGTGTGTCTAGTGTGTGGGTAGGAAGTGTGGGTTAGCTTGTGTGGGGTAGGAAGTGTGGGTAGCTTGTGTGGGTAGGAAGTGTGGGTAGCTTGTGTGGAGCTAGTTTGTGGGTAGGAAGTGTGGGGCAGCTTGTGTGTGTCTAGTGTGTGGGTAGGAAGTGTGGGTAGCTTGTGGGTGTCTAGTGTGTGGGTAGGAAGTGTGGGTAGCTTGTGGGTGTCTAGTGTTTTGGTGAGAAGGTGTGGGTAGCTTGTGTGTGTCTAGTGTGTGGGTAGGAATGTGGGTAGCTTGTGGGTGTCTAGTGTGTTGGTGAGAAGTGTGGGTAGCTTGTGTGTGTCTAGTGTGTGGGTAGTAAGTGTGGACAGCTAGTGTGTGTCTAGTGTGTGGGTAGGAAGTGTGGGTAGCTTCTGTGGGTAGGAAGTGTGGGTAGCTTGTGTGTGTCTAGTGTGGGGGTTTAGTAAGTGTGGACAGCTAGTGTGTGTCTAGTGTGTGGGTAGGAAGTGTGGGCAGCTTGTGTGTGTCTAGTGTGTGGGTAGGAAGTGTGGGTAGCTTGTGTGTGTCTAGTGTGTGGGTAGGAAGTGTGGGGAGCTTGTGTGGGTCTTGTGTGTAGGTAGGAAGTGTGGGTAGCCTGTGTGTGTCTAGTGTGTGGGTAGGAAGTGTGGCAGCTTGTGTGGTTCTAGTGTGTGGGTAGGAAGTGTGGGTAGCTTGTGTGGGTCTAGTGTGTGGGTAGGAAGTGTGGGTAGCTTGTGTGGGTCTAGTGTGGGGGGTAGGAAGTGTGGGCAGCTTGTGTGTGTCTAGTGTGTTGGTAGGAAGTGTGGGTAGCTTGTGTGGGTCTAGTGGTGGTGTAGGAAGTGTGGGTAGATTGTGCGGTGTAGTGTGTGGGTAGGAAGTGTGGGCAGCTTGTGTGTGTCTAGTGTGTTGGTAGGAAGTGTGAGTAGCTTGTGTGGGTCTAGTGTGTGGGTAGAAGTGTGGGCAGCTTGTGTGTGTCTAGTGTGTGGGTAGGAAGTGTGGGCAGCTTGTGTGGGTCTAGTGTGTGGGTAGGAAGTGTGAGTAGCTTGTGTGTGTCTAGTGTTTTGGTTGGAAGTGTGGTCAGCTAGTGTGGGTAGTTAGTGTGGGTGTGAAGTGTGGGCACCTAGTGTGGGTAGGAAGTGTAGGCGGCTAGTGTGGGTGGGAAGTGTGGGCAGCTAGTGTTTGTAGCTAGTGTGGGTAGGAAGTGTGGACAGCTGGTGTGGGTAGATAGTGTGAGTAGGAAGTGTGGGTTGCTAGTATGGGCAGGAAGTGTGGGTAGCTATTGTGAGCAGGAAGTGTGGGCAGCTAGTGTGGGCAGGAAGTGTGGGTAGCTACTGTGAGTAGGAAGTGTGGGCAGCTAGTGTGGGCAGGAAGTGTGGGCAGCTAGTGTGGGCAGGAAGTGTGGGCAGCTAGTGTGGGCAGGAAGTGTGGGCAGCTAGTGTGGGCAGGAAGTGTGGGCAGCTAGTGTGGGCAGGAATTGTAGGCAGCTAGTATGGGCAGGAATTGTGAGCAGCTAGTATGGGCAGGAAGTGTGTGCAGCTGGTGTGGGCAGAAAGTGTGGGCAGCTAGTGTGGGCAGGAAGTGTGGGCAGCTAGTGTGGGCAGGAAATGTAGGCAGCTAGTGAGGGCAGGAAGTGTTTGCAGCATGTGTACGTGGCAAGCAAACACAGGTGCTTGTGTACGTGGCAAGCAAACACAGGTGCTTGTGTACGTGGCAAGCAAACACAGGGTGCTTGTGTACTTGGCAAGCAACACAGGTGCTTGTGTACGTGGCAAGCAAACACAGGTGCTTGTGTACGTGGCAAGCAAACACAGGTGCTTGTGTACGTGGCAAGCAAACACAGGTGCTTGTGTACGTGGCAAGCAAACACAGGTGCTTGTGTACGTGGCAAGCAAACGCAGGTGCTTGTGTACGTGACAAGCAAACACAGGTGTTTGTGTACGTGAGAAGCAAACACAAGTGCATGTGTACGTGGCAGAAAACACAGTTGCTTGTGTACGTGGCAGCAAACACAGTGCGGGTGTATGTGTCTATCAAAGACAGGTGCTTGTGTACGTGGCAGGCAAACACAGGTGCTTGTGTACGTGACAAGCAAACACAGGTGCTTGTGGTGGTGGCAAGCAAACACAGGTGCTTGTGTAGGTGTCTAGCAAAGACAGGGCTGTGTCGTGGCAGGCAAACACAGGTGCATGGTGTACGTGACAGCAAACACAGGTGCTTGTGGTGGTGGCAAGCAAACACAGGTGCTTGTGTAGGTGTCTAGCAAAGACAGGTGCTTGTGTACGTGGCAGGCAAACACAGGTGCTTGTGTACGTGACAAGCAAACACAGGTGCTTGTGGTGGTGGCAAGCAAACACAGGTGCTTGTGTAGGTGTCTAGCAAACACAGGTGCTTGTGTAGGTGTCTAGCAAACACAGGTGCTTGTGTAGGTGTCTAGCAAACACAGGTGCTTGTGTACGTGGCAAGCAAACACAGGTGTTTGTGTACGTGGCAGGCAAACACAGGTGCTTGTGTACGTGGCAAGCAAACACAGGTGCTTGTGTACGTGGCAGGCAAACACAGGTGCTTGTGTAGGTGTCTAGCAAACACAGGGGCTTGTGTACGTGGCAAGCAAACACAGGTGTTTGTGTACGTGGCAGGCAACCATAGGTGCTTGTGTACGTGGCAAGCAACCATAGGTGCTTGTGTACGTGGCAAGCAACCACAGGTGCTTGTGTACGTGGCAAGCAAACACAGGTGCTTGTGTACGTGGCAAGCAACCACAGGTGCTTGTGTACGTGGCAAGCAACCACAGGTGCTTGTGTACGTGGCAAGCAACCACAGGTGCTTGTGTACGTGGCAAGCAACCACAGGTGCTTGTGTACGTGGCAAGCAACCATAGGTCCCTGTGTACGTGGCAAGCAACCAAGGTGCTTGTGTAGTGGCAAGCAACCACAGGTGCTTGTGTACGGGCAAGCAACCACAGGTGCTTGTGTACATGGCAAGAAAACCACAGGTAATTGTGTACGTGCAAGCAACACAGGTGCTTGTGTAGTGGCATGTAACCACAAGGTGCTTGTGTAGTGGCTAGCAACACAGAGTGCTTGTGTACGTTTCAAGCAAACACAGGTGCTTGTGCAGTGGCAAGCAACCATAGGTGCTTGTGTACGTGGCAAGCAAACCACAGGTGTTGTGTACGGGCAAGCAACCACAGGTGCTTGTGTACGTGGCAAGCAACACAGGTGCTTGTGTACGTGGCAAGCAACCACAGGTGCTTGTGTACGTGGCCAAGCAACACACAGGTGCTTGTGTACTGGCAAGCAACACAGGTGTGTGTACGTGGCAAGCAACCATAGGTGCTTGTGCGTGGCAAGCAACCATAGGTGCTTGTGTACGTGCAAGCAACCACAGGTGTTGTGTTACGTGGCAAGCAAACAGGTGCTTGTGTACGTGGCAAGTAACCACAGGTGCTTGTGTACGTGGCAAGCAACCATTGGTGCTTGTGTACGTGACAAGCAACCATAGGTGCTTGTGTACGTGGCAAGCAACCATAGGTGCTTGTGTACGTGGCAAGCAACCACAGGTGCTTGTGTACGTGGCAAGCAACCACAGGTGCTTGTGTACGTGGCAAGCAACCACAGGTGCTTGTGTACGTGGCAAGCAACCACAGGTGCTTGTGTACGTGGCAAGCAAACACAGGTGCTTGTGTACGTGGCAAGCAACCACAGGTGCTTGTGTACGTGGCAAGCAACCGCAGGTGCTTGTGTACGTGGCAAGCAACCACAGGTGCTTGCAACCAAGCCTAGGTCTGGCTTCTATAATAACTTTGTATGTATTCACGTTGAGAGTTACTCTGTATATGTTGTTATTTGTGTTAAAGTTATTTAGAGTTAGACCTGTTCAACATTTCAATTGCTTCTTAATATTTAACAAAATCAATATTTACTCTGTTCCTAATATTATATTCGACTTTGGTTTCCAAAATTATTTTCTCCGGGTATTTTCTCAGCCTCATCATCCAGGAATGTTAACGTGAGGAACGTGAGTGAGGTCATAACACATGTTCGTTATCGCCTTTCTCTCTGATACTTTCTAATGTTCATATCCGACCTTTCTAATAGACAAGTCGGGAACCAATTAGTGATGATTTAGAATCGGTAATGATAAAGGAGTCAATCTCACTCTCATCAATTACATGCAGCAACATTAGCAACACTAACAGCTCAGCTTGTAATGTGAGATCCAAGATTTTTATTTTTGTACTCTGCCCACCCTGCATTCCACAAATTCTTCCACTGGCAGACGTAACTCTACCATCCTCCCAAGATCCCTCACTCTACATAAATTTGTAATTGATTTAGTTATGGAAAACTGTCATCTTGTTATCTATAATTACAGAAATCATGCAGTTTAATTTGCGCTAAATTTTATGCATATACATCATAAAGAGAACCCTTGCTACAGCTGGATGCCCAGCCGAGAGGGAGCCCCGATCACTAGCAGCCAACAATATCCACAACCCAGCAAACCGCCCCAACGGGATCACCATCTATCCTTAGAAGAATGGCAAGCTCTTAGCATGGGACTATACCTGTGTGTCCACACTGGCTGACACCTATATCCATCACAGTGTGGGGTGACAGGGAGGAGCTGCTGACCACGGGGAGGAGTACAAGTTTCAAAAGTCGGGAAAAAAAGCTAACATATAAATTTGCCCCAGTGGGACCCCGAGACCTTGGGATAGGGGGAAAAAAGCCCCACTTTTCCAAGAATTGGGTTCCAAAATCACGACAACCGGGGCCCCCAAGGGCAACCACTTTTCCTTTTGAAAAATTTGGACACATATGCAACTCTGGGTATCTTTATTAGGAAAACGTTTCCCCACACGTGGCTTCATCAGTCCATCAAAGGGAGAAACTTGAAAAACGGGAAAGGAGAATGAGGAACAGTCCCTCAACCTTGAGCGATGTGTTCAGCCCCATCAATCTTGTAGAATACGGCAATCAGGGGAGAAGCAGCTTAAAAAAACCGTTGGGAGGAGAGGTGAAACCAGTCAAGGCCCGTGTCACATTTGTTCAATGGGAAGTGGGGGGGTCGTTGCCCAAGAATTAGGCAACGAAAAAAACCAAAAGTTTTAAGACCCCCAAGAAGTGCATTTTTCTGACAGTTTGTGTAATGGTCAGAGAACCGACGGTTGAGGAAAAGATGATTACCTTTCTTCCCTCCTGTTCTCAAGTTTCTCCTTGGTAATGGACTGTGAAGCCACTGTGGGGCGAAACGTTTCCTCAATAAAGATACCCAAGAGTTGCATATGTGTCTAATTTATCAACATGTCGGTTCTCTGAACCATTCATCTACAAACCACTTTCATGTTCCAGCGCCTCAGCGTCGCCATCCAGAGGGGAAATGATTGCTGCATACTTGGCTCGCGTCCGGCTTCGGAGGAGCTGGAGGAAATTCATGATCTTTAATACATTGTACCATTGTATTCATGTTTGTGTTTGTATTCTATGTGAACATTTATTAATAAATGTTCACATAGAATATCAAATATAGGGGTTGGTAGGAGAAGAAAATATTCAAACAGCTCCGGGGAGAACCTTGAGTTTTCCCTGAGGTACGTTTATTGTCTTCTCTGAGGATGAGGGTCCCCAGTCCAGCATAGAGGTGGTACCTCCCTATATATATATATATGTGTGTGTGTGTGTGTGTGTGTGTGTAAAATTCCCCCCAAAATGCTGACGGATGTGTCCATAAGATTCCTTGTAAAATTTGCGATAAAGTTTATTATGGTCAAACTATTAAAAGTCTCGAACTAAGATTAAAACAACATAAATATAGCAATAAAAGTGGACAAGATTCTAATGCTCTGATTATTCATGTGAGAGATTTTAACTATCCAGTTGATTTTCAAAAAGTTGAGAAACTTGTATCAAGCAAGTTCGTGGTCGACAGGAATATAATAGAATCTTGTTTCATAGAAAGCAGTTTTGAAAATAATTTGAATATTTCTTTTGGCTTATATAAATTGGATTCATTTATAATTAACAAAATTTAGGAAGAATTTAATGTTACATTATACAAGCAAAAATCTTAAGGCTTTGGAAGAGTATCAGTTGTGTTTTGCAGAGTCGGGTGTTGTCACGCGACTGTGAGGTGTAGTCTTGTTGTTGTGATGTGGCTGTGAGGTGTAGTCTTGTTGTTGTGACGTGACTGTGAGGTGTAGTCTTGTTTTTGTGATGTAGCTATGAGCTGTAGTCTTGCCCTTATATGCCTTCCTGTTAATGTTTTATTTTTATAGTTCCTTGATAATGTGAGAAGTCACGAAAGCGCTTGGAATTTCGCTATTCTTTCACAGTGGTTGTTCTGCTTATTGTGATATCACCTGTTTACTGTGATTTTACTGCAATATGCAAAATAACCACTGCAAAAAATAGTGAATTTCAAAGCACTTTCGTGATTTCTCACATTATCAAGGAGCTATAAAAAATATAGGACAGCACAAGGCTTATAAGGGTGAGATGTCACCTCACATATGACCTTACACCTGATTCAGCTGATTGTGGGAAAACAGTGAAGATTTTGTCAGGTCAAATGTCAAATGAAATTTATGAGATACATGTCAGGCATAGCTCAAATTCTTCACAAATTCTATTAATTATAAATGAATCTAACTTATATAAGCCTGAACTAATATTCATATAAAAGTAAATACTGTTTTTTATGAAATTTGATTCGATTATTACTGTCAACCATGAACCTGCTTGATACAACTTTCACGGCCTTTGGAAAATCAATTTGGAAGTTACACACACACACACACACACACACACACACACACACACACACACACACACACACACACACACACACACACACGTACAAGGAGGCAGCAGAGAGTGTTCGTACCTAAGGGCAACAGAAACAATGGAAAGAACAACATGAACCCTTGGTTCACCCAGAGGTGTAGAGAAACCAAAACTAATGTGCTGGAGAATGGAAAAAGTACAGAAGACAAAGGACCCAGGAAAATAAGGAGATTAATTAAAGTTCCAGTAATGAGTATGCACAGGTAAGGAGGGATGGACAGCGACAGTACGAAAATGACATAGCATCGAAAGCCATATCTGACCCAAAGATGTTGTACAACCACTTCAGGAGGAAAACAACAGTCAAGAACCAGGGAATTAGGCTGAGGAAGGAAGGAGAGAAGATCACAAGACACGACCGAGAAGTATGTGAAAAAGCTAAACACGAGATTTGATACTAAATCTGAGTTCAACATAACCAAACCC
>NC_069401.1:4659945-4664945 GCF_026875155.1 Cherax quadricarinatus
CATCCCTTCCATTATGTCTTTCACATATACCAAAAACAGCACGGGTCCTAGGACTACCCCTGTGAACCCCCGCTTGTCACAGGCCCCCCACTCTGCACCTCGTCACGTACCATGACTCTTTGTTGCCTCCATGTCAGGTATTCTCTGATCCATTGCGGTGCCTTTCCTGTTATGTGTGCCTGAACTGTGTCGAAGGCCTTCTTGCAGTCCAAAAAAATGCAGTCGATCCACCCCTCTCTCTCTCTTGTCTTACTTCTGTCCCCTTTGTCATAAGAACCAGTATGTTTGTGACACAGGATTTTCCTTCCCTGAAACCATGCTGGTTGTCAATTATACATTTGTTTCTTTCCAGGTGCTCCACCACTCTCCTCCTGATGATCTTCTCCATGACTTTGCATGCTATACACGTTAGTGATACAGGTCTGTAGTTTAATGCTTCATGTCTGTCTCCCTTTTTAAAAATTGGGACTACATTTGCCATCTTCCATACCTCAGGGAGTTGCCCAGTTTCAATGGATGTGTTGAAAAACTTTGTTAATGGCACACACAGTATCTCTGCTCCCTCTCTAAGGACCCACGGAGAGATGTTGTCTGGTCCCACCGCCTTTGAGGTGTCAAGTTCACATAGCAGCTTCTTCACCTCCTCCTTGGTTATATGTACCTTATCCAGCACTTTCTGGTGTACCTCCCTGTTCTGAATTCCTGGAGTCCTACGGGTTTCCACTGTAAATACTTCTTTAAATCTCGTGTTGAGCTCCTCACATGCCTCTCGGTCGTTTCTTGTGAACTCCCCAGCACCCTTCCTCAGTCTGATTACCTGGTGATTGACTGTTGTTTTCCTCCTGATGTGGCTATACAACAGCTTCGGGTCAGACTTGACTTTCGATGCTATGTCATTTTCATATTGTCGCTGAGCCTCCCTTCTTGTCTGTGCATATTCGTTTCTGGCTCTTCGGTTAATCTCTTTAAATTTTCCTGAGTTCTTTGTCTTCTGTACCTTTTTTCCCTTCTCTAGTAAAACCTAGTTTTTACCTCCCTACACCTTTGGGGAACCAAGGACTCGTTCTGTTCTTCCCATTATTTCTGTTTCTCTTGGGAACAAACCTCTCCTCTGCTTCCTTGCATTTTGTTGTCACATAGTCCATCATTTCTTGTACTGGTTTTCCTGTCAGTTCCCTCTCCCACTGAATGTCATACAGGAAGTTCCTCATGCCTGTGTAGTCCCCCCTTTTGTAGTTTGTTTTTTTCCCATCCTATTCCTGCTACTCTCTCCACTTGTAGCTCAACTATGTAGTCAAAGCACATAACCACTGTGTGTGTTGGTGTGTGTGTGTGTGTGTGTGTGTGTGTGTGTGTGTGTGTGTGTGTGTGTGTGTGTGTGTCTGTCTGTCTGTCTCAGCTTTAAGAAGCAAGAGAAGGAGGTTGTAGGTCGTGGTGGTGTTTACTTGAAAGCTTGTCACACTGGTGGAGGATATGGTCACCTCACAGTTCTTGTAACGTGTGAGGTGTGGTCACCTCACAGTTCTTGTAACGTGTGAGGTGTGGTCACCTCACAGTTCTTGTAACGTGTGAGGTGTGGTCACCTCACAGTTCTTGTGAAGAAACCTACAGTAATGATATTTAGAGTTCTTAGCAAATATAATTACACAATCTTTTTCTGACGTCTTAAACTGATCACATCCGACCACAAGGTTGTCCCTCTGCTCTTCTGATGCTTCAGAATTCGATTCTTTTTTTACCAAGAGATGCACTAAGGGTTTTGTTTTCCCATTTAAAGTCATTTTTGTTTGATATAATCCCGCTGTGCAGAATATTTGTCTTTTAGCCATTTTTATGATGCTCGGGAAAATGTTACCGTCTTCAGTATTGTTAGTCGAGAATTTCTTGTTAAAATCCCTGATAAAACTGTCCCACTTACATACAGTTTATGACACTTTTTATGAGAAGACATTTCGTCCACTAGGATGGGCGAAACATCTTCTCAATAAGAAGTCATAAACCGTATACTGTGTCTCGTTAACATGCTTACCTGTGTCTGACACCACTGATATACACGACTTGTTAGGTGAGTTCTTAATGATTGACACTCTGCAACCTTAGCCTCGCTATCATTATCATTCTTATAATTCCAGAAATTATTAAAGCGAATTAATTTGTGATCGTTTTTCCCGGCTGGTCGAGCAGTCAAGTGTGATACCTCCTACGACTGCTGCACCTCACCTGTCTACAGTATATAAGCCACTTCTTCGCATGTATACTGTATTCTTTTCAAGATTAATGGACTGACCATATCGACTCAAGGCTGAGGGGCTGATTACCTCAAACTCCTGGTCATCTTCCTGGCCTTTCACTGTTTCTCTGCACTGGGCTGAAGAAGCCACTTGCTGGCGTTACGTTTCCAAAGGAAAGATATCCAGATATTGCATAAGTGTCTCGTATCAATTTCGTTTTAAGGAAGTTTACCGTTTCGTTTTTTTAATTTGGAGTTCTGTATATCCCACATTTAATTAACTTTTCTTGACCTTCCATAAACTGCAACCAAACATTGCTTGCTCGTTCAGTCTTCACATGGCCATTCGGCCACAGTTGCACCTAAAGCTAGACAGCCTGGTTCACAAGCCTTGTTTCTTCCCAGTCCGGGCACAACAGTGAGCTTCAAGCATGGTTTTCAAGCTATTTCATTCTCTTCCTGTATATTCTGACCTCGCAAGCGATTTTTTATATCAATGTACCACGTAGAAACCAAAGGGTATATACAAAGAAAGATAGCTATCAGCAGAATTCGAAGCCACGTCGGAAAGGCTAGTAAGGTTTTCAAGTAATATTCTAGACCACTCGGCCATGCTTGAGGCCCACTGGTGTGCCCGGCTGTCCAGGTTTTGAGACATTTGTGGCTGAGAAGTCCAGAGCACCACTTGGGGACCTTTCCAGCCTTCCTGACAGCAATCTTTTCCGTTTGCTTCTATGTGATATATTGGCGCTTCCTGGGATTGTATTTGTTAAGACCTCCTCTTTTCTGCAAAATTGCAAGCTCCTGATGATGTGGTGATTGCAACACGAAAGTCCTAGTGCTATCATTCATCTCCCCCCGTGGTTGTTTTGCACACACACACACACACACACACACACAGTCTTTGTGTATGGGCTCCAGGAAGTTGAAGGGGAAACATATGAAGCAAGAAAACAAGGGGAAAAAAAAACAATTGAAAGCATCATGAAAGCAATAGGAGAAGATGACATGACCCAGCCGGAAAATTTTCGGAGAATAGGGGGGTTTGTAAAAAAAAGAACCCGGCCAGTGAAAGTGACCTTCAAGGCAGAAGTGACTCGGACCAGGATCCTGCAGGAGAAAGCACGATTAAGGGACATGCCGGCATACAGGAAGGTGTATCTCGACCGTGACAGAACACAAGAAGAAAGGCAGAAACTGAGAGAGATGGTACAAAGGCGAAAGGAGGAAAGAGAGGGGATGGAGAATCCCAGACCCAGGAAGAAGATCAAATACAGCCCCCCTCACAACTTCCTATAGAAGCCTCCCAACCAGGTCAACTCCAGTGCAACCAAACAGTCTAAATCAAAACACCCATGCCACATCCAATGCCCCCACCCACTACATTACAAACTCCACCCCCACAGCAACAACCCATAGTTCCTTACCAGGTCTCCCACTTCCCCAACCCCAATATACCTCCCAGACCACAGTCTTAGAAAAGAAGTTGAAGGTGTGGTATACAAATGCAGATGGAATAACAAACAAGTATGAGGAGTGGCACGAAAGAATCAAGGAGACATCCCCAGACATAATAGCACTCACAAAAACAAAACTCACCAGAATAATAACAGATTCAATCTTTCCATCCGGATATCAAATCCTCAGGAAAGACAGAGGGAGGAGAGGGGGAGGAGGAGTTGCACTGCTCATTAAAAACCAGTGGGGTTTTGAGAACATGGAAGGAATGGATGGCACGGGCGAAAGGGACTACTTAGTAGGAACAATCCAGTCTGAGGGACATAAGGTGATAATTGCAGTAATGTACAACCCACCACAGAACTGCAGGAGGCCAAGAGAAGAATACGATGAGAGCAACAGAGCAATGATCGACACACTAGCCGAGGTGGCCAGGAGAGCACACATGGGGGGAGCAAAGTTACTAGTTATGGGTGATTTCAATCACAAGGAGATTGACTGGGAAAACCTGGAGCCCCATGGGGGTCCCGAAACATGGAGAGCCAAGATGGTGGATGTGGTACTGGAAAACCTCATGCATCAACATGTTAGAGACACTACCAGAGAGAGAGGAGAGGATGAACCAGCAAGGCTGGACCTTGTATTCACCTTGAGTAGTTCGGACATCGAGGGTATCATGTATGAAAGGCCCCTGGGAGCTAGTGATCATGTGGTTCTGTGCTTCGACTACATAGTTGAGCTCCAAGTGAGAGAGTAGCAGAATAGGCTGGGAAAAACCAAACTACAAAAGGGGGAACTACTCAGGCATGAGGAACTTCCTTCAAGACATTCAGTGGGAGAGGGAACTGACAGGAAAACCAGTACAAGAAATGATGGACTATGTGGCAACAAAATGCAAGGAGGCAGAGGAGAGGTTTGTTCCAAAGGAAACAGAAATAATGGGAAAAACAGAAACGAGTCCTTGGTTCACCCAAAGGTGTAGGGAGGCAAAAACTAGCTGTACTAGAGAATGGAAAAGGTACAGAAGACAGAGAACTCAGGAAAATAAAGAAATCAGCCGAAGAGCCAGAAACGAATATGCACAGATAAGAAGAGAGACTCAGAGACAATATGAAAATGACATAGCATCAAAAGTCAAGACTGACCCGAAGCTGTTGTACAGCCACATCAGGAGGAAAACAGCAGTCAAGGACCAGGTAATCAGACTGAGGAAGGGTGATGGGGAATTCACAAGAAACGACCAAGAGGTATGTCAGGAGCTCAACACAAGATTTAAAGAGGTATTTACAGTGGAAACCAGTAGGACTCCAGG
>NC_069401.1:4669945-4717445 GCF_026875155.1 Cherax quadricarinatus
AGGCATCATAAATATCAGCGTCTTTCATCCTGCCTTCCATCGCCCTGAGGTACGATTTTTTTTCTAGAATCATATCAATGGCACTGGACCAAAGAGGAGCACCAAGGCTGGGTCGATGGCTCGTGCTCCTCGCGAAACAGCACTAATATCCTCAATGATCTGTCGATTAGTAGAAAGTATTTGGTGGGATTTAAAGATAGGCCCTGGCGCTCTCCAATGTCTTTTATTTTCCTGATGTCCTCTATGAGAGATTTTGTAGTGCCAGCCAGGGTACCATTATCGAAGAACCAGATATTGAGCTCACTGTGACTTCCTTGATGACCAGACAGAAAAGAAAAGGGGCGAGAGGGTCCCCCTGTTGCACACCCACACAAGAGTCAATTTCATAGTACCCAAACAATGGTTTAGAAGTCCCACTATATCACGATTGTATGAAAGGATAGAGGAAAGGGAAGTATCTAGAAACTGTGTAGAGAGCAGCATCCCTTCTGACTGGATTAAAAGCGTTGGCAAAGTCCAATCTGATAAGGGCTTTTTTGATCTGGCATGTTATTGATGTATATTTGTGCTGCATGGGCGACTGCTTCACAGCCTTGTTAAACACCAAAGCTGAGTTGTGTTGGTTACAGCATTGCTACAGCCTCTTGGCAACAAGGTGTCGAAGGATGTTCCCGACTGCAATGGGCCTGATTCCTCCGCCCTTATTCCAGAGGGCACATAATGATGCACCAAAGAAAAGTGGCCTAATGGCCTCCGAGACATCGCCAGCCAGGCACACATTGGAAAATTTGGTGATTTCAGACAGCAAACTCTCTGAAATATCACCAAATGCTCCACTGAGAATTTATTTTAAATGTTGTAGCTTTAAACTGGTGAAACTTCGTGTTGAGCCCTGTGGGAATGACGTGGCGGCTTTATAAACACCAACACCCTGAAGGTTAAATGCTATTCACCTGATGCACTGTCAGGAGGTCAGTGTTGATATCGGGAGCTCTGGGTGGATGTTTGTCCTTCAGAGTTTGTGCTGTAATGACGTACTTAGGGGCCATGGTATCCTCACTGGTTATAAGCTTGAGTGCTCCAGTTGTGTTGTCCTCTTCTATTTTCTTTGCTAATTTGGGCTCTGATTTTTGAGGCAGCCGGTGTTGTGTTGTTGGCATTTTGCCCGACTGGTGTATGTCGCCCTAAAGGGAACGCGGATGACATTGACATCTCTAAGGACTGCATTTATTACTCTAGTAACAGATGTTGCTAGGGACTTGTCCCTTCTGGGTGGGACATAGCCAGACAGGCCTTGACAAAAAGGAGTAGGTTGCGCCAGGATCCATTGATTCCAAAAGCATCGTTGAGTTTCTTCTGGTCAGCGATCTTGCTAGCAGCCTGAGGGCGCGAACTGCTCTAGAGATGTGTAACAGCATCCTGGTGGATGTTAATCTTATGTGTGTGTGTGATACACACGTAACAACATGTACCGTATATGCCGCTTTTATATCAACAATGTATATATCTTAAATCTTCTGTACCATATTATGTAATAAATTATTCCTATTGGTAAAAAAATAAAAATATGAGAAGATGGGGTGGTAAGGGAAGTGGAATATTCAAACGGCTTCAGGAAGAAATCCAAATATTCTTCCTTGAAGCCTTTTTATCCACTTCTCCGAGGTTATGGGCCCTACAATTTACACCAGAGTGGACCCCATAATAAATATATATATATATATATATATATATATATATATATATATATATATTTTATATATATATATATATATATATATATATATATATATATATATATATGCAATAAGATCACAGTAAACAGGTGATTTCAGAATATGCAAAACAACCACTCTGAAAGAATAGAGAAATTCCAAGCGCTTTCGTGACTACTCACATTATCAAGGAACTATTCTTTCAGAGTGGTTGTTTTGTATATAATATATATATATATATATATATATATATATATAATATATATATATATATATATATATATATATATATATATATTAATATATATATATATTGACATCAGAAGATTGGTTTGACCTGTCCCTCTAGCAAGGCTACTATCACTGATAATTTGATTATTGGGAATGTCAAATTTGGGCTTGAGGAATGAGGAGTGTGTGGTCACCAGTCCTCCAGAGCAACATACCCAACTTTATATTCCCGAAAAATCTCATAAACTTAGGAAAAAATGTTGCTCAGAGGACTCGTACTTTTGCTTGAAAAAAAATATTGAATTGAAAACTGAATTTCCATTACAAAACACCGGCATTAAATTTCGAAATTAAAAAAGAAAGAAAGTCTTATTGCAAATGCGTCCCCAAACGTAGTAATTAAGAGTATTGGCCAGGTAGGTGAACTTGCAACTCCGGTGAGTTATATGGACGACCAGACAGGAGAAAATTATCAAGTGGTTGCCCCAGGGGGTCTCTTATGACCCCCCAGGGGGACTTCTGATGACTCGAGGGGACTTCTGATGATCCCAGGGGAACGCTAGTGATCCCAGCTGACCTCTGATGATCCCACGAGACCCCCTGATGATCCCATTGGGACTTCTGATGACCAGAGGGGACCTCTGATGATCCCAGGGGAACGCTAGTGATCCCAGCTGACCTCTAATGACCCCAGGAGACCGCTGATGGTCCCAGGGGAACGCTAATGATCCCAGGGGGCCTCTGATGACCCCAGGGGACCTCTGATGACCCCCATGGGAACTCCGATGATCCCAGGGAGTTATAATTACCCCATGGACCCCTGATGATCCCAATGACCTATAATTATCTTATCCCAGGGGACCCCTAATAACCCCAGAGAACCCCTGATGACCCCAGGGGATCCCTGATGACGCCCAGGGACCTCTGATGACCGTCACTACTACTACTGACGTGCGCTCACGTACACACACTACCTTGATATTATTTCCAGTAATCATGTACCGTAATTCTATACGAATTATCAAAGCAAATACTCGATATAATTTAAGCCGGATAAATTTAGATTTAGAAAGGATGATCCAAAGCACAGGTCTTAGAAGCTAAAACTAAGTAATGCTAGGTCAAAGGTGTAATACAAACCAGCTGAGATGTGAGACAAAAAAGAAAGGTGATATTGAGTGGATGTGTTTGACACGAACCTGCCTAGCATGGGCCAGTAAAAATACTGCAGTTCTCTGTTATTATTATTATTATTATTATTATTATTATTATTATTATTATTATTATTATTATTATTATTATTATTAATAGTTGTAGTAGTAGTAGTAATAATAGTCGCAGTAGTACTAGTAATAACAGTAATAGTATTAGTATTATTGCCTATTATGAATTAATAATGATTATTTTAAGGCCTTTTCCCAGCCAGTGTTCGTAGATTGTGTTACTTATTTGATGATGAAAGACGTGCAACACCTGGGTACTTGTATTAAAGTACGTGCAACACTTGGGGACGTAAATTTAAAATACGTGCAACACTTGGGACTTTTATTAAAGTTACTTTCAACACTGGGTACTTGTATTAAAGTACGTGCAACATTGGGTAAATGTATTAAAGTACGTGCAACACCTGGGTACTTGTATTAAAGTACGTGCAACACTTGGGTACTTGTATTAAAGTACGTGCAACACTTGGGTACTTGTATTAAAGTACGTGCAACACCTGGGTACTTGTATTAAAGTACGTGCAACACCTGGGTACTTGTATTAAAGTACGTGCAACACTTGGGTACTTGTATTAAAGTACGTGCAACACTTGGGTACTTGTATTAAAGTACGTGCAACACTTGGGTACTTGTATTAAAATACGTGCAACACTGGGTACGTGTATTAAAGTACGGTCAACACTTGGGTACTTGTATTAAAGTTTCGTGCAACCACTTGGGTACTTGTATTAAAGTACGTGCAACACTTGGGTACTTTGTATTAAAGTTTCGTGCAACACTTGGGGACTTGTATTAAAAATACGTGCAACACTTGGGTACTTGTATTTTAAAGTACGTGCAACACTTGGTACTTGTATTAAAGTACGTGCAAAACTGGTACTTGTATTAAAGAACGTGCAACATTGGGTACTTTGTATTAAAGTAGTGCAACACCCTTTGGGTACTTGTATTAAAGTAGTCAACACTTGGGTACTTGTATTAAAGTACGTCAACACTTGGGTACTTTTATTAAAATTTCGACAACACCTTTGGGGACTTTTATTAAATACGTCAACATTTTGGGGACTTGTTTAAAGTACGTGCAACACTTGGGTACTTGTATTAAAGTACTGCAACACTTGGGTACTGTATTAAATACGTCAACACTTGGGGACTGTATTAAAGTACGTGCAACACTTGGGTACTGTATTAAGTACTGCAACACTTGGTACTTGTATTAAAGTACGTGCAACACTTGGGTACTTTGTATTAAAGTACGGGGCAACACCTTTGGGGACTTGTATTAAAGTACGTGCAAAAACCTTTGGTACTTGTATTAAAGTATGTGCAACACTTGGGGACTTGTATTAAAGTACTGCAACCTTGGGTACTTTTATTAAAGTACGTGCAACACTTGGGTCTTTTATTAAAGTACGGCAACACCTGGTACTTTTATTACAGTAAATGCAACACTTTGGTACTTGTATTAAAGTACGTTGCAAAAACCTGGGTAATTTTATTAAAGTAAGTGCAAAAAACCTTGGGTACTGTATTAAAGTACGTGCAACACTTGGGTACGTGTATTAAAGACGTGCAACACTTGGTAATGTATTAAAGTACGTGAACACCTGGTACGTGTTTAAAGACTTCAGACACAGGACTTACTAAACCTAACACGGGTCTGATTAAAAGAAAAAGGGATACATGGACCGAAAAGAGGGCAAACTTGGACTTGTATAAAAAGGGCAAACCTTTCTGTTGTGTTAGTAGTGCAAAATTTGGGCAGTATTAAAAGTAGAGTATGGGTATGTATTAATTTGCATAAATGACACTGTATTGATTGCCACTGTTTTTTAATTCTGAAACACTTTCTTGTAAAATTTAAAAAATCTTGGGAACACTTTAGACTTTGTGTTGCCCGGCTAACATGGGACTGAAAGCTTCACCTGGCTTTTATTATACTGCTCAGATGGGGAAATTTTTGAAATAACGTTTCACCGGACTTTTTAAATCTCAATAAGGTACGGTGTTAATACATAAAAATTAAAAAATTTATATTAAAATATAAATGGGATTATTATATATAATTTATATATATATATATATATTATATATATATATATATATATAAATATATATATATTATATATATATATATATATATATATATATATATATATATATATATATATATATATATATATATATATATATATATATATATATATATATATATATATATAATATGTCGTGCCGAATATGTAAAACTGGTCAATTAGCAAGAACTCATTTAAAATTAAGTCCTTTCTAAAATTTTCTCTTGTACGTTTAAAGATATATATTTTTCATTAATGTTAATGTAATTTTTTTTAATTTTGCACCAAAAGAATCTTAGAAAACTTACCTAACCTTATTATAACAAGAACAATTTATTTTAGCCTAACCCAACTAAATATATTTTAGATTTGTTTACAATAATTTAATACTAAACAAACACAGTGAAATATATTTTTTTAGTTAGGTTCAGAATGATTTTGGCGAAATTATTGCATACACAAATTTTCACTTGTCCTATATGGCAAGATGAGCGTTGCTATTTAAGCCAAGATCGCAAGTTCTGCCTATTCGGCACGACATATATATATATATATATATATATATATATATATATATATTATATATATATATATATATATATATATATATATATATATATATATATATATGTATATATATATACATATAACTAAGTAAAAAAAGTTGACTGTAAATTCAGTACATCTTCCATCTACCTTTCCCTTCACTCTCTCTTCTTTCTCTCCCAAAACTCTCTCTCCTTCTGTGTCTCTGGAGGTTCTGGAGTATCTTAAGACTGGTCATCAATTTCAGCAAGTTCCTATGATGGGTTACGGTGTTTGACTCCAGTATTGTTGCACCAGCTGGCCTCCACTACCATGTATCACCAGTATTGTTGCACCAGCTGGCCTCCACTACCATGTATCACCAGTATTGTTGCACAAGCTGGTCTCCACTACCATGTATCACCAGTATTGTTGCACCAGCTGGCCTCCACTACCATGTATCACCAGTATTGTTGCACCAGCTGGCCTCCACTACCATGTATCACCAGTATTATTGCACCAGCTGGCCTCCACCACAGTGTATCACCAGCATTGTTGCACCAGCTGGCCTCCACCACAGTGTATCACCAGCATTGTTGCACCAGCTGGCCTAAATCACAGTGTATCACCAGTATTGTTACACCAGCTGGCCTCCACCACCATGTAGCACCAGCATTGTTGCACCAGCTGGCCTCCACCAACAGGTATAACCAGTATAGTTGCACCAGCTGGCCTCCACCACCATGTAGCACCAGCATTGTTGCACCAGCTGGCCTCCACCACAGTGTATCACCAATATTGTTGCACCAGCTGGCCTCCAGCACCATGTAGCACCAATATTGTTGCACCAGCTGGCCTCCACCACAGTGTATCACCAATACTGTTGCATCAGCTGGCCTCCAGCACCATGTAGCACCAGTATTGTTGCACCAGCTGGCCTCCAGCACCATGTAGCACCAGTATTGTTGCACCAGCTGTCCTCCACCACCATGTGTTACAAAAAACGCGATTCTAAAAGCTTAGAGATCTCCAGTGAATACTAGAAAGGACTGCCCTTCTAGCATCCAGCCTGTTACTGGGTTTTCGTAACAAGTCGTCAGTATCCTTGTAAAATTATCCATAAGAATTCTGTATTATTCAATAGTGCTTCAGGATTACAACTGGTAGGCTACTAACTAGAGAAATTAAAATTTAATAAATTTATTAAGTCTAGAGGTATATTATCAAAGTAAATTAAATGACAGCAATTAAAATAAAATCAATCTCTCGAGTTCAATATTATTGTGCTGAAAGCACATATCACATTTATAATTCTTAAGTACCGTCTGGTACATTAACATTTAATAAGATATTACAAATATGTACAAGTCAGTGTGTATGTGTGTAAGTGCTCTAAGTAGTTCACTATGTCTCACGACTCGACTAGACTTAAACAAGTGACTGACAAAGTCCTCTAATAAACTAACTTCTTGACCGACTGGCAACCAGAACAGTCTGCTTGAACAACAGAGAATGCTGAGCCCAATAGCAATGCAATATGCGACTGCGACACAGAATCAGGAACAGGGAGATAATATAACGACACTAAGTAGGGACCATCAGCAGATCCTCCACAAAAGTTACAAAACTCCCATACTACTGAATCTAAGTTCAGCATAGGAAAAACGCGACTGTGACAATACACAGAAACCAGTACAAAATTAGGTCAGAAGCTACAGCTCAGGACCTGAGATGTTCAGAGTGTCTAAGCGACACACAACCTCAGTACAACGTTGAAAATCACTAAGTCTATACAATGTTCTGTGAACAGAGTTCTACAGAACTAACAAGAATAATGAGACAGACAATCTGTCCAACCACCAAGCGAGTCTAGAGCAGACTGAAAACTTCACGAGAGGTGAGGACACCCCGCCCCTCGATCACGTGATAGCTACGTGGACAACTGCAGCTCAGAAGCCGGCAGTATAACGAGCGACAAGCGATAATTACAGTAGTTTGACAATCAAGACTAACTGAGCACATATTATGTACATCCTAACAACATAAGCCACGTCAAATAATAATATAAGGCAATACATTTGCGATTTAGCTATTATCGCAATTATAAGCAATATAAAATTATATGAAAAGATAATATACATTATATATATACATAATAATCATTGTAACCCATTCAGGGGTTGCAACACCATGTAGCACCAATATTGTTGCACCAGCTGGCCTCCAGCACCATGTAGCACCAGTATTGTTGCACCAGCTGGCCTCCAGCACCATGTAGCACCAATATTGTAGCACCAGCTGGCCTCCACCACAGTGTATCACCAATATTGTTGCACCAGCTGGCCTCCAGCACCATGTAGCACCAATATTGTTGCATCAGCTGGCCTCCACCACAGTGTATCACCAATATTGTTGCATCAGCAGGCCTCCAGCACCATGTAGCACCAACACTGTTGCACCAGCTGGCCTCTACTACAGTGCTTCTCACTCGTGAGAGGAAAGCTAGGAAGTTCTGCATGTTTACTGGATATAAAAATAAAGAGAAAATGCTGCCTTTACTCTCTCGTCAGTCTTCATTACTGAACACTTTATTCTTGGAGAGTAACCGAGCTCTCAGCTACACTTATCATGTCCAACCTGACGCACCCCACCCACACTGCCACCACCACACTGCCACCACCACACTGCCACCACCACACTGTCACCACCACACTGCCACCACCCACACTGCCACCACCACACTGCCACCACCACACTGCCACCACCACACTGCCACCACCACACTGCCACCACCACACTGCCACCACCACACTGCCACCACCACACTGCCACCACCACACTGCCACCACCACACTGCCACCACCACACTGTCACCACCACACTGCCACCACCACACTGCCACCACCACACTGTCACCACCACACTGCCACCACCACACTGCCACCACCACACTGCCACCACCACACTGCCACCACCACACTGTCACCACCACACATGCCACCACCACACTGCCACCACCACACTGCCACCACCACACTGCCACCACCACACTGCCACCACCACACTGCCACCACCACACTGCCACCACCACACTGCCACCACCACACTGCCACCACCACACTGCCACCACCACACTGTCACCACCACACTACCACCACCACACAGCAACCACCACACTGCCACCACCACACTGCCACCACACACTGCCCACCACCACACTGCCACCACCACACTGCCACCACCACACTGTCACCACCACACTGCCACCACCACACTGCCACCACCACACTGCCACCACCACACTGCCACCACCACACTGCCACCACCACACTGCCACCACCACACTGCCACCACCACACTGCCACCACCACACTGCCACCACCACACTGCCACCACCACACTGTCACCACCACACTGTCACCACCCACACTGCCACCACCACACTGTCACCACCACACTGCCACCACCACATTGTCGCCACCACACTGCCACCACCACACTGCCACCACCACACTGCCACCACCACACTGCCACAACCACACTGTCACCACCACACTACCACCACCACACTGCAACCTCCACACTGCCACCACCACACTGCCACCACCACACTGCCACCACCACACTGCCACCACCACACTGTCACCACCACACTGCCACCATCACACTGTCACCACCACACTGCCACCACCACACTGCCACGACCACACTGCCACGACCACACTGTCACCACCACACTACCACCACCACACTGCCACCACCACACTGCCACCACCACACTGCCACCACCACACTGCCACCACCACACTGTCACCACCACACTGCCACCACCACACTGCCACCACCACACTGTCACCACCACACTGTCACGACCACACTGCCACCACCACACTGCCACCACCACACTGCCACCACCACACTGTCACCACCACACTGCCACCACCACACTGCCACCCACCACAGTGTCACCACCACACTGCCACCACCACACTGCCACCACCACACTGCCACCACCACACTGCCACCACCACACTGCCACCACCACACTGCCACCACCACACTGCCACCACCACACTGCCACCACCACACTATCACCACCACACTGCCACCACCACCCTGTCACCACCACACTGCCACCACCACACTGCCACCACCACACTGCCACCACCACACTGTCACCACCACACTACCACCACCACACTGCCACCACCACACTGCCACGACCACACCGTCACCACCACACTACCACCACCACACTGCCACCACAACACTGCCACCACCACACTGCCACCACCACACTGCCACCACCATACTGCCACCACCACACTGCCACCACCACACTGCCACCACCACACTGCCACCACCACACTGCCACCACCACACTGCCACCACCACACTGCCACCACCACACTGCCACCACCACACTGTCACCACCACACTGTCACCACCACACTGCCACCACCACACTGTCACCACCACACTGCCACCACCACATTGTCGCCACCACACTGCCACCACCACACTGCCACCACCACACTGCCACCACCACACTGCCACCACCACACTGTCACCACCACACTACCACCACCACACTGCAACCACCACACTGCCACCACCACACTGCCACCACCACACTGCCACCACCACACTGCCACCACCACACTGCCACCACCACACTGTCACCACCACACTGCCACCACCACACTGTCACCACCACACTGCCACCACCACACTGCCACCACCACACTGCCACCACCACACTGCCACCACCACACTGCCACCACCACACTGCCACCACCACACTGCCACCACCACACTGCCACCACCACACTGCCACCACCACACTGTCACCACCACATTTGTCACCACCACACTGCCACCACCACACTGTCACCACCACACTCCCACCACCACACTGTCGCCACCACACTGCCACCACCACACTGCCACCACCACACTGCCACCACCACACTGCCACGACCACACTGTCACCACCACACTACCACCACCACACTGCAACCACTACACTGCCACCACCACACTGCCACCACCACACTGCCACCACCACACTGCCACCCCCACACTGTCACCACCACACTGCCACCATCACACTGTCACCACCACACTGCCACCACCACACAGCCACCACCACACTGCCACGACCACACTGTCACCACCACACTACCACCACCACACTGCCACCACCACACTGCCACCACCACACTGCCACCACCACACTGCCACCACCACACTGTCACCACCACACTGCCACCACCACACTGCCACCACCACACTGTCACCACCACACTGTCACCACCACACTGCCACCACCACACTGCCACCACCACACTGCCACCACCACACTGTCACCACCACACTGCCACCACCACACTGTCACCACCACACTGCCACGACCACACTGCCACCACCACACTGCCACGACCACACTGTCACCACCACACTACCACCACCACACTGCCACCACCACACTGCCACGACCACACTGTCACCACCACACTACCACCACCACACTGCCACCACCACACTGCCACCACCACACTGCCACCACCACACTGCCACCACCACACTGCCACCACCACACTGCCACCACCACACTGCCAACACCACACTGCCACCACCACAGTGCCACCACCACAGTGCCACCACCACACTGCCGCCACCACCACACTGCCACCACTACCACACTGCCACCACCACACTGCCAACACCACATTGCCACCACCACAACACTGCCACCACCACACTGCCACCACCACACTGCCACCACCACACTGCCACCACCATATTGCCACCACCACACTGCCACCACCACCACACTGCCACCACCACCACACTGCCACCACCACACTGCCACCACCACACTGCCACCACCACACTGCCGCCACCACACTGTCACCACCACAGTGCCACCACCCCACTGCCACCACTACCACACTGCCACCACCACACTGCCACCACCACACTGCCACCACCACACTGCCACCACTACCACACTGCCACCACCACACTGCCACCACTACCACACTGCCACCACCACACTGCCACCACTACCACACTGCCACCACCACACTGCCACCACCACACTGCCACCACTACCACACTGCCACCACCACACTGCCACCACTACCACACTGCCACCACCACACTGCCACCACCACACTGCCACCACCACAATGCCACCACCACACTGCCACCACCACACTGCCACACCACACTGCCGCCACCACCACCACACTGCTACCAGTACCACACTGCCACCACCACACTGCCACCACCACACTGCCACTACTACCACACTGCCACCTCCACACTGCCACCACCACACTGCCACTACTACTAAGTGTCACCACCACACTGCCACCACCACACTGCCACCACCACACTGTCACCACCACACTGTCACCACCACACTGCCACCACCACACTGTCACCACCACACTGCCACCACCACACTGCCACCACCACACTGCCACCAATACACTGCCTCCACCCAATGCCACCACCACAACTGCCACCACCACACTGCCACCACCACACTGCCGCCACCACCACCACACTGCTACCAGTACCACACTGCCACCACCACACTGCCACCACCACACTGCCACTACTACCACACTGCCACCTCCACACTGCCACCACCACACTGCCACTACTACTACACTGTCACCACCACACTGCCACCACCACACTGCCACCACCACACTGTCACCACCACACTGTCACCACCACACTGCCACCACCACACTGTCACCACCACACTGCCACCACCACACTGTCACCACCACATTGCCCACCAATACACTGCCACCACCACACTGTCACCACCACACTGCCACCACCACACTGTCACCACCACACTGCCACCACCACACTGCCACCACCACACTGTCACCACCACACTGCCACCACCACACTGCCACCACCACACTGTCACCACCACACTGCTACCACCACACTGTCACCACCACACTGCCACCACCACACTGCCACCACCACACTGTCACCACCACACTGCCACCATCATACTGCCACCACCACACTGCCACCACCATACTGCCACCACCACACTGCCACCACTACCACACTGCCACCACCACACTGCCACCACCACACTGCCACCACCACCACACTGCCACCACCACACTGCCACCACCACACTGCCACCACCACACTGCCACCACCACAGTGCCACCACCACAGTGCCACCACCACAGTGCCACCCCCACAGTGCCACCACCACACTGCCACCACCACACTGCCACCACTACCACACTGCCACCAGCACACTGCCACCACCACACTGCCACCACCACCACACTGCCACCACCACACTGCCACCACCACACTGCCACCACCACACTGCCACCACCACACTGCCACCACCACACCTCCACCACCACCACACTGCCACCACCACACTGCCACCACCACACTGCCACCACCACACTGCCGCCACCACACTGACACCACCACAGTGGCACTACCACACTGCCACCACTACCACACTGCCACCACTACCACACTGCCACCACCACAGTGCCACCACTACCACACTGCCACCACCACACTGCCACCACCACACTGCCACCACCACACTGCCATCACTACCACACTGCCACCACCACACTGCCACCACTACCACACTGCCACCACCACACTGCCACTACCACACTGCCACCACCACACTGCCACCACTACCACACTGCCACCACCACACTGCCACCACTACCACACTGCCACCACCACACTGCCACCACTACCACACTGCCACCACCACACTGCCACCACCACACTGCCACCACCACACTGCCACCACCACACTGCCACCACCACACTGCCACCACCACACTGCCACCACCACACTGCCACCACCACAGTGCCACCACCACAGTGCACCACCACCACACTGCCACCACTACCACACTGCCACCAGCACGCTGCCACCACCACACTGCCACCACCACCACACTGCCACCACCACACTGCCACCACCACACTGCCACCACCACACTGCCACCACCACACTGCCACCACCACACTGCCACCACCACACTGCCACCACCACACTGCCGGAACCACACTGTCACCACCACAGTGCCACCACCACACTGCCACTACCACACTGCCACCACTACCACACTGCCACCAGCACACTGCCACCACCACACTGCCACCACCACCACACTGCCACCACCACACTGCCACCACCACACTGCCACCACCACACTGCCACCACCACACTGCCACCACCACCACACTGCCACCACCACACTGCCACCACCACACTGCCGCCACCACACTGTCACCACCACAGTGCCACCACCACACTGCCACCACCACACTGCCACCACTACCCACACTGCCACCAGCACACTGCCACCACCACACTGCCACCACCACCACACTGTCACCACCACACTGCCACCACCACACTGCCACCACCACACTGCCACCACCACACTGCCACCACCACACTGCCACCACCAGCACACTGCCACCACCACACTGCCACCACCACACTGCCACCACCACAATGCCGCCACCACACTGTTACCACCACAGTGCCACCACCACACTGCCACCACTACCACACTGCCACCACTACCACACTGCCACCACCACACTGCCACCACTACCACACTGCCACCACCACACTGCCACCACCACACTGCCACCACCACACTGCCACCACCACACTGCCACCACTACCACACTGCCACCACCACACTGCCACCACTACCACACTGCCACCACCACACTGCCACCACCACACTGCCACCACCACACTGCCACCACCACACTGCCACCACTACCAGACTGCCACCACCACACTGCCACCACTACCACCACCACACTGCCACCACCACACTGCCACCACCACACTGCCACCACCACACTGCCACCACCACACTGCCACCACCACACTGCCGCCACCACCACCACACTGCCACCAGTACCACACTGCCACCACCACACTGCCACCACCACACTGCCACCACCACACTGCCAAAGGCTTGTACCGGAATTGAAAGAAATGAACTACGAGGAGAGGTTGCAAGATGACTCACGAAATCGTAATGACACGATTGCAAACAAACCATACCCCGGCCGGGATTAAACCCGCGGTCAGAGAGTCTCAAAACTCCAGACCGTCGCGTTAGCCACTGGACCAGCTAGCCACAATAAGATTCATCCAACTAGGTATATTTCTACACCATAGAAAGGTTAGCATAGGCACCACTGTGACCACAAATGCAAGTTTTTACAGACGAATCTCCAGCTAGCGTGGCCGTGACGAACTCTAGCTCAAGTCCCCTCACTGCCGTCAACATGACTCACGAAATCGTAATGACACGATTGCAAACAAACCATACCCGTCTGTAAAAACTTGCATTTGTGGTCACAGTGGTGCCTATGCTAACCTTCCTATGGTGTAGAAATATACCTAGTTGGACGAATCTTATTGTGGCTAGCTGGTCCAGTGGCTAACGCGACGGTCTGGAGTTTTGAGACTCTCTGACCGCGGGTTCAATCCCGGCCGGGGTATGGTTTTTTTTAGAGGTTGCAAGAAATGAACCTAACAATCTTAGAGGAGAGAAGGACAAGGATAATCAGGGTTACTACGATCGAAATATTAAGAGGAATTGATATGGACAGTTGATTTGAATTAAGACAACCAGGATCAAGGGGACACAAGTGGAAGCTGAAGACACAGATGAGCCAGGGTTGTTGAAGAGTGGAATTAGTTGATGAAGCAGTGGTGGAGACAAACTAAACACAGCTTCAAGAGTAGGTATGATCAACGTGATCTAGAAAGCCAGGTCAGGAGTTAAGTATCGATCCGGCACACACACACACACAAAAAAAAATCGGTGAGTGCAAATCAGTGAGTAAATCTCTGAGTATACAGCACCAGTATGGAACCCACGATGGAGAAAGTGTGTTAAGAAACTGGCAAGAGTGCAAACGTTCGCAACGAGGAGTGGCTAAATGAGCTGAATTTAAGGGTATTGGTGGACAGAACCAGGGGAGACATGATAACAATATGCAAAATACTCAGAGGAATTGATAAGGTGGACAGGGACAAGTTCTTTGATAGGCGAGAAACAGATACTAGGGGACACAGCTGGAAATTAAAGATTGAGACGGGTCATATGGATGTCAGGAAATATTTCTTCAGTCTTAGAGTTGTCGGGAAGAATTGGTGAAGTCAGATTTCACAGACATAGTTTTATGAGTAGGTACGAGGCTAGGGAGGGGGGAGTGAAGATAAGAACGGAGGAACGCTGCAGCAGGCTTGCTGGCCCATACAAGTGGCGAGTTGAAAGGCCGGACCAGAAGCTGAGAGTCTACCTCTGCAATCACAAATACAGTGGGTGAGTACAAACTGGATAAGCCTGATATACAAACTGGAGAATCTGTCAGTAATAAGCGGGACGACGCTGAAGTGGACTCTGGAGTGCTGGTGGAACACAAGACAGGTAGACAGCAGTAAGAGAGAAAATATCAGACTGGGCACAAGTATTGCTGGGTATCCCCCAAGGATAAGTACATGGATCCCTCCTTTTCCTGGCATAATTAAGTGACCAAGTAAAAATTATTCTTATTTCTCCTGGTGTGAAATTAATGAGAAGGCATTATAAATGGGTAGGACAAGGAGCCCAGGATGACATGAACAGTGAATGAATGATGATGTTAGCCGACAGTGACATGATAAAAATGTTGTAATAATGACTTTACCTCAAACATTGTCTTCCTGGCCGCTTGTCTTGCACAACACAGACGTGGTTAGGTGAGTGGACACAAGAATTAAAATATTGAAACTGGCAAAATAATGAGAATAGGGAATGAGAAACAAGAGCGGCAGGAAGTGTTGTCTTTGGGAGAGGCACTGTTAGCAATGTTCTGTCTAGGCTGAACACCTCAATATTCGACTGTATTTGACTGAAGAAACCTACTGCGCAGGCGAAACGTTTCGGAAAATAAGATACCCAAGTACTGCATATCTGTTTGTTTTTCTTCGTACCGTACGGAATGTAGAAGGAGAAAGGTCTGGTAATAAGCATGACAACGAGCATATCACCAGATGTATATAATAATAACAGCATTACTTCAACTAAAATAAAAACTACTTTCTGGGTTTATCATTTCAATGCAGAAGTTACTCGGAGGTGTTGAAGCAGCAAGTAACAGAAGACGAGGTAATCAGTCCCTCAGCCTAGATAAAGGTGTTCATCACCTTGGTCTTGATGAATATGAAGGAAGATGAGTCACAGGTTCACGACCAGACTCATACTATAGGTGAGAGTAACTGAACATGACGAGATAATGTAACCAGACTGGATATAAGGACTGAGGGAGAACATGATCACATATAAAAAATACTCAGGTTAGCTAGAGTGAATTGGGACAGCCTATGATGTGAACAGAAAGAACCATGAGCCTATACGCAGACGAGTCAGAGGAATGTTAGTTTTTTTTTTTTTTTACTTTTAAAGTGGTAATTAGAACGAACTTGATAAAGGGAGATGGATGCAAAACCCACGCTCAGTTTTAAAAGTATGTTATATGGGAGTGAAGGTAAGGAATGTGCAAAGCCGGTCGTTAGTAGTTAAATTGCGGGGCCAAGAGATAAGATTCAACCAATACAGAGATACTTACGTTAGTCGAATTAAGCGAGTACCAACACCAGTAAGTAGGTGGATGTCCGTCTTGTATATCGCAAGAAACTGTCTTGCGTCCTTCCGAGTTTGCCTGTACCTGGGTCTTCCAGCCAGACCTCGCAGGCTGTACACACCACACTGGCTAGTAGCGACCTCTATGCTGAAACTGTGGTATTTTTGGTATTTTATCTTTCTCGGTTCTGTTTTCGACCTCTGAGTGTCGCTGCAAGACAGTGCTCGGGGGAGCACCCATGACTTTCTATATAGTGCACTTCTTTCGTAAATGTGATTGACAAAATGCATCGAAACTTGAATAGCGAGTAATATGAAGGCCTTTCCAGAGCTATTCAGTTTCAGATGTATCTTTTCAATCGTATTTATGAGAAACTGCTTTGTAAGAGAATGTTTGTCTCAAATTTTATACACAAATTAAGTATAACCTAAACAGTTACAGTGTTCAAGACATTTATGTTTATTGATAAGGTCCAGCCATGGGCGAAATGTAGTGTTTGTCTCAGCAAGTGTATATACACCACTAGTTGGCTTCAGTCCCTCTTCTAGGGATAAGAGTACTCTTGCCTAACAGTTATCCGATATTCCCAAAGACCGGTACTAATGACTCCTGGAAGTGGAAGCAGTTAAAGCAGAAAGAAGAATTTAATCCACAGAGCGGTGCTGAGATGCGACTGCCACACGTTGCCTGGAAAATGATAAACAAACGGTTGATTTGCACTGTGATTCACTTTGAGTTTCATGAGTAAAATTAAAAACACAATGAGCATCGTATATATGCAAAACCCATATATGTATAACACTAATTTACAGTTTTCCCTGTTTAGTTCCCTCTTCATCCATTCCCGCTTATTCCTTGTCTCCTTCCCTCTCATTTCCTGTTCTTATATTCTTTCCACTATTCTTCCCTCTCTCTATGCTCTTCCTCACACAGACTCTCTCTCTCTCTACTCACTCACAGAACCATAAAACATTCCAAATACGAGAATTTAAGTGACATGAATATTGTTTTGGCCTTTTCTCGCAGTTCTCTTTTATTTTTGGGTGAATCGATTCTCGTTCTGTAGCTCCATCGCTGGAGTACTCAGCTCACACACTGATGTCCGGAGTTCGAATCTCCGGTACGGCTGGGAAACATTAAGGATGTGTTACCATAAGACATCTACTGTTCATGTTCACCCATTAGTAAAATGGGTACCTGGGTGTTAGTGGACTGGTGTGGGTCGCATCCTGGGACAAAACTGACCTAATTTGCCCGAAATGCTCGGCATAACAAGCGGCTTTCTGTGCATATGTACAGTAGTATGTCATTGATGTCAGCTAGGACTGTATACCTTGTACATGTACTAGAAGAAAGAAAGATATATTATTATTATTATTATTATTATTATTATTATTATTATTATTATTATTATTATTATTATTATTATTATTATTATAAGATCCCGTAAGAGCCGTGTTGCTTGTGACACCTGGGACAGCAGGTCGCTGGTGATTACTTATGCTCATGTACACCAATATCATTTAACTTCAGGGTCTTATCTCTCGCCTGTCTGGTAGACACGGTTTGTCTATCAGCAACCACTCGTTAGTCTATCAGCATCCCCCTCGTTAGTCTATCAGCAACCCCTCGTTAGTCTATCAGTATCCCCCTCGTTAATCTATCAGCAATCCCCTCGTCAGTCTATCAGCACCCCTTTCGTCAGTGTGTCTATCAGCATCCCGTCGTCACTGTGTGTCTAACAGGAACCATCATGTCTGTGTGCTTGAGCGTACAAACAAAAATAAATGACTTTTTCTAATCAAAAGTGTAAAGGTTTACTGTACATTACACTTTTATTGCTGTTCATTTTAGCTGCAGCCCTTCTCTTCCCCTTCTCTTCCCCTTCTCTTCCCCTTCTCTTCCCCTTCTCTTCTCTTTCCAGTGTTAACTCCCCTTCAGTCCCCCTCTTCCCAGTCGAAACCATTCACCCCTTCAACTCTCTCTCACTCTCCTCCCCTTGGAACCATAAAGTCAGAGGCTTTCTGGGTATAAATACGTAATTTATTTATTTTCTTCGTTGTAATGAGCTGTTTACATCAACGTAAATCACATTAAGCCGTTTAAATAAACAACGTTACATTGAATCACTGGTCAATCAGAAAAAACATCAACCCGATTCTTTAGTTGACGTTGGTGGGAGAGTCACTGACTCTCGTGGCTGGAGATGACTGCTGCTGGGGCTCAAATAACTGCTCATCCCTGGGGAAATTATCGCTACCAGAAATTTAAACTAACAAGCATAGCTGGCGTTAGTTCCAGCCCACCAGTGGATGAGTTTAATTTGTTTTATGCAAATGTACAGATGGGAAAGAAAGTTTCAAGACTCTCTGCTGGGCAGAGGTGACATTAGGCAACTTAAATATAATAAACAGAGCAGTAAACAGATTAATTTTCTGAACAACTTGACGTAGCTTGTAACGATGAGCATAAAATTAATTCCCAGTACTTTCTGGTGTTTTATGCAAATACGGATTTATGAATTAAACACCGTTCGGATATTATATATATCCAAAATTATAAAAACATATAAATTATTTGAAAAAAGTGAGTACCTGACCAACCAGGCTGTGGTTCGTACGTCAGCTTGCGTGCGGACAGCAGTAACAGCCTGGTTAATCAGACCCTGATCCACCATGAGGCCTGGTCTCAGACCGGGCCGCGGGGGCGTTGACCCCCGAAACCCTCCACGGGTAAACTCCAGGTAGTATGCTGAGAGAGGGAAGTGTTATGATGACAGATCCATAATTGTTATACGTCATCTGATGTGAAATATGATTTTGATGAATGAGTTACGTAAATGTGCGAATATGTAAAACTGGTCAATTAGCAAGAACTCATTTAAAATTAAGTCCTTTCTAAAATTTTCTCTTATATGTTTAAACGCATATTTTTTTCATTTATTTTCATGTAAAAATTAATAATATTTACCAAAAGAACCTTAGAAAACTTACCTGACCTTATTATAACAAGCGCAATTTAATTTAGCCTAATCCAACTAAATATATTTTAGATAAGTTTACAATAATTTAATAATAAACAAAAACAATGCAATATATTTTTTTAGTTAGGTTCAGAATGATTTGGGTAAATTATTGCATACACAAAATTTTGCTTACCATATTCGGCAAGAAGAGCGTTGCTATTTAAGCCAAAATCGCAAGTTTTACCTGTTCGGCGCATGGCAAACACACACACACATGAGTCCTGAGAGAGGAGCAGAGGCGCTGTGTAAGTCATAGCAACAATCATCAACACATCTATTGAAACAGGGCGACTACCTGAGGTATGGAAGACAGCAAATGTAGTCCCAGTTTTTAGAAAAGGAGACAGACACGAAGCATTAAACTACACACCAGTGTCACTGACATGTATAGTATGCAAAGTTAAGGAGAAGATTATCCGGAGAAGAGTGGTGGAGCACCTAGAAAGGAATGAGCTTATCAGCGACAACCAGCACGTTTTCAGGGACGGTAAATCCTGTGATAAATCTACTGTAGTTTTATAACAGGGTGACAGGAGTAAGACCTGATCGAAGTGTATAAGTGGAAGATAGGTATTAATAAAGGGGATATTAATAAGGTCTTGAGGATGTCTCTCCAAGAGAGAACCCGCAGTAATGGATTTAAATTAGATAAGTTTAGATTTAGAAAGGACATAGGAAAGTATTGGTTTGGAAATAGGGTAGTTGATGAGTGGAACAGTCTACCTAGTTGGGTTATTGAGGCTGGGACTTTGGGTAGTTTCAAATCTAGGTTGGATAAGTACATGAGTGGGAGGGCTTGGATTTGAGTGGGACTTTCACATCAGAGCTTATTTCTTGGGTGGCATTGAAAATTGGGTTGGGTAAATGTTTTGTTAGTGGGATGAATTGTAAAGGACCTGCCTAGTATGGGCCAGCAGGCCTCCTGCAGCGTTCCTCCTTTCTTATGTTCTTATGTTCTTATGTTCTTATGTAAGACAAGAGAGAGAGGTGTGGGTAGATTGCATTTTCTTGGGCTGTAATAAGGCTTTTGACACAGTTCCACACAAAGAGACTAGTACGAAAGTTGGAGGATCCTGTTCCACACCATTTCTGTCTTGAAAATCAGTTTGACCGGCCAATTTCTCCCCTTAAAGTACCCCCCTATTCTCTGAAAATTTACTATCTCAGTCATGTCCTCCTCGCCTCTTTGATGATGTTTTCAATCTCCTGTTTTTCTTTCTGCCATCTTTCATTGTGTGTCCTCCCTTCATTCTCCTGAAGCCCATGAATAAACACTGACTTCTCCCTCTCCTTCTTCCATTGCCTTTCCCTCTGTGTCTCTGGGTCCCATTTGTACATAGCCATTGTCTCCCTTATTTTTTCCTGTAACTCTTGGTGGCATGGTCCTGCCTCTGCATGAGACCTGTCACCTTCTCTTCCTTCTCCCCCTCACTCACTGCTATCCCTGCTCCCAACAGCTCTCCCCCTTCATTCCTTGGCCTTGCTTGGTGGACTGATAGGGCCTTAGCATAAGTCTAGTCTCCTTCCTTTCCACTGGGCTCTTCGTTCAGTAGGGATGTACCTGCTTCAGATGTCATGTCTCCTCTGGACAATAGCCCCATAACTCACTTCAGCATATTTACCTCATTTTCTAGGGCCTGTATCCTGGCTTCTGCAGCTTCAGCTTGTGACTCCCATATCTTCTCTGCCTCCATCCTCTTCTCCATTTTCACAGAAAGCTCACCTAGTTTGCTCTCCCACTCTTGTTTCATCTTTTTGCATTGCTCTTCCATCCATTCTTCCTTACCAGGACCATCTTCCTCTGATCCCCTGAGCCTTCGACTTCCCCTCTGAGCCCCCATTTGTGTGTGTGTGTGTACTCACCTAATTGTACTTGTCTAATTGTGGTTGAAGGGGTCGATTCACAGCTCCTGGCCCCACCACTCTCTGCTCCATGAGCTTTATCAAACCTCTTCTTAAAGCTAAGAACAGATCCTGCCTCCACTACATCACTCTCCAGACTGTTCCACTTCCTAACAACTCTATGACTGAAGAAATACTTTCTAACATCCCTGTGACTCATCTGAGTCTTCACTTCCAATTGTGACCCCTTGTTGCCGTGTCCCATCTGTGAAGCATCCTATCCCTATCCACCTTGTCATTTCCTCTCAGTATTTTATATGTCGTTATCATGTCCCCCCATGCCTCCTGTCCTCCAGTGTCGTCAGGCCGATTTTCCTTAATCTTTCTTCATAGGACACGCCCCTTAGCTCTGGGACTAGTCTTGTTGCAAACCTTTCTATTTTCTCTAATTTTTTGACGTGCTTGACCAGGTGTGGATTCCAAACTGGTGCTGCATACTCCAGTATAGGTCTGATGTACTCAGTGTACGGAGTCATGAACGATTCCTTAATAAATTGTTGTTCTTAGGTTTGCTAGGCATCCGTATGCTGCAACAGTTATTTGGTTGATGTGCGCCTCAGGAAATGTGTTCAATGTTATACTCACCCACAGATCCTTTTCCTCTTTCTGTTGTATCTCATGTACATACACACACACACACACACACACACACACACACACACACACACACACACACATATACACAGAGTACAGGCCCCTAGCCTGTACTCTGTGTGTGCGTGTGTCTGTGTGTGTGTACTCACCTATTTGTCGTTGCAGGAGTCGAGACATAGCTCCTGGCCCCGCCTCTTCATTGGTCACTACTAGGTCCTCTCTCTCCCTGCTCCATGAGCTTTATCATACCTCGTGTTAAAACTATGTATGGTTCCTGCCTCCACTACATCACTTGCCAGACTATTGCGCTTCCTGACAACTCTATGACTAACGAAGTACTTCATAACATCTCTCTGACCCATCTGAGTCTTCAATTTCCAATTATGACTCCTTGTTTCTTTGTCTCATCTCTGGAACATCCTGTCTCTGTCCACGTTGTCAATTCCTCGCAGAATTTTGCATGTCGTTATCATGTCTCCCCTAACTCTCCTGTCCTCCAGTGTCGTCAGGCCGATTTCCCTAAACCTTTCCTCAGATCATTCCCCTGATCTGTGGAACTAGCCTTGTTGCAAACCTTTGTACTCTGTGTGTGTACTCACCTAGTTGTACTCACCTAGTTGAGGTTGCGGGGGTCGAGTCCGAGCTCCTGGCCCCGCCTCTTCACTGATCGCTACTAGGTCACTCTCCCTGAGCCGTGAGCTTTATCATACCTCTGCTTAAAGCTATGTATGGATCCTGCCTCCACTACATCGCTTCCCAAACTATTCCACTTACTGACTACTCTGTGGCTGAAGAAATACTTCCTAACATCCCTGTGATTCATCTGTGTCTTCAACTTCCAACTGTGTCCCCTTGTTACTGTGTCCAATCTCTGGAACATCCTGTCTTTGTCCACCTTGTCAATTCCTCTCAGTATTTTGTATGTCGTTATCATGTCTCCCCTATCTCTCCTGTCCTCCTTAACCTCTCCTCGTAGGACATACCTCTTAGCTCTGGGACTAGTCTTGTTGCAAACCTTTGCACTTTCTCTAGTTTCTTTACGTGCTTGGCTAGGTGTGGGTTCCAAACTGGTGCCGCATACTCCAATATGGGCCTAACGTACACGGTGTACAGGGTCCTGAATGATTCCTTATTAAGATGTCGGAATGCTGTTCTGAGGTTTGCTAGGCGCCCATATGCTGCAGCAGTTATTTGGTTGATGTGCGCTTCAGGAGATGTGCCTGGTGTTATACTCACCCCAAGATCTTTTTCCTTGAGTGAGGTTTGTAGTCTCTGGCCCCCTAGACTGTACTCCGTCTGCGGTCTTCTTTGCCCTTCCCCAATCTTCATGACTTTGCACTTGGTGGGATTGAACTCCAGGAGCCAATTGCTGGACCAGGTCTGCAGCCTGTCCAGATCCCTTTGTAGTTCTGCCTGGTCTTCGATCGAGTGAATTCTTCTCATCAACTTCACGTCATCTGCAAACAGAGACACCTCAGAGTCTATTCCTTCCGTCATGTCGTTCACAAATACCAGAAACAGCACTGGTCCTAGGACTGACCCCTGTGGGACCCCGCTGGTCACAGGTGCCCACTCTGACACCTCGCCACGTACCATGACTCGCTGCTGTCTTCCTGGCAAGTATTCCCTGTGTGTGTGTGTGTGTGTGTGTGTGTGTGTGTGTGTGTGTGTGTGTGTGTGTGTGTGTGTGTGTGTGTGTGTGTGTGTGCGTGCTTGTGTACATATGATATAACAGAAAAATGATTATTGTATATTTGTGTCTCAGTCTGATAGGAGGTTGGACGGAGAGCTCACACAAAATTTCCCTTTGAATGTGTTTGAGGAGCGAGGACTTTCCCTTTTGAAGACGTAACTCATAAGAGTGACAGATTCAATTCTAGCTTCACTGAAGCACGTGAAGAGGTTAGAGGGTCGTCCTGACATGATGTACACAGTCTGGCACTTGTTGTGGGGGGAGGGGGGGGTACACACACAACTTAAGGTCAGGCACCAAGTCACACCCCGGAGGAAATTCCCATGGAAGGATAGTTCACTTTGTTTAGTAAATAACACTGTATGAGTGCTGGTGATGTATCGGATATCCGCATCCGCTCCGCATCCGCTCCACATCCGCTCCTCATTCACACAATTTCTTACATCCTCATCCGCATCCCCATCCGCATTTTACTGTAAGCAGATATCCGCATATGCATCCGCATCCGAATCCGCGGAACATCCGCACAATTTCTTACATCCGCATCCACAAAATAAGTAAGACATCCTCATATACATCTACATCCGCAGATATCTAAATTTTCACATCCAATACATCTCTAAATTCAGTGTTGGGATCTGATCTTGAACCACAAATTACTGTTTTCTCACTATGTTTTACAACTTCACATTAATTTTGGTATAACATGAAGAGATATTGAGAAGAGATAAAGGAAACATGAGGGAAAGTCACAGGTGCAAAGCAAGGTTCCATTGTGTCAATGTTTCGCCCTTTGTTGACCTCTACATAGAACGAAACACTGGTCTGTATAGGCAGTGCACCACTACATCTACAACCCTCGGGTATAACATTAAACAGGGACAAAAGTATAATCTCTTTGAACAATGTTAAACAAGTTTGTTGTATAACCTCAACCTGACCTGGAGATTCCTTCAGTATACACGCGCTGAGTTACTGCACTCTGGGATGCGCTGAGTTACTGCACTCTGGGATGCGCTGAGTTACTGCACTCTGGGATGCGCTGAGTTACTGCACTCTGGGATGAGCTGAGTTAGTGCACTCTGGGATGCGCTGAGTTACTGCACTCTGGGATGAGCTGAGTTAGTGCACTCTGGGATGAGCTGAGTTACTGCACTCTGGGATGCGCTGAGTTACTGCACTCTGGGATGCGCTGAGTTACTGCACTCTGGGATGAGCTGAGTTAGTGCACTCTGGGATGAGCTGAGTTACTGCACTCTGGGATGAGCTGAGTTAGTGCACTCTGGGATGAGCTGAGTTAGTGCACTCTGGGATGAGCTGAGTTACTGCACTCTGGGATGCACTGACTTACTGCACTCTGGGATGAGCTGAGTTACTGCACTCTGGGATGCGCTGAGTTACTGCACTCTGGGATGAGCTGAGTTACTGCACTCTGGGATGAGCTGAGTTAGTGCACTCTGGGATGAGCTGAGTTAGTGCACTCTGGGATGAGCTGAGTTACTGCACTCTGGGATGAGCTGAGTTACTGCACTCTGGGATGAGCTGAGTTAGTGCACTCTGGGATGCACTGAGTTACTGCACTCTGGGATGAACTGAGTTAGTGCACTCTGGGATGAGCTGAGTTAGTGCACTCTGGGATGAGCTGAGTTAGTGCACTCTGGGATGAGCTGAGTTACTGCACTCTGGGATGAGCTGAGTTACTGCACTCTGGGATGAGCTGAGTTAGTGCACTCTGGGATGCGCTGAGTTACTGCACTCTGGGATGAGCTGAGTTACTGCACTCTGGGATGCGCTGAGTTACTGCACTCTGGGATGCGCTGAGTTACTGCACTCTGGGATGCGCTGAGTTACTGCACTCTGGGATGAGCTGAGTTACTGCACTCTGGGATGCGCTGAGTTACTGCACTCTGGGATGAGCTGAGTTAGTGCACTCTGGGATGAGCTGAGTTAGTGCACTCTGGGATGAGCTGAGTTACTGCACTCTGGGATGCGCTGAGTTACTGCACTCTGGGATGAGCTGAGTTACTGCACTCTGGGATGAGCTGAGTTACTGCACTCTGGGATGAGCTGAGTTAGTGCACTCTGGGATGAGCTGAGTTACTACACTCTGGGATGAGCTGAGTTAGTGCACTCTGGGATGAGCTGAGTTAGTGCACTCTGGGATGAGCTGAGTTACTGCACTCTGGGATGAGCTGAGTTACTGCACTCTGGGATGCGCTGAGTTACTACACTCTGGGATGCGCTGAGTTAGTGCACTCTGGGATGCACTGAGTTAGTGCACTCTGGGATGAGCTGAGTTAGTGCACTCTGGGATGAGCTGAGTTAGTGCACTCTGGGATGAGCTGAGTTACTGCACTCTGGGATGAGCTGAGTTACTGCACTCTGGGATGAGCTGAGTTACTGCACTCTGGGATGCGCTGAGTTACTGCACTCTGGGATGAGCTGAGTTACTGCACTCTGGGATGCGCTGAGTTACTGCACTCTGGGATGCGCTGAGTTACTTGCACTCTGGGATGCGCTGAGTTACTGCACTCTGGGATGAGCTGAGTTACTGCACTCTGGGATGCGCTGAGTTACTGCACTCTGGGATGAGCTGAGTTACTGCACTCTGGGATGAGCTGAGTTACTGCACTCTGGGATGAGCTGAGTTACTGCACTCTGGGATGCGCTGAGTTACTGCACTCTGGGATGAGCTGAGTTACTGCACTCTGGGATGAGCTGAGTTACTGCACTCTGGGATGAGCTGAGTTAGTGCACTCTGGGATGAGCTGAGTTACTGCACTCTGGGATGAGCTGAGTTAGTGCACTCTGGGATGAGCTGAGTTAGTGCACTCTGGGATGAGCTGAGTTACTGCACTCTGGGATGAAGCTGAGTTACTGCACTCTGGGATGCGCTGGTTACTGCACTCTGGGATGCGCTGAGTTAGTGCACTCTGGGATGCACTGAGTTAGTGTACTCTGGGATGAGCTGAGTTACTGCACTCTGGGATGCGCTGAGTTACTGCACTCTGGGATGCGCTGAGTTAGTGCACTCTGGGATGCGCTGAGTTACTGCACTCTGGGATGCGCTGAGTTACTGCACTCTGGGATGCACTGACTTACTGCACTCTGGGATGCGCAGAGTTAGTGCACTCTGGGATGCACTGAGTTAGTGTACTCTGGGATGCGCTGAGTTACTACACTCTGGGATGCGCTGAGTTAGTGCACTCTGGGATGCACTGAGTTAGTGTACTCTGGGATGAGCTGAGTTACTGCACTCTGGGATGCGCTGAGTTACTGCACTCTGGGATGCGCTGAGTTAGTGCACTCTGGGATGCGCTGAGTTACTGCACTCTGGGATGCGCTGAGTTACTGCACTCTAGGATGCGCTGAGTTACTGCACTCTGGGATGCGCTGAGTTAGTTGTTACAAAAAACGCGATTCTAAAAGCTTAGAGATCTCCAGGTAATACAAGAAAGGTCTGCCCTTCTAGCATCCAGCCTGTTACTGGGTTTTCGTAACAAGTAGTCAGTATCCTTGTCCAATTATCCATTAGAATTCAGTATGATTCAGTAGTGCTTCAGGATTACAATTGGTAGGCTACTAACTAGAGAAATTAAAATTTAATAAATTTATTGAGTATCGTCTAGAGGTATATTATCGAAGTAAATTAAATTAATAATAATTAAAATAATAATATCACTTCTCTCGAGTACAGTATTATTGTGCTGAAAGCACATATCGCATTTATAATTCTTAAGTACCGTCTGGTACATTAACATTTAATAATACAATATACAAATAAGTTTAAGTGTATGCGTGTAAGTGCTCTAAGTAGTTCACTATGTCTCACGACTCGACTAGACTTAAACAAGTGACTGACAAAGTCCTCACATAAACTAACTTCTTGACCAACTGGCAATCAGAACAGTCTGCTTGAACAATAAAAAGAATGCTAAGCCCAATAGCAATATAACAAGCAACTGCGACACAGAATCAGGAACAAGGAGATAATATAACGACACTAAGTAGGGACCATCTGCAGATCCTCCACAAAAGTCACAAAACTCCCATACTACTGAATCTAAGTTCAGCATAAGAAAATCCCCGACTGTGATAATACACAGATACCAGTACAAGTTAGGTCAGAAGCTACAGCTCAGGACCTGAGTTACTCAGAGTGTCTATGAGACACAACCTCAGTACAACGTCGAAAATCACTAAGTCTATACAATGTTCTGTGAACAGAGTCTCCAGAACTAACAAGAATAATGAGACAGACAATCTGTCCAACCACCAAGCGAGTCTAGATCAGACTGAATACTTCAGGGGAGGTGAGGACACCCCCTTCGATCACGTGATAGCTCCGTGGGTCGCTGTCCAGCAAGAAGCCGGCAGAGTAACGAGCAAAGAGCGATAATTACAGTAGTTAGACAATCAAGTCTTGAACTGAGCACATATGTAACATCCTACCTAACAAAAGGAAACTAAGTCAAATAACAATATAAAGCAATACATTTACGATTTAGCTATTATCGCAAATACAAGCAACATAAAATTATATGAAAAGGTAATAATTATATATATATATATATATATACATATTAATCATTGCAACCCATTCAGGGGATGCAACATTAGTGTACTCTGGGATGCGCTGAGTTAGTGCACTCTGGGATGCGCTGAGTTAGTGTACTCTGGGATGTGCTGAGTTAGTGCACTCTGGGATGCGCTGAGTTAGTGCACTCTGGGATGCGCTGAGTTAGTGCACTCTGGGATGCGCTGAGTTAGTGTACTCTGGGATGTGCTGAGTTAGTGTACTCTGGGATGTGCTGAGTTAGTGCACTCTGGGATGAGCTGAGTTAGTGTACTCTGGGATGCGCTGAGTTAGTGCACTCTGGGATATGCTGAGTTAGTGCACTCTGGGATGCGCTGAGTTAGTGTACTCTGGGATGTGCTGAGTTAGTGCACTCTGGGATGCGCTGAGTTAGTGCACTCTGGGATACGCTGAGTTAGTGCACTCTGGGATATGCTGAGTTAGTGCACTCTGGGATACGCTGAGTTAGTGCACTCTGGGATGCGCTGAGTTAGTGTACTCTGGGATGCGCTGAGTTAGTGCACTCTGGGATGAGCTGAGTTAGTGCACTCTGGGATGCACTGAGTTAGTGCACTCTGGGATATGCTGAGTTAGTGCACTCTGGGATACGCTGAGTTAGTGTACTCTGGGATGCGCTGAGTTAGTGTACTCTGGGATGCGCTGAGTTAGTGTACTCTGTGATACACTGAGTTAGTATACTCTGGGATGCGCTGAGTTAGTGCACTCTGGGATGAGCTGAGTTAGTGCACTCTGGGACGCGTTGCGTTAGTGCACTCTGGGATGCACTGAGTTACTGCACTCTGGGATGCACTGAGTTACTGCACTCTGGGATGCACTGAGTTAGTGCACTCTGGAATGAGTTGAGTTAGTGCACTCTGGGATGCACTGAGTTACTGCACTCTGGGATGCACTGAGTTACTGCACTCTGGGATGCACTGAGTTAGTGCACTCTGGAATGAGTTGAGTTAGTGCACTCTGGGATGCACTGAGTTACTGCACTCTGGGATGCACTGACTTACTGCACTCTGGGATACGCTGAGTTAGTGCACTCTGGGATGAGTTGAGTTAGTGCACTCTCGGATGCGCTGAGTTAGTGCACTCTGGGATGCGCTGAGTTAGTGCACTCTGGAATGAGTTGAGTTAGTGCACTCTGGGATGCACTGAGTTACTGCACTCTGGGATGCACTGAGTTAGTGCACTCTGGAATGAGTTTGAGTTAGTGCACTTGGGATGCACTGAGTTACTGCACTCTGGGATGCACTGACTTACTGCACTCTGGGATACGCTGAGTTAGTGCACTCTGGGGTGAGTTGAGTTAGTGCACTCTCGGATGCGCTGAGTTACTGCACTCTGGGATGCGCTGAGTTAGTGCACTCTGGGATGCGCTGAGTTAGTGTACTCTGGGATGCGCTGAGTCAGTGTACTCTGGGATGCGCTGAGTTACTGCACTCTGGGATGCGCTGAGTTAGTGCACTCTGGGATGCACTGAGTCAGTGCACTCTGGGATGCGCTGAGTTAGTGTACTCTAGGATGCGCTGAGTCAGTGCACTCGGGGATGCGCTGAGTTACTGCACTCTGGGATGCGCTGAGTTAGTGTACTCTGGGATACGCTGAGTTAGTGCACTCTGGGATGCGCTGAGTCAGTGCACTCGGGGATACGCTGAGTTAGTGCACTCTGGGATGCGCTGAGTCAGTGCACTCGGGGATACGCTGAGTTAGTGCACTCTGGGATGCGCTGAGTCAGTGCACTCGGGGATACGCTGAGTTAGTGCACTCGGGGATGCGCTGAGTTACTGCACTCTGGGATGCGCTGAGTTAGTGTACTCTGGGATACGCTGAGTTAGTGCACTCTGGGATGCGCTGAGTCAGTGCACTCGGGGATACGCTGAGTTAGTGCACTCTGGGGGCAAGATACACAGAAGAGCTTCAGGGACACATGTATCACACAGAGGCGTCATAGTCAATCATAAACATCTGCTTAAATTCACCTCTTGTTGCATCAGTCTTGCCTGACTCTCTCCTCCCCTTTGCACGGGGGGGGGAGGGGGGCAAACAGCAGCGTCACGGCTAAAATAAAAATACTTGAACAGTTGCATAGCGAAATTTTGGAAAGAGAAATGGTTTTACTTTTGAAGTCGCGTCGTAAACACTGGGCTACCAGTTTTTTGCCTCACCCCCCACCAGTTTTCCTCACCCCCCACAGCTTGCCTCCCCCACCCCCAGTCTTGCCTCACCCACACCAGTCTTGCCTCACCCACCACCAGCCTTTGCCTCACCCACCATGTAAGTGTAAAAAAACCCAGTGCGAAAAATATATATATAAAATTCCAAAGGTAAATCCCCTTAATTATAATATAAAAATTTTGAGGATAAATGTGAAATTGTTGTTTTTCCCCCATGTAAGATTTTAAAATTTTTAAAATTACTAATTTGGAAGGATCAAATGCTTGAGTAATTAATTTGAGTTTATTATTTTCTGGTAAATAAAATGTAGTTCATAAGATTTATTATTTTATATACGTAACTAAAGGGTTCTACAAGGTTAATGGAGTGGTATAGCTGGGGCAGGTCAGCAGTGTGTACTAGCTGGGGCAGGTCAGCAGTGTGTACTAGCTGGGGCAGGTCAGCAGTGTGTACTAGCTGGGGCAGGTCACAGTGTGACAGCGGGGGCAGGTCAGCAGTGTTCTAGCTGGGGCGGTCAGCAGTGTGTCTGCTGTGGCAGGTGCATGTGTACTAGTGGGGCGGTCAGCAGTGTGTACTAGCGGGGGCGGGTCGCAGTGGTACTAGGGGGGGCAGGCACAGTTTGTTAGGGGGGAGGTCAGAGTGTGTATAGCGGGGGCAGGTCAGCTTTGGGACTAGGGGGCAGGTCCAGTGTGTATAGCTGGGGCAGGTCAGCAGTGTGTATAGCTGGGGAAAAGGTCGCAGTGGTACTAGCTTGGAGGGCAGCAGTGGTACTAGGGGGCAGGTCAGAGTTGTTAGTGGGAAAGGGTCAGAGTGTGTATAGCTGGGCAGGTCGCAGTTTTGTACTAGCGGGGGCAGGTCAGCTTGTACTGGGGGGGTAGGTCAGCAGAGACTAGCTGGGGCAGGTCGCAGTGGTATAGCTGGGGCAGGCACAGTGTGACTACTGGGGCAGGTCAGCAGTGTGTACTAGGGGGGCAGGTCAGCAGTGTGTACTAGCTGTGGCGGGGTCAGCAGGGGTGTACTAGGGGCAGGTCGAGTGTGTACTGGTGGGGTGGGTCAGCAGTATGTACTAGTGGGGCAGGTCAGCAGTTTTTGTATACGGGGCAGGTCGCGTGTGTCAGCTGGGGAGGTCAGCGTGTGTACTAGTGGGGCGGGGTCAGCAGGTTGTACTAGCTGGGGCAGGTCAGCAGTGTGTACTAGTGGGGCAGGCAGCAGTGTGTATAGCTGGGGCAGGCGCAGTGTTTTTACAGTGGGGCAGGTCGCAGTGTGTACTAGCTGGGGCAGGTCAGCGTGTGTATGCGGGGGGCAGGTCGCGTGGTACAGCTGGGGGGGGCGCAGTGTGTCTACTGGGGCAGGTAGGAGTGTGTACTAGCGGGGGAAGGTCAGAGTGGACTAGCGGGGGGCAGGTCAGCAGTGTGTACTAGGGGGGAGGTCGCAGTGGTACTAGTGGGGCAGGTCAGGGTGTGTACTCTGGGGAAGGCCAGCGTGTGTACTAGCGGGGGCAGGTCACAGTGTGTACTAGCTGGGGCAGGTCGGAGTGTGTACTAGCGGGGGGCGGGTCCGTTGTATAGCGGGGGAAAGGCCAGCAGTGTGTACTAGCGGGGGCAGGCAGCGTTTTACTGCTGGGGAGGCAGGAGTGTGTACTGCGGGGGAGGTCAGCAGTGTGTACAGTGGGGCAGGTCGCAGTGTGTACTAGCTGGGGCAGTCAGCAATGGTACTAGTGGGGCAGGCAGCAGTGTTTATGTGGGGTAGGTGATTTGTACTTGCGGGGCAGGTCAGCAGTGTGTGCTAGCTGGGACGGGTCAGCGTGTGACTAGTGGGGCGGGTCAGCGTTTTACTAGTGGGGAAGGTCACGTGTGTGCTAGCTTGGGCGGGTCAGCGTGTGTACAGCTGGGGCAGGGCAGTGTGTATAGTGGGGCAGGTGCGTGTGTACTAGCTGGGGCAGGTAGCGTGTGTACTAGGGGGCGGGTCAGCAGTGTGTCCAGCTGGGGGCGGGGGTCACATTTTATAGGGGGGGGCAGGTCAGGTGTTTTAGTGGGAAGGTCAGCAGTGGTATAGGGGGCGGGTCAGCAGTGTGACTAGCTGGGGCAGGCAGCAGTGTGTCCTGTGGGGGCAGGTCAGCAGTGTGTATAGCTGGGGCGGGTCGCGTGTGTACTAGCTGGGGAAAGGTCAGCATGTGTACTAGTGGGGAAGGTCAGCAGTGTGTACTAGCTGGAGCGGGTCAGCAGTGTGTACTGCGGGGAGGTCGCGTGTGTACTAGCGGGGGGCGGGTCAGCGTGTGTGCAGCTGTGGCAGGTCAGCAGGTGTACTGCTGGGAAGGTCGCTGTGTACTAGTGGGGCAGGCAGCGTGTGTACTGTGGGGCAGGTCACGTGTGTACTAGCTGGGCAGGTGCTTGTGGAGCGGGGGGCAGGTCCAGGTGTCTAACTGGGGCAGGTCGCAGTGTGTACTAGGGGGGGCAGGTCCCCAGTGTGTAATAGCTGGGGCACGTCAACAGTGTGTCCCCAGCGGGGGAGGTCAGCAGTGGTATAGTGGGGAAAAGGTCAGCAGTGTGTACTAGCTCGGGCAGGTCGCAGTGTGTACTGTGAGGCGGGGCAGCAGGGTACTGCTGTTGGAAGGTCAGCAGGTTTACTAGTGTGGGCAGGTCAGCAGTGTGTACTGGGGGCAGGTAGCAGTGTGTATTTGGGGGGTAGGTCAGCAGTGTGTCTAGCGGGGGCGGGTCGCGTTGTACTAGTGGGGAGGTCAGCAGTATGTACTAGCTGGGGCAGGTCAGCAGTGGTACTGGTGGGGCAGGTCAGCATGTGTAATGTGGGAAGGCCAGCAGTGTGTACTAGCTGGGGCAGGTCAGCAGTGTGTACTAGCTGGGGCAGGTCAGCAGTGTGTACTAGCTGGGGCAGGTCAGCAGTGTGTACTAGCTGGGGCAGGTCAGCAGTGTGTACTAGCTGGGGCAGGTCAGCAGTGTGTACTAGGTGGGGAAGGTGCAGTGTGTCTGCTGGGGAAGGTCAGCGTGTGTACTGTGGGGCAGGTCAGCGTGTGTACTAGCTTGGGAAGGAAAGCAGGGTACTAGCGGGGGCGGTCAGCAGTGTCAAAAATTTGGGGAAAGTCTAAACAGAGGGTTAAACAGACGTAGATATTTGGCCCCGGGGAAGCGATAAAGTGTTGGGTAACACAAAATCTGGGGAAATGGGGAAAATTTGTGGAGGGTGGGGGGTGATCGGTTTAATCGGGAAGGGGGTGAAACTTAAAAATAATTTTAAAACAGTAACGTCATCCTACTGAATTTTCTGTGGGGTGAGAATCAGGTAGGGCGTCTCACCACTGTGCGGTTTATATTTATATATTTATATAAATTTATATATTATATATATTTATATATTATAATATATATATATATAATATATTATATTAATAATATATGATATATATATAATATATATACAGTGTATTACACTGAAAATTCACTTAATCCCTTTTTAGGCATTTAAAAAATTAATTTTAATGGTGGGAACAGGTGACACGCAACTTGTACTTAGTTTACTCGACAAGCTTCAAACCTCCAACTTGACCAACAGCTCCGTGTGCGGGTGCTGCTGCTGCGCGCTATGCTGCTGCTATGTACTGCTGCTGGTTGTGTGCTGCTGCGTATGCTCTGCTGCTGGTATGCTACTGCGCTGGCATGTATGTGCTGCGTATGTGCTGTCTGCGTTGCTGCTGCTGCGGCTACTGCTGTGCGTATGCGCTGGTATGCTATTGCTGGTTATGCTGCTGCTGCTGATATGCTGCTGCGCGTATGCTACTGTGCTTGCTACTGCTGGCGTATGCTGCTGCTGCTGCATATGCTACTGCGGGCCCTATGTGCTGTGCTGCATATGCTGCTGCTGCGTTTTGCTACTGCTGGTATGCTTACGCTCGTTGCTGCTGCTGCATAGCTACTGCTGTGCGTTGCTGTGCTGCGCGTATGTGCTGCTGCGTATGCTACGCTGCATATGCTACTATGTGCGTTGTGTCTCGTATGCTACTACTGCGCGTATGTTACTGTGTGGTATGCTACTGCTGGCGTTTGCTGCTGTGGTATGCTACTACTGCTGGTTGCTGCTGCTGCGTAGCCTAGCGTGCGTATGCTGCTTTTGTGTATGCTACTGTGCTGCGTATGCTGCTGCTGCTGTGTATGCTGCGCGCCCGCGTTGCCTGCTGCTGTGTATGTACTGCTGCGTATGCTGCTGCGGTATGTATGCTGCTGCGTATGCTGGCTGCTGCGTATGCTAATACTGCGTTGCGCTGCTGCGTATGCTGCTGCTGGGTATGCTACTCTGCATTGCGCTGCTGCTGGTAGCTAATATGCGTATGCTGCTGTGTTGTATGCTACTGTGCATTTGTGCTCTGCTCCGTATGCTAAAACTGGTAGTGCTGTTGCTGCATATGCTACTGCTGCATATGCTGCTGCTGCGTATGCTAAAAGCGTTGTGCTGCTGTTGCATATGTACGCTCATATGCTGCTGCTGCGTATGCTAAATTTTCTGCGTTGCTGTGCGTTGCATATGCTACTGGCATATGCTGCTGCTGTGCGTATGCTGTGCTGCGTAGCTACTGCTGCTGCGTTGTGCTGCTGCTGCGTATGTGCTGCTGCGTATGTACTGCTACTGCGTAAAGCTGTACTGCGCTATGCTGCTGCTGCGTATGCTACTGCTGCGTATTTGCTGCGCGTATGCTAAAACTGCGTAGCTCTGTGTTGATATGCACGTGCATTGTGCTGTGCGTATGCAAAAACTGCGTATGCTGCTGCTGTTGCAATGTACGCTGCTATGTGCTGTGCTGCGATGCGCTGCCCGCGTATGTACTGCTGCTGCGTATCTGCTGCTGCTGCGTAGCTGCTGCGCGTATGATGGGTGCTGGTATGCTGCCCACTGCTGCTATGCTGCTGCGGTATGCTATGCTGCGTATGCTGCGCCCGCGTATGCTAAAACTGCGATGTGTGCTGTTGCATATGCTATGCTGCATATGCTGCTGCTGTGCGTATGCTGCTGGGTATGCTACTGTGCTGCGTATGCTGCTGCTGTGCGTATGCTGTGCTGGGGAGAAAAATGCGTATGCTGCTGCGCGCATGCTGCTGCTGCTGCGTTTGCTGCTGCGCTGCGTATGTGCTTGCTGCGATGCTGTTGGTTGCTTCTGGGTATGCTGTTGCGCATGCTGCTGCTGCTGCGTTGTATATGCGTATGCGTGCTGCTGCTTGCTACTGCTGCGTATGCTGCTGTTGCTGCATATGCTACTGCTGGTAGTGCTGTTTTGCGTATGCTGCTGCTGCCATGCTGCGCTGCTGCGTATGCTCTGCTGCTGCCTGCTGCTGGCTGGTATGCTATACTGCGTTGCTGCTGTGCTGCGTATGCTACTGCTGCGTATGATGCTGCTGCTGGTTTTTGATGCTGCTGGCGTATGATGCGCTGCTGCGTATGATGTGCTGCTGGTATGTTTTGCTGCTGCGTAGTCTACTGCATATGCTATGCTGTGCTATGATGCTGCTGCTGTGTAGATGTGCTGCTGCGTATGATGGCTGCTGCTATTACTACTGCGATGATGCTGCTGCTGCGTATGATGCGCTGCTGCGTATGATGTGCTCCGCGTTGATGCTGCTGCTGCGTATGTGCTGCTGCTGCGTATGCTATGCTGGTTTTGATGCTGCTGCGCGTATGATGTGCTGCTGCGTAGTGCTGCTGCTGCGTAAATGCTGTGCGCGTTAAGATGCGCTGCTGCTGGTATGCTCTGCTGCGTATATGTGTGCTGGTAGATGTGCTGCTGCGTATGCTATGCTGGATATGCTGCTGCTGCGTATGATGTGCTGCTGCGTTGATGCTGCTGCTGCGTATGATGCTGCGCTGCGTATGCTACTACTGCGTAGCTGCTCTGCTGCGTATGCTGCTGCGCGGCGTATGCTGCTGTGTGCGTATGTACTGGCGTTTGTGTACTGCTGCGTATGATGCGCTGCTGCGTATGGCTACGCTGCGTATGATGCTGCTGTGCGTGTGTGCTCTGCTGCGTATGAGGTGCTGCGTATGCTCTGCTGCGATGTGCTGCTGCTGCGTATGCTACTGCTGCGATGAGCTATGTGCGTATGATGCTGTGCTGGTATGAGCTGCTGCTGCGATGATTACTGCTGTGCGTATGAGCTGCTGCTGCGTATGATGCTATGCTGCGTATGATGTGCTGCTGGTTGTGCTGCTGCGCGTAGATGCTGCTGCTGCGTTGATGCTATGCGGTTGATGCTACGCTGCGTATGATGCTGCTGTGCGTTTATGATGCTCGCTGGTATGATGCTCTCTGCGTATGTGCTGCTGCTGGTATGAGCTGTGCTGCTATGATGCTGCTGCTGGTATGATGCTGCTGCTGCGTATGATGCTGCTGTGCGATGTGGGTGCTGTGCGTATGACTGCTGTGGAGTATACTGCGTATGTGCTGTTCTGCGTATATGCTGCTGCTGGTTATGTGCTGCTCTGTAGCTATACTGCGTATGTGTGCTGCTGGTTTGATGCTGCTGCGCGTATGATGCTGCTGCTGCGTAGATGGGCTGCTGCGTTGAGTGCTGCTGCGTATGCTACTGCTGCTATGATGCTGCTGCGCGTATGTGCTGCTGCTGCGTATGATGCTGCTGCTGCGTTGATGCTGCCTTTTCGTATGTCTGTGCTGGGTATGATGGCTGCTGCGTATGCTATTTCTGCGTAGAGCTCCTGCTCGTATGTGTGCTGTGCGTAGCTATGCTGCGTTTGATTTGCTGCTGCGTATGATGCTGCTGTGCGTTTTGATCTGCTGCTGCGTATGATGTGCTGCTGCGTATGCTACTGCTGCTGGTATGCTCTTGCGCGTAGATGCTGTGCTGCGTATCTGCTGTGCAATTTTAGCTGCTGCTGGTAGCTCTGCGCGCAATGCTTCTGCTGCTGGTTGCTACTTGCGTTGATGCTGCTGCTGGTATGCTACTGCGCGTATGATGCTGCTGCCTGCGTATGCTACTGCTACTGCGTATGCTGCGCTGCGTTGCAATGATGCTCGTAGCGTGTTTGGGATGCGCTACGCTGGGGATGCTGCGTGCTGCATAAGCTGCTCGCTGCGTGTGCTGTGTTGTTACTGCGCTGCTCCGATGCTGTGTTGCGTTGCTGCTGCTGCGTATGCTGCTGTGGTTGCTATGCTGGGCAATGCTCGGCGTTTGCTTTGTTGCGTTGCTGCTGCTGCGTATGCTGCTGTGCGTATGCTGTGTTGCCATATGCTACTGCTGCGTATGCGGGTGCTGCATTGCTATGCTGCGTATGCTGCTGTTGGTATGTGCTGCGATGCTTGTTGTGTTGCTGCTGCTGCACGTATGCTATGTTGGTTTACTGTGCTGCTGCTATGCTTTTGTGGTATGCTGCTCCTGCTGCAATTTCTTCTGCTGCGTAGCTGCTGCGCGCTATGCTACGCTGCTTTTGCTTCTGCTGCTGCGTTGTGCTGCTGGTTGCTGCTGTGCTGCGTTTTGCTGCTGCTGCGTATGTTTTGTTGCATATATGCTGCTGCTGTGTAAGTATTATGCGTATCTGCTGCTGCTGCTGCTGGCTGCTGCTCTGTGCTGCTTGGCTGCTGCTGCTGCTGCTGCTGCTGCTGCTGCTGTGCTGCTGCTGCTGCTGCTGCTGCTGCTGCTACTGACATAATCTTTTTCGTTGCTGCTTCTGTGCTACGCTGTGGGGTGCTGTGCTGCTGTTCGCTGCTCTGCTGCTTTCTGTGCTGCTCTGCTGCTGCTGCTGTGGCTGTGCTGCTGCTGCTGTTTCTGCACAAATCTATTGGGGATGCTGCTCTGCTGTACTGCTGTGCTGTGCTGCTCTGCTGCTGCTGCGCTGTGTGCTGCTGCTGCTGTCTGCACAAATCTATTGCGTATGCTGTGCTGCTTACTGCTGCTGTGCTGCTGTTTCTCTGCTGCTGCGTTCTGGCTGTGCTCTGCTGCTGTGCTGCTGTTGCTCTGCTGCTCTACTGGCTGCGTGCTGCTGTCGACATAATCTATTGCGTTGCTGCTGCTGCTGTACTGCTGCTGCTGCTCTGTGCTACTGCTGCTGCTGCTGCCCTTTTTTCTGCTGCTGCTGCTGCTGCTGTGCTGCTGCTTGCTGTGCTGCTGCTGCTATCTGCGTATCTGCTTGCTGCTGCGCTGTTTGCTCTGCTGCTGCTGCTGCTGCGCTGCTGCTGCTGCTGCTGCTGTGCTACTGCGCTGCTGTGCTGCTGCTGCGCTGCTCTGCTGTGCTGCTGCTGCTGCTGCGCTGCCCGCTACTGTGTGTACTGCTGCTGCTGTTGCTGCTGCTCTGCTGCTGCTGCTGCTCTACTGCTGCGCTGCCTTTCTGCGCTGCTGCTGCTGCTGCTGGTCTGCTGCTGCGCTGCTGCTGGCTGTGCTGCTGCTCTATGTGCGCTGCTGCTGCTGCTGCTGCGCTGCTGCTGCTGGCGTTGCTGCTGCTGCTCTGCTGCGCTGCTGCCCGCTGCTGTACTGTGCGTTGCTGCTTTCTGCTGTGCTGCTGCTACTGCTGCTGTATGCTGCTGCTGCTGTGCTGCGCTGCTGTGCTGCTGCGCTGTTGCTGCTGCTTGCTGCGTGTGCTGCTGCTGCTGTTTTCTGCTGCTGCTATGCTGCTGTTGCTGCTGCTGTGCTGCTGCTGCTGCTGCTGTCTGTGCTGCTGCTGGGTGCTGGCTGCTGCTGCTGTGTGCTGCTTACTGCTGCTGGCTGCTGCTGCTGCTGCTGCTGCTGCTGTGTGCGTTGCTGCTGCTTGCTGCTGCGTTGCTGCTGCTGCTATGCTGCTGCTGCTACTGCTGCTGTTGCTGCTGTCTGCTGCGCTTGCTGGTGTATTATCACCGGTCGATGTCACTACACAAAAAATTTTTGAGAATAACTCGTCTTTCTGTGAAATGAATAATTTTGTGAAAATTATTTTGATAAACCGATTTAAAAGAACAGTTTTAGGAATGGCTGAAAACTTCGATGTTTCCCCCCTTCACCCGGAGTGACTAAGGCCCCCCGACCGAAACGTCTTCAAAAACGTCCTGATGGAGTAAATGGTTAAAAAGCTGACACGATGGAAAAAAAGGACAAGTACAGTATAACTCGGCCTTTATTGACAAAGTTTCGCCCACAAAAGTGGACTTTTCAAGTCACACGTGATCTGGTGGGGAAAAATTGTCAACAAAGATGACATTATACTGGGATTGATGTTTTTTCCCAAAAAATCCCCGGGGTTTACATTTGTCTCAATTTCCCTTTTTACCGTGCTTCCCCCTTTAAAAAATTTTTCCGAGCCTTTAATAATAATTTTTTGTTGTTTTTTTACTTTGCCCCCGAGGGGACAGGCCCAGGCTGGGCCTGGGGGAAATGTCCCAAGAAAACGGGGGGTAAGAGCGCAGGTGGGGGGGGATGTCACCTGGTGGGGGAGGGTTTGGGGTGTTGGGGAAAGGGTAGAGACGTAGGTGAAAGGTAGTACAGAGACGGGGGGAGGTAGACACGCAGTGGGGGAGGTAGAGTGAAGGGGGAGGAGGTAAGGAAAGGGCGAAATGAGGTGGGGTAGGGAGGAGGGGGAATAAGGGCGTCCGTTACTCCAGCGACCACCCGGGACAGGGTAGACCCCCACTTCCCCACTCGTTAGCCCAGATGTATGCATTTAGATTGGTATTGTGGGGTCTCTGAAAAAAGACTCCGGCTGGTCTGTCCCTCCTAGCCCCGCATGTTGTTCCAGGTTCGCAAACTTATTAAAAACTGTAAAAAAAGAGGAAAGGGAGACAAGAGCAGTGAGTAAAACCCTTACTTATGCTGCGGTATTTGACATGTTTGAGGATTAGCATTTTAGGTGACTTAAATTTCCCTCATCCCGAGGTTCGTAACGAGGGGCATGTAATTTTTAAATAAATCCCATTGGGTGTTGATTAGAATTCATATTTTTAGTGTAAACGAGCTTATGTTTTTTAAGGCGTGAGATTTAATGAATTCCTCTCGTCTTCTCGAGTAGTAAATTCAAAGTGATGGTGTAGACAAGGGAAAAAGTGGGGTTAGTAGTGGTGGTGTTAAAAATGATGGTAAGGTGATCAAAGGTGACGTTTTGGCATGGGGGTGGTGGGGGTGGGGCGTAAGTAATAAGTTTATTAGGTATAACAAATACATTACTAGATTTCAGACATAGCAGCATATGTGTAGGAACCTGGGGGTAACCAAAAAGTCGACAGAGTGACTTATTTTCCATTGTGGTCCTTTTACCTTATTATTATAATATAAAGGTTATAATATTTTCTTATTATTCTATAATGAAGATAACATCTTATTATCATACTAAAAAGACTATCTGGTCACAGACCGGGCCGCGGGGGCGTTGACCCCCGGAACTCTCTCCAGGTAAACTCCAGGTACACGAGGGTCATTAAGACTATCTACTACACGAGAGTCATTAAGACTATCTACTACACGAGGGTCATTAAAACTATCTACAATACGAGGGTCATTAAGACTATCTACTACACGAGGGTCATTAAGACTATCTACAATACGAGGGTCATTAAGACTATCTACTACACGAGGGTCATTAAGACTATCTACTACACGAGGGTCATTAAGACTATCTACAATACGAGGGTCATTAAGACTATCTACTACACGAGGGTCATTAAGACTATCTACAATACGAGGGTCATTAAGACTATCTACTACACGAGGGTCATTAAGACTATCTACTACACGAGAGTCATTAAGACTATCTACTACACGAGGGTCATTAAAACTATCTACAATACGAGGGTCATTAAGACTATCTACTACACGAGGGTCATTAAGACTATCTACAATACGAGGGTCATTAAGACTATCTACTACACGAGGGTCATTAAGACTATCTACTACACGAGGGTCATTAAGACTATCTATAATACGAGGGTCATTACTAGGAATAAGGTAAAATTTACACGTATGTTAGCTAAAAAATAGAAAATCATTCCCCTCCCTTTCTGTAGCTACATTCATCAGACACCTTTTGGCAGTCTTCTTGAACTGGTTCATGCTATGACTGGCTTTGACATGTGCGGGTAGTCTGTTCCATTCCTTTATACCATTGAAGGAAAGAAGAACATGTAGAAGCCAGACAGCAGAAGACCACTGGAATCCACCAGGAGGCTACCTGCTGAAAGAAGAAGAAATACAGAAGCTGACAGCTGGACTAGGACACGGTAGATAGCAGCATCTGTGTAGAATGATTTATCCCACCGCTGCCACCAGTGAAGCGAGGGAGCAAGGAGGCATGTCTGTATGCAATAGGTATACCTGGAGAGGGTTTCGGGGTCAACGCCCCCGCGGCCCGGTCTGAAACCAGGCTTCATGGTGGATCAGAGTCTGATCAACCAGGGTGTTACTGCTGGCCGCACGTAAACTGACGTACGAACCACAGCCCGGCTGGTCAAGTACTGACTTTAGGTGCCTGTCCAGTGCCTTCTTGAAGACAGCCAGGGGTCTATTGGTAATCCCCCTTATGTATGCTGGGAGGCAGTTGAGCAGTCTTGGGCCCCGGACACTTAATGTGTTGTCTCTGATTGTAGTCGTGGCACCCCTGCTTTTCATTAGGGGGAATGATGCATCTCCTGCCGAGTCTTTTGCTTTCATAGGAAGTGATTTTCGTGAGCAAGTTTGGTACTAATCCCCCTAGGATTTTCCAAGTGTATATTATCATGTATCTTTCTCGCCTGCCTTCCAGGGAATACAAATCAAGGGACTTCAACCGTTCCCAGTAATTTAGGTGCCTTATCGTACTTATGTGTGCCATAAAAGTTATTTATACACTCTCCAGGTCAGCAATTTCACCTGCCTTGGAAGGGGCAGATAGTGTACGTCAGTATTCCAGCCTAGGGAGAACAAGTGATTTGAAGAGAATAATCGTGTGCTTGGCGTCCCTAGTTTTGAAGGTTTTCGTTATCCATCCTAACATTTTTCTAACAGATGCGGTAAATACATTGTTGTGGTCTTGGAAGGCGAGATCCTCTGACATTATCACTCCCAGGTCCTTCACATTAATTGTTCGCTCTGTTTTATGGTTAGAATTTGTTATATAACCTGATACGGTTTTAATTTCTTCAAGTTTTCCATATCTGAGTAGCTGAAATTTCTCTTCATTGAACTTCATATTATTTTGAGTGGCCCATCTGAAGATTTGGTTGATGTCCGCTTGACACTGTCATGGCAATCCGGGTGTCATCCGCAATGGAAGACACGGAGCTATGGCTTACATCTCTGTCTATGTCAGATATGAGGAATAGGAATAGGATGGGAGCGAGTACTGTGCCTTGTGGAACAGAGCTTTTCACCGTAGCTGCCTCAGATTTTTCTCTGTTTACTATTACTCTTTGTGTTTTATTTGTTAGGAAGTTATAGATCCATTTAGCAACTTTTTTGCCTTCGACAAGTGGTCGCACTTTTCGAAGGCTTTTGCAAAGTCTGTGTATACTACATCTGCATTTTGTCTATCCTCTACAGCATCCAGGACCTTGTCATAGTTGTCCAGTAGCTGGGACAGGCAGGAGCGACCTGCTCTAAACCCGTGTTGCCCTGGGTTGTGTAACTGATGGGTATCTAGGTGGTTGGTGATCTTACTTCTTAGAACCCTCTCAAAGATTTTTATGACATAGGATGTTAGCGCAATCGGTCTGTAGTTCTTTGTAATTGCTTTACTGCCATCTTCGTAGAGTGGGGCTATGTCTGTTGTTTTTAGTGAGTGTGGAATGACCCCTGTATCCATGTTCCTTCTCCATTAACACGGAGTTCCATGAGTCCGGGCCTGGGGCAGAGTGCATGGGCATGTCATTTATTGTCTTTTCAAAGTCTGTAGTGTTAGGATAATATCAGAGATTTTTGACATGACCAAATTTTAATCTCTCATTTAGATTGTCGACCCTTAGTCTGGTTAACGGCTCGCTGAACACTGATTCGTATTGGGACTTTAGTATTTCACTCATTTCTTTGCTGTCATCTGTGTATGTCCCAACCCACCTAAGCAGGGACCCAATACTGGAAGTTGGTTTTTCCTTAGATTTGGCATAAGATTAGAAGTTTTTTTTTTTCAATTTCCTTTATGGCATTTAGTTCTTCCTGAGATTCTTGTATCTTGTAAGATTCTTTAAGGTTAAGTTCGATATTTGCTATTTCTCTGACGAGTGCCTCCCTTCGTATTTCATAAAAATTGGCCCCTCTCAGCAACTCTGTGATTCTTTGCCTTCGCCTATATAGGTTTGAGTGGTCCTATGGTTTAAAGTGTCATGTGGTTCTCGCTTACCATGAGGCAGGCCAGTACAACAAGGGTTCAGATCCTTGGCTAGCGCAGTGTTGTTATTGATATATATATATATATATATATATATATATATATATATATATATATATATATATATATATATATATATATATATATATATATATATATATATATATATAACACACAGAGTGCAAGGTGTAAACCAATCATTGCCCCTGGACACATATTTATGAAGCTGAAACAAGGTTGCCCAGTGTGACAGCGTGTAATAAAATCCATCTGTACAAAATCAAAGAGAAGTGTCCTGGGTGGAGAGGGAAACAGCGCAAGATTTCCGAAGAGCATACAGCACAAGTGTAAAACTTACGATTTACGGATCATGCGGAGATTGTTAAGATTACGATTTGAGCGTCCATGATTGTTGGGATTAAGGAGGTGAGGGCTGCGTCCGCCATGGGTGTGGTCCGGGTAAAATGTTTCCTCCTCCGTGGGCGTGCTAGGGACGTGGGCGGCCACGGATTCTTTCAGAACCAACGTGTTTCTTTCACTCCGTGGCTTGGCTGAAAAAGCTCCTTGGGACCTGCCGGATAACCTCCTCGTGTCGAGGGTGAGCAAGATGGCTTCCTGCAGCCATCCTCAGAGTAGCCACTTAGCCGATATCCTGCACCACCAGGTGGCGCAGGCTGATGTCCTGCACTACCAGGCGGTGCAGATTGATATCCTGCACCACCACGCGGTACAGACTGATGTTCTGCACCACCAGATGGTGCAGACTGATATCCTGCACCAGCAGGCGGTACAGACTGATGTTCTGCACCACCAGGCGGTGCAGACTGATATTCTGCACCACCAGATGGTGCAGACTGATATCCTGCACCAGCAGGCGGTACAGACTGATGTCCTGCATCACCAGGTGGTGCAGGCTGATGTCCTGCACCACCTGGTGCATATTCACCTGGTGATATTCACCACCAGGACACTGATGGTGATATTGATATCCTTCACCATCAGGATGTTGATGGTGAAATCCTAACCCCTAGGACAGTGATAGTGAGATCATGCACCATCATAGCCTGGACGGTGATCTCTTTCGCTACCAGGACGTTGATGGTGATAACATCATAGTCAGTCACTAACACAGTCATTAAGACAGTCACTAACACAGTCACTAACACAGTTACTAACACAGTCACTAAGACAGTTACTAACACAGTCACTAACACAGTTACTAACACAGTCACTAACACAGTTATCAGACGTGAAGACCGAAACATAACAAGTTTCTGGGCTCCTTCGATTGACTTCAAAGGTCCCAAAGGAACACAACGAGTAACTCAGCTCTCGACTACTCTCTCTTTAATAGTTCACTATGTACTAACGCGGGAGATAGTTCCTTCAAATTGTTTACTAATTAGCCTGACCTCAATGATGGGCAAATTATTCGAATCGATAAAGGCAGATATAATTAGATATCACTTTGATAGACCTAATTTCATTAATGAATCCAAAAGGGCTACACGGAGGTCCATTCTTTCATAACAAGAGGGTGTCAGTGAGGCGCTGGTGAGCGTAAGCTTAGTATTTCGTGCATCAAGTAGGTTCGTGCTCCAGTAATGGAGAAAGTTATAAATTTAGGATAGGAAAGAAAAAATGAGAAGCAAGTAGAAACAATGCATGAGGATTTAAGAGAGCGTTCGCAGCCAGATGCTTGAAGGCCGGTATCCGGTTATTGCTGAACAAACAGTTCCAGCCAGATGCTTGAAGGCCAGTATCCGGTTATCGCTGAAGAAACAGTTCCAGCCAGATGCTTGAAGATCAGTATCCGGTTATCGCTGAAGAAACAGTTCCAGCCAGATGCTTGAAGATCAGTATCCGGTTATTGCTGAAGAAACAGTTCCAGCCAGATGCTTGAAGACCAGTATCCGGTTATCGCTGAAGAAACAGTTCCAGCCAGATGCTTGAAGACCAGTATCCGGTTATCGCTGAAGAAACAGTTCCAGCCAGATGCTTGAAGACCAGTATCCGGTTATTGCTGAAGAAACAGTTCCAGCCAGATGCTTGAAGATCAGTATCCGGTTATTGTGAAGAAACAGTTCCAGCCAGATGCTTGAAGATCAGTATCCGGTTATTGCTGAAGAAACAGTTCCAGCCAGATGCTTGAAGACCAGTATCCGGTTATTGCTGAAGAAACAGTTCCAGCCAGATGCTTGAACACCAGTATCCGGTTATCGCTGAAGAAACAGTTCCAGCCAGATGCTTGAAGATCAGTATCCGGTTATTGCTGAAGAAACAGTTCCAGCCAGATGCTTGAAGACCAGTATCGGTTATCGCTGAAGAAACAGTTCCAGCCAGATGCTTGAAGACCAGTATCCGGTTATCGCTGAAGAAACAGTTCCAGCCAGATGCTTGAAGACCAGTATCCGGTTATTGCTGAAGAAACAGTTCCAGCCAGATGCTTGAAGATCAGTATCCGGTTATTGCTGAAGAAACAGTTCCAGCCAGATGCTTGAAGATCAGTATCCGGTTATCGCTGAAGAAACAGTTCCAGCCAGATGCTTGAAGGCCAGTATCCGGTTATCGCTGAAGAAACAGTTCCAGCCAGATGCTTGAAGACCCGTATCCGGTTATCGCTGAAGAAACAGTTCCAGCCAGATGCTTGAAGGCCAGTATCCGGTTATTGCTGAAGAAACAGTTCCAGCCAGATGCTTGAAGATCAGTATCCGGTTATCGCTGAAGAAACAGTTCCAGCCAGATGCTTGAAGGCCAGTATCCGGTTATTGCTGAAGAAACAGTT